>VFFE01007620.1:539551-601769 GCA_008921705.1 Burhinus oedicnemus | reverse complement strand
GGGCGGCGGTGCTGGGGAGAGTTGCCTCAGGGCCTCCAAACACCCCCCGGGAGCGAGTGGCAGCCCAGGGAGTCGAGCTGCCTGTGGCGCTGGCGGCTGCGTACGGCTGTCCTCGCCGGAGGAACCTGTCACTGGCTACTTCGCTCTCGGTTCTAATTCTTTTCTTTCTACAGGCATACGGTTTAAAATCTTTCCAGTAGAGAAGTAAGTGCCTTAGGATATATGTATATGTAGCAGATAGTTGCTGTTTCAAAATCCAGCGTTGATCCAACTCTGTTGAAAAGGCACCCGACAACTTGAATATCTGTATTTGAGATACTGATGTGTACAATCATGGAGGCTGGGATTGAACCGTGGATGTCCAAACATAGTTGGATGAATAATTAATCGCCTACAGCTTTGAAGAGCAGGCTTTTCAAACAGCGTGTCGGTATGAGGTCGGGAAAGGGTGATGGAGATGTGTGCTTAGGTCGTGTTGTGTTTTGGAGATCTTAAAGCCTGGGTGGTCAGGGTTAAAGCTGGACCCCTATGTGAGGGTTGCTTGGGGCTGCTGAAGATGTTCCTTGACTCCTGACATCCCCTTCTCCTTTTAAGTCCATTGCTGTCTCTCCTTGTAATTTAAACTCCTGCATGGATTCCCCTGCACACATACTTTTTGCAAATTTTGCTTAATGGGGAAAAGGGCCTGCCTAAAAAGCCACCTTATATTTGGAAGAGAGCTTCAATTAGAATTAAATACACATTCTAGGAATTTTGCTTTGATTTGGGGTTCATTTGGCATCAGTTCAGAGCAAAGGGTTTTTTTCTGTCTGTGCCCGGAAATGCATACTGTGTGGTGGCACAACTGGCTGTGTGAGAAGGTGCCACAGTCACCAGCACAGGGACAGGGATGTCTCATTGGCATTTCATCAGTGACACAAAGACCCTCAAGTTATGACCTAGATAAATTCTTCTCTTCCAAAATTTCTCTGGTCTCAGTTATTTGTGGTCGCTGTCAAGATATATGAGCTTATAAGCACTCTGGAGTACAGGATCAGAGCTCAAACTGGTGTTTATAAATAAACTGGAGATGTTACCTGAAATCAGCTGGGGATGGTCCTGGGAAGTTGAAGTCAAATGCGGGGCTGGGAATGCCTGGAGAAGTGACATTGCAGAGAAGGATGTGGGGATTAAGATGGATCGCAAACTGAGTGTGCGTCAGCAGCAGGAGGCCTTTGTGGTAGAAGATCCACAACCATAACCCGAGCCTTCACTTGGGGATGCATTAACAGGGGCATTGCAGGCAGGCAGTTCAATTAGGCTCTTCAGCTCCGTAATGATGAAGCCAGGCTGATGGGCTTAGTTTTGAGCATTGCACTTCAAAAAGCTGTAGGAGAATTGGGGAGGTTCTATAGGAGATCACCATGATCAGCTTAGAAAATGCGACTTATCAGGGGGTGCAAAAGCAAAGGGGCTGCTTGGGCGGTAAAAGATTGATGAGCTTTGCAAAGTGTAAAGGTAGCCTTGCAAAGAAAGCTGTGTTCTAGTCCTTCTCTACACAGACTTGGAAGATAACCAGTTATCACTTACCTGTGGCAAGGAAAGTTTAGGTTTGGATATCAGAAAACATTTTAACTAGGAAGAGAAATGAAGCAGGAGAACAGAGTACTTAAGATGGTGAGACATCATGGTCCTTGAAGGCCTTAAGGAAGGCTTAGACTGGTGTCTCTTAGGAGATACACGGAGCTGATTCCCTCTTGGAAGGACCACTCCAAATCCCATCCAACCCTTAGCTTCTCTGTGGCAATCATAAGATTTAAAAATAATTTAGCTTTTGCAAGAAGTACAGACTTCCTTCTTAATTCCTCCTTACGGGTAAGGAAACTTTGAGATACATTTGCCCCATGAAATGATGATTTTAATTGAAGTCACCTACCTCGTTTTCTTATTTAATCTTCTGAAAGCCATGAAGAAGTGCTCTCCCTTCTTGCCCCCTTATTTCCTAATGCAAATTTCAGAGCTAAGGTTCTCTTTGTATCCTGCTCCTGCAGAATGAGTTGAGTTGGACTTAAAAGGGGTAAGAATGAGGCCTATAATGGAAAATCATATAGAGGTCAGAGATGTAATTAAACAGTGTTGGGAGTTATCTTCCATAAACGCAGTGCTGTAATACTGACTTGGGAATCCTCAGAGGGTTCTTGAAAGTGGTTTTCTGTGACTCTTAAGAGCTGCATTGGGGTACAGGAAGCTCTACATCGATTAAAATGGCCTTTGAAGTATTATTTTCCATCAGTGTCCAAGGTCCTGCAGAATGTCAACTCAGTTAAAGTGCACTTACACTGAAAAATGACAAAAACTCACCACCGCTACAATGAGTAGATTGTCTCCTCATGTGTATTCAGGATCACATCTGCTTACTTCAGTGACAGAAGCAATTTAGCGTTGCAGAGCCGGTTGGCTATAGAAATAATAATTGAGAAAGAACCTAGTCTGAATTCCCCAAAGCCATTTTTGTTGGCACGCTCTGAAGTGAGCAGTACTTTAAGCGCTCTCTTTAGCTCCCATGTTTCTCTGTCCGTAAAATGGCAATAATAGCTGGCAGGCGAGATCACAGAGACTGAGTGTATCCAAACAGCTCCGAGAACCTCAAGTGCTGTGGGTATCTGTATGACTTCTGGGTCTAAGCCTGACAGTTTATTTTGGGTCATTTTCAGGCTGTTTTAGGCGTGGTGAGGAGCAGATTTCCCTGGCAGATGGGAGGTAGGTCTGTAATGTGCCCCTGTGCCTGCGGAGCTCTGAACCCAAATAAGCAGGCACGTGTGTAATGTGCAGCACTGGTGGGCTTGGGGAGGCTGCAGATGGGAGGTCTGGGAGGGCACGCTGGGTGTCACTGGAGACGCCTGGCTCTGTGGGCATCCAGTGTCTGGGAGAATAGGTAGCACCTTGTATCCTGCAGCAATAGATGTCTGTAACACCCTTCCCCTGTGTGCTGCTGGACATCCCTGCGCCTGCTGACTCCTGTTTCCACGTGGAAGCGGGATGAGGGCTCAAACCTTCAGTGTCCTCTTCCCTGCAGGGAAGAAGGTGTTGGCCCAAGAAGTGTTTTGACTGCAGCCCCTACTTTTGTCCTGTTACTCATTTCCCTTGCTTGCACTGCGCCCTTCCAGTCTATCCCTGCGTGCATTCCACTTGCCAGGGTGACAGCCCCCTGTTCACCTCCCCCTCCTCCCCTCTGACAGCCTTGTGGGATTCTGTTTATTAGATGCAGGTTGAGACTCTTAAATTACTCAGATCAACTTTTGGTGAGAAAAACGGTGCGCCAGAGGCAGGTCTGCAGAAAGGTGCCCGCCTTCCTTTCCTCGCCTCTGGGTTTCTGCTGTGGCTCTGATTCGCGCTGATGCTGTCAGCGAGGCTGCTGGTGGTGTGGTGGTACCTGCTTCTTTCAGAAGGGATCAGACCCTTGGGGTTACATCTCTCCTGACAGCAGGACTTTGACTGTGTTTTGCTAATTTTACTTCCTAAGAATTAGCTCACCAGAGAAAGCACCACACTTGATGCAATTACAAGATTGGCTTCATCCCTGGACAATGCAAAAATAGGGTATTCTGTTGCAACTGTGTTCATTTTTTAATCTGAATATCTTGCATTATGTTGAACACGTTGCAAAACTCTTAGTACGTTATGTTGCAGTTACCAGAAATATGTTATGTATAATGGTTCCACAATACTCGTTTCACAGCCATTGTATCAATAGATAGTAATTTTGCTACCTTGTATTAGCCTTTCTGCAATGTATTTTTTTTGCCCTGGTTCAGCAACAAAAAAGCAGGCTTTTAGTTACTTCTTGCATGTCTTATACAGAAAAATAAATGCGGCAAATAAATTTCAGTTCCACCACTTTTGAAAGATTCAGCTGTTTGGACCATTTACAAGAAAACAAACTGAGCATGGGTGAAAGCTCTGAGGTTTCCTTTTGGTGGTCAGAAAGGGAAAACAGTTGCTGGGCTCAGACATGTAAAAGGAATGTGGTGGCAGTATAGGTTTTTAAAAATACAAATGGTCCTCCACCCTTGGGTTTTGCTAAGTGGTGTATAACACTTGCAGGTGTGCCTTGAAATAGCTTCCTGCTCCCTGGCGTGCATCACGTAATTCTGGGACTGTTACACCCTGAGTTTGGATCCAGACCTGGCAGTTTCTGCGTGAGGTCAGGCAGGCTTGGCAAGAAACTAAAGAAACTGTCATTCCTCAGCCAAGAGGAGAAAATGGGTTTATATGATGGGTGGCACGCCACAAAGGGCATGTGTTTTCTGTGTGGTTTTGGGGAGAAGGACTCATCTGATTTTGGCTGTGCCAGCACATATTCCGGGGGTGCAGAATCAGAGTATGTTTACGTTTCTTGTTCATCTGCCTTCTGAACAGGGAGACCAGGGTTTCTCTTCGCTGTCAGAGCAAGCTCCATCGCTTCCTCACTGTGTCTGTTTTCCGGGCATCTGCAGGTCCCCCGCAGGTGGACCAGCCGGTCCTAGGTTTGGGTCTGCGGTTGGTCTCTGCTGTGTGCTTGGGCGGTGAGAGGCGATTATCCATCTCCCACAGCTGCTGCCAGGGAATGAAGCAAATCAGCATAGTCACTGCACCTGTGTGTGTGTACTCTGAGCAGATACTTGTTTCTTACGTTCTTCTCTACTTGAAATGCCAGTGGTTTTATTTTATAACATTTTTAAATAAAAACATGCGGTTTCTGTCCCACAAAAGGGGTGAAATCTGTCGAGGCCAGCCTTCATTATACCCCTTCCAGAGAGAAAGATGTGGTGGTGTGTGTCACATTGCATCTCCTGCCTGGCCTCTAGCAGCGTACACACCCTGGCCCCACGTTCCAGGTGCTCGTATTTTCCCCCGTTATGTAGTGATGTGTGCAGCATATATGTAGCTCTGTGCACACAAGTAGCATTTCCATGGTGTTTCTCCCACCTCTCAAGCGACAGAAGCTATCAGCAGGGACTCTGACAATCTTTGAAGCCCATGTAATTATTCAGACCCCAGTCTGCCTGTGGGAACCATAAGCGAGGAATCAGCAAGGCAGCATTTCTTTCCTTTAACAGACCACTGGTAAGTGAGCTAAAATGGTTCTTGAAGGTATTCAAGTGCGCTGTGACAGAGCTTTGGGATCTAAAGAGGAGTTGTGTCTGCCTGCCAGCCAGCTTCTGTTGATCCCTCTGTGATAGAGAAGCAGCTACAGCCCTGGAGGGGATCCTAAAATAAGCCCTGGGGTGCTCTGCAGCATTGCGTGCATTGTAGACCTGCAAAAGCTTTGCTTTTGTTCTGGTGGGTTTTCTTTGCATTGGTTTTTGGTGGCTATGAAACTCTGCCACATCCAGCAGAGAGCCAAAGGGCAGTAGCATATCAGTGTCTTACGCGTATCTGTCTTCGAAAGGTGATGGGGACTGGAGCTTACTGGAAGTAGCCAGCCTGGCACTGGTGATGGCAACTTGAATTGCCAGCACTGCTGGCAAAACTACATCCTGATGGCTGAGTTGTTGGATAAACGTGAAAAGGGACTTGTAACATGCTTATGTTTTAAATTCTGAGACTGAATATTTAGAGTAGCTCATGCATTTTTCTTTGTGGCAAACTCTGTCTAAACAGGAATGGAGCAGTGGGGCTAGGAACTCTGGGGCTGGGTGTTCTCTGAAAACAGCTTGTTTTGGTGGGAGAATGATTACAGATCCTAGGAGAAATAGGCATTTTTCATTTGCTTTCGCTGTGAAATGGATTTGAACATCCATCCAGTTTAAGTCTGTGTATCTGGACAAAATGTGCACAAGCAAGGCATTATGGTGAGCATCAGGCAAGAGCCCCAGAAAGGTAGATTTTTAAGCTTGTAATGGGAAAAGACTTTTAATGAGGATTTGCTGCCTGTGGGTGTGCAAGATCTTCTCTTCACCTTTATTTTGAAGAGCTATGATATTCTAGCTTCATTTCACTAAGCTGTACACAATGAAGGAAAGAATGTCAGCTTAATATATTCTGAAGTGTAACTCTAAGGGAAAACACTTATCCACCAGTTTTTATGGGTGCACCATTCTGGACCTGGATTGCGCTTTGTTGCTCTGGGTTTAGTTATAATCTGCAAATCACAGTATGAATGTACTATTGATGCTGTGTCTCAGAAAGAGAACCCACATGTGCAGATTGATCATACCTTATGGGAACATCAGTGCCTTTGAAAGAACCTGCTGGCATTCATTTTGAAATCCTTACTATAATGCAGTTATGCTTAGAGACATGCATATTCTTTTATTATTATTATTACCAAAACCCCTGATATCACTTAACAGGAATAGACCACGGGAAAATCTTTGATTTGAAGTTACTTGCTGTGAGTACATCTTGTAGGACTAACTCTTCTATGCCTCACACCGGATTGAATAGAAATCACTGCACTTCTTTCTCCAAAAGTCCTGAGAAAAAGGGGCCTTGTGTACCAAAATGCTTTCTGCCAGCCAGAAACTCTTGTTTGTCATGCATGACTATGAGGCTGTGTTTCGTAATCTGTCCATCCAGCTGAGGAGCGTGATTCACAAAGAATTATATCTGCTTGCCCAAAACTCAATGATCTGGTTGTACAAGCCTCTGAGAGTTGCAGATTAATGACACCTCTTCTCTGTAGCTGCTTGAAGGGTTAACCTGCTGTTTTCATGAAGCCTGCTCAGGACCAGCCTGAAATGATGAACCTGTGGATGTTTCCTACCGGAAGCAAGTACTTCTGAAGGAAAAGTTCATTAATGTTACGTCCTGTCAGCTGGTGCGGTTGTCTGTGAATTCGGGACATTCTGAACAACTTTGTGGTGAAGGCTGAGCCCTTGCTCTTGCTCAGAGGTCTTGGTTCTGATTAAAAGCTTCAGGCCCTTTTCTCACTGCAGAGTAACAGCTCAAAGATAAAATTTGTATCAGAGTACAGTGCCGGTGGCAAGTGTGTGGCTTCCTTCCTGGACTCTGCAGGTGAGGAAATCTGTTTGCCAGCTTGAATCTGCGAGCATGCTTACTCCAAGCGTCTCAATGCAAAAATGTATGACTGTAGTGCCTTCTGACACATTATCCTTACTCTTGTGGTTGCTGATGGATGTTTTCGGGGGTCTCAAACTGCAGCCCATGGTCATATCCTTGGTCATACCCTGTGAGACACGGTCATATCCCATGGTCATACCCTGTGAGACAAACTGAGCCATGAGATTGTCATCTTCATGGTTTCCATCCTGCAGAGCTGATTGTGTGCTCAGGTTTGCTGGAAGCACTGAAGAGGACTTTCAGGTACTTGGCACAGGACCTCAAATTTCCTGGCAGCACCTGTGTACTCGTCAAGAATACATTTTGTCGCTGCTCATGTGGATGCAACCAGCAGAGCTGGGCTTGCAGAGAATGGACATCCTGGGGATGTTTTTAATTTAACCAATGCTGCATTACACTTCCTGACTCACTGCAAGCCTTGGTAACTTAGTTTTGCACATTGGTAAAGCTATACCAGAAATTTTTGCTTCTGTAAGAGACAAAAAGCAAAATGCTTTACTCAAACATTGTAAGATGTTCCAGAATGTTAGCTCTGACAGTGTGGGCTTAGCTGTTGATGGATCATACAAGCTTATACTAATGTAAAAAGCTGGTTGACAGTAGATTGGATTCCAGGCAGTGTGCATATATATGTATGTATCTCTCTCTCTCTTTGCATATATATATATATGTATTTCTCTATTTCTGTGTATAAAGTGACCCTGTTTTAGTGTGGTATGGTTTTCATTCCACCTTCATGAATGTATCTGTCCACAAGATACAGAGTATGTTTTCATAATGGCTTTGATTCTTCCACTAATCAATTTTTATGTAGTGACTGATCACAGAATTCAAGAAGTGCAGCTGATGCAGTTTAGAGATGTTTTTGCCAATAGTTCAGTACATTCACATAGATGGAAGTCAGAAAACTACTGGGAAAGTAAAATCTGATTGCTTGGCAACTGTGCCTTGTTTTTAATATACCCATACTTTAATTTAGGCAACGTAACAGTTGGAATTTATATATAACCTATGTTGTAAAACAATTTCAACAAGAGGCATGCATTTGTATTCTTGCTGTCGCTGGCGGCTGCGGAGCTTGAGAGCCCACATGCGTGCTCGCAAAACTGCTTGTTTTGCTTGTGTGCTTGCACCTAGCCCTGAAACCTTTTCCCTGCTGTGCCCAGTGAGAGCATGCTCTGCTGTCGTCCCTCTTGCTGCGTGGTGCTGGTGCTGGAGCACACCTGCAGCCGTTGCAGTCGGGGTGCTCGGCTGCTTCACACGTCGTGCTGTGTAGCTACCTGTGTTGTTTGGATTTCAGTGCTTTGCTCATCCAGAGCCACATTCCAGGTGCCTGCACTCACTCACAAGCGCCTCTTGTCCCTGGTGAAAGGCTTGGACACCATCAGCTGTGTCAGGATGGACTGATCAGCTCTGGCAGTCTTCCGCAGTCCACCAGCATTAGCCTGTCTGTAGGCAGGGCAGGCAAAAGGAGACACCTTTTTTCTTTGTTTTTCCTACCCTGTGGCACTAGATCTCGGCATTCCCCAGCTGGTGCTGTGGGATCTTGGCCCTCGTGGTGCAAAACTGAGGGCGATGCTTTTACCCCTCTGCCAGCATTCACTTACCCTGCCACAGCAGCAAGTGCTGAGTTTGCTCCCACCTGTGTTGTCCAGCTGCTCTGAGCCATTTGCCTGCAGTGGCACTGTGTGACATGATGGCCCACCTCCTCCGCCTCCGTGGGTGGTACTTGGTCTTTTATTTTTTCACACAGAGCATTGCTAGTCCCACTTTCCTCCGAGGGAAGGGTTGGCACCCATACCTGCACACATGAGCTCAATGTAGTGACGTATTCTGGGCATAAGCAGGGAGAGTAGTCCTTTAAATTCTCCAGAAATGGGTTCGGCAGAGACTTGTAACAAATACAAAGATTGGTTTGCATGAAGTATGAATGGAAATGTGTGTAGATAGGCACCAGAAGAAGCAATAGCATGAGAGTTAAAAGAATGGCCTGTACTGATAATGAGGACGCTGTTCCCAGCAATGAAGTTGAAGAACGTGTTGTCAAGCCCAGAAGGCTTGCGGTCTGGTAAGGCCACTGCACAGATGACTTGTCAGCAGGAGACTCTGTACTCTGGCACAGGAAGGGAGCAGCACAGGTACAGCACATCACATATGCCATGGTTTCTCCTGTCAGCCCACCAGGAAAAGAGGCTGTAGCCACAAAGAGGCGTCTGCTCCAAGCTACAAAAACCAGCCTCCTGCCTCAGCGGTCTGTCCGGGCTGGCTTCTGCGGGTGCAGAGTGCGGGTCTTTCTTGCATGGTACAGTCCTTTGGAGAGAACTTTCCATTCAAGAACCCATGAGCTGTTCCACTTATTTGAGAATTCACAGGAAAACATTCCCATTGCATACAGGGGCTCATGGCTGCCCCCCTTGCAGCACACACTGCGCACCTGGAAATAGGCTGCAACTTGTCTCTCTAGTGCCTGTGATTTCTCTATACCAGGGAATGCCTTCGTTTTCAAGGTAGCTTCTGACACTGATCTGTGCTTATCCTTCTTTGTCACTGTATCAACACACTGATGGGCTGCACGAAAATGACAGTATGCTGAAGCTTGAGCAGATGGCGCAACAGGGATGGTTTTGTAGAATAAATATTTGGCACCGAGCCCTTTTTTTGCTATCCTCTTTACTGAATTTTAAAAATACCTAGTGCAAGTTGGGGGATAAAATTTTTCAGGGAAATGTGCAGAGAGTGGCTGTTCTCCCCTTTGGGGGTAGCTTTGGAAAGGGATGTTGGAGGGCAAGTATCCTTGGGTTCAGAGGTGGGGTTGCGATGGCCAGGGTTCAGCTGCTGTGCTTATGGGAAGCTGTGCTTGTGGAGGTACCTGAGGCTGTCAGCTACGCCTTTCGTGCCTGCGCTGCAGGGGGGAGTGTGTCGGTGTAACCCAGTGTGGAGCGGTGCCAGGGTTAGTCCTACCTGCCATGTGTGGCACTTCTCGCAGGTACTGAAAGGAAAGAGCTCCTTTCAGAACACACGTGTGGTGTGCATTGTTGTTCGGTGCTTTTTTGGGTGTCGATGTTCTGTCCTTTACAAGGGTTAGTAAGCAAATGTGGCCCCTTTAACAGGGTTTATGGCTGCATGAAACATTTCTCAAGCCTCCAGCATTGCTCTTTCTTTAAGTCTGGTAAGTCCATGTAAGAAATGAGAGGAAAGAGCAGGGATGATAGAAGGAAGCTCCAGGGTCTGTTTGCATTTAAGAGTTACCTGCTTTTAAGCAGACGTGCACAGAAAACACTGAAAGGGTTAGACAGCTCACAGCATGTACCATCGTGATCCTTTTTGTATTTAAAACAAATGAACACAAAGGGGCATTAAAATACAAATTTGATGAAGAAAAACTTTCTGATTTTTTTCCTCCTCTCTTTCTTGGTTTCCTATGAAAAGCTTACGGCTCATCAAGTCAAGGGCTGTCACAGCTGTCTCTCGCTATACAGCAGTGAGAGGGAACACCTCTCCTTCACAGGAGAAGAGAATTGGCAGCTGTACAAAATCCCTGCTGGGGGAGCCGCTGTAGAAACATTGCTAGACTGGCTCTTTTCTGTGCTCGGATGAGGTCGGGAATGGGATGGATTTGTTAGTGCTCTGGTGTAGGTGCTTCTGTGAGAAGGTGCTCTTTGTAACGATACACTTCGGTAGGTCAGAGCCTGCTCCTGTTCCCTGGTGTGTTTCCAGACTGCTAAGGTCCTGCTGCCAGACTTCTTTTTCTTTTATGGTGGCAGTGGGGTAACTGGTGGTCCTTTGCAGAGTGGGCTTGTGTCCTTGGAGTCTCTGTGTGATCCCTTACCGTGCCTTCTAGCTATGCCAGAAGTACTGGAAATGGGCAGGATGCTCTGCGTTCCCCGCACTAGAAATCTGAACAACCTCAGTGCTTTTTAAAAGTTGTTTGGAAAAATGCAGAGCAAAAGTATCACTTGCATTAAAGGTGTTGCATATCTTTATCTATGAGGCTCCTTCAACCTTGACAAGCATTTTAGTTATGCTTCATTATCACCACAGTTCAGCTTTACTTGAGCTTGTACTGTAAATCTGACAGTGCCTCAGTGTCCTGAAATATTTTTCTTGTCCTCTAGTGGCTTATTCCATGTCTCGCGTTCCCAACACAGCCCATAATGTTTTGCTAGATATGACATGATGGCTATTCCATATGATACAAAGAAATGGAAACTGGGTTAACAGGGTTTTTTTTACATGTGCCATCTGTAAATGTACTCCGGGTTTCTCCTTCCATTTGTTCTCGCCCCTCTGGAAAAGCTATTACTGTGCTCTAAGCGAAGTGCAATTTGAAGTTATTATAGTCCATGGTGAATATTTATGGTTAGGGCAGCCTTTGTTTGCAGAGATTTGTTGTCCCAAGCTGTGCACATAACTGGAGAGAGGAAGGAGGAGGAAGGCCAGAGGCAGTAATTTTGTCTGCTGTTGCACCCTGCGGGGCAGGAAGGCGGCATCCCTGTGTAGGTTGTTAGACCAGTATCATGCTTTCAGATGACCCTTCTGCTCTGCTGAATGTTTCTGAAAAAAAAAAGGTGTGGTGGGTACCTTGAGCAGGCTTAGGGTGCTGAGTGCCCTTCAATACACATCTCCAGATTGTGGGCTGCAAGCTTTGCTTTGGTCTGTAACGGAGGACAACCCTCTGCCTGACCCGACTTTCTGCTTTGTCAGTGGTGAAACGATACCCGGTTCCTTCCCATGCATGGGCTGGGGCCGACTGCGGGCTGGTCTGTTACGGCAGAGCTGTCTGCCACCCGTGACATCCACCACCCCGGGGATCTTGGAGAACCAGCTGGGTGTTTGACAGTTTGTACGTTGTCCTTGGGCTACTGTGCCAATCCAGGCGGCAACACGCTACTCCAGCTTGTAGCTGTCATCACCTGCGAGACAACTCCATTTAGACATCAGAGGGGTGTGCATCCAGGCAGCTCTTCCTGAAGAGACAGACTTGTCTCTCCTGCCACACTAGTGACATGCGAAACAAGTCCCACTGGAAGAACACTTGGTAGTTCTCCATCTTTTGCTATGAAGAAAGCTAGTGCTTGAGAAGCTGATCTCCAAGGTTTCCTCACACAGAGATGTGGAAGAGCCCCCATGTTGTGAACTCTCGTTAGACTAGTGCACAATCCCTCCAAGCCAATACTGTCTCCTGTTACGTATGCATTATGAATACTTGCTTTGCCTTCACTCCTTCAAAGCTGTGTGGTATTTAATTAGATTTTTTTTTTCCTAGTGTTCTTCATAGTGGGACCAAGTTCCCTCCCATGTAAGCTGAATACATGGACCTATTGCAGCAGGTCCAGAGGAGGCCACGAAGATGATCCGAGGGCTGGAGCACCTCTGCTCCAAGGACAGACTGAGAGAGTTGGGGTTCTTCAGCCTGGAGAAAAGGCGGCTCCAGAGAGATCTTATAGCAGCCTTCCAGTGCTTAAAAGGGGGCCTACGAGAAAGCTGGAGAGGGACTTTTTACAAGGGCATGTAGTGATAGGATGAGGGGTAATGGCTTCAACCTGGAAGAAGGGAGATTTAGATTAGATCTCAGGAAGAAATGTTTCATTCTGAGGGTGGTGAGACACTGGCCCAGGTTGCTCAGGGAAGTTGTGGAGGCCCCATTGCTGCAAGTGTTCAGGGCCAGGTTGGATGGGGCTTTGAGCAACCAGGTGTCCTCCTTGCCCATGGCAGGGGGGTTGGAACTAGATGATCTTTAAGGTCCCTTCCAACCAAAACCCTTCTATGATTTTTTTTTATTATTATTGTTTTTTTGGCAGGGTTGTGTGTGGCAATAGGAGAGCCTTGCATGGCAGGCATGAGAATCCCAGCTGACTTTGCAACCAAAGATCACTGGTGCTGTTACAAAGGTGTAGGTTCAAGCAGAAACAAGTCACCAACACTTAAAGAGCAGCTCTCTGCTGTTGAACCATGGGAGCCGACTGCACACAGCTTTTGTGTAACCTTATTTGGTGGGAACACACAGCTGTCTACATGTCAGCCCACGTGCTTTGCCCTGCGGTTGCGGTCAATGCCTCAGCCTCCCCAAATCACACACCACAGCCAAAGGCACCCAAATCTCTGGTGAGATGCCTCCAGCACTGTCGGAGCAGTTCCTGAGCTGTGCGGGTTAAATTCAGCCATGTTACCTTACATAGCGTACAGTTAGCAGGTCTTTGTTAACCCTGCCGATTTTTGGAGAGTAGATAAGAGCAGAGTGGAAAGTGTGGAAATCTTTGCCCAAGCAGCAGTAGGGGAGAGAATACGTAAGAAAAAAGCTTTTATGTTTCAGTTACAAGTGGCTAAATGTCTTGCATGCAGACAAACATACACAGTATGTGTTGCTGACATAGACTCGTAAGATCCACAGAAATCTTACTATTTTCTGAAGTGCATTGCAATTCATGTTGTTGTTTATTAGGGAAAAAATCCTTTAAGGTGGCATTTTGAGAGGGTAAAACTTGAGAATTTATTACGAGAAACCTCACTGCTGAAAGATGGATTTATTCTTTTTTTTTAATATGCTAAGCACGTTAATGAGTGTCAGAGGTAAACTAGAATGCTGGGACGAAGAGAAGTGGAGAATAAAATGTTTAAGCAGCACCTCTGCTTATTTCATGGTTAAGTTATTTTGTATTAGCCACGGAAATTGCTGCTATGTCTGTTTGGTGAGGATGCATGCAGACTGCTCAATTAGCAAAAAATCAGAAAGAAATGACCTCGTGGCTTGCTTCTAAAGGCTTGTATTTGTTCTTTGTAAGCAGGAGACACTATAGTACAGCTAATCAATCAACCACATAGTTTTGGTAATCAGTGCACCAATGGACTTTATATATATTATATGGAAGTGTGCATCTACTTTTGGGGATAAAATATTTTCCAAGTTGCGTGAGTTTGCTGGAGATCTGCAGGTCATGACAGAGCTCAGCGCTCAGCTGGATTCTGCCTTAACCTGCTCACAGGTGGCAGTGGGATGCATGGAGCCAAGGCTTTGGTGAGCAGCATCCATCCGATTTGGCAATAAAAATCATATTTCTGTGAACAGAGAAGGAGGGAGATGAACACTGCTCGGTACTTACCTCCTGGGACACATTGGGAATAGTTGTTTTGCAGTTGGGTATCAGCTTTAGCATGTGCTAATTCTCTGGAGGACTGAATTTTTGACTTTCACGAGGGTCAGTTGAATAATGAAGAAGTGGATAAACAATCAGTCCTTTTTACTTGTGCACAGACTGCTGTCACTGTGTGACTGGGATCAGACAAAGAGATGTGGTGTCTATGGAGGACGACGCTTTGCAAGCATGTAGCAGCAGAAAATGTAGGTAGTGGTGCAAGTCTTTGGTTGCGACAAATCATTCAGAGTAGCCTACATACTGACTTCTGAAATCTCTCATTGTCTCACATTCCACCATATCATCTGTTAGCATATAGCTGTCATGGATAATTGAGACTTACCATGAAAATAATTTTAGTAGAGCCTAGTTTCATGCATTTCCCGTTAATCACCCAGGAGAGGAACAGGCTCTTGTTTCCCCTGAGCCCTTTTGCCGTGGTGGTGGAACTGCAGAGCCAGAACTGTGACACTTCTTCACAGCAGTTATTACAGTGCTCGAGAGCTTCCCAAACTTCCGCAAATGCAGCAGACTGCTTTTCACGGAATTTGGAGTTTGATTTTTCGACACATGCAGTATTTTTCCTTCACTGAATTACTGTCTTCTGTGTAGGCAGTGGTGGCAAGCAACCCAGGAAACAACTTATGATGCAGTGTCCAGTAGTCTGGCATCTGTATTTGTGCAAAACACTGTGATTTACAGGAGCATTCATCAGCGCAGCTCAATTGCAGAGTTCTTCAATGGACTTCATGGGAATAAATAGACAATAAATTATGTGCTAGCATATTAAAAGGAATGTATCAGAATAGGTGCTCAAAATACTATTTTATCATAGACTTTTGCCAGCTGTTTAAAGTCAGCAAAAATATTGCTGTTTATCTCAGTGGGAGTTCGATCAGGTCAAGATGTATTGTAAGAGAACTTGGGGACTTGTGCTTTGGAGATCATGTTCTGTGAAAAAGCCATCCCTGCCATCTTGCAAGCTGCAGGGGCGGCGATTTTATTTTTACATTTCTGCATTTATTTTTTATAGGATACATCATGGCTGATGCATTTACACACATTAGGTAGGGTAAGGAGAGGTAACTGAGGCTGTAACCACAGCTTTGTCTGTGATCCAGTCTGACAGTCCCAGCCACGAGCACCAGCATCCTTTGAAGAGGGACCTGGTTGTGGTTTAAAGCAGAAGTTTAATCTGTCTAAAATAAACAGGCTTGGCCCTAAAACTAGCTGTAACTTAACAAACTTGTACCAGAATTCTAAAGAAATGTAGAAATCAGTTCATTTAGAAATTTTTTGGTTTTCCCTTGGGCAATTCGAGCTTGTCCTTGGAATGTGAGGAAACTGTTCAGCCACTGTAAGGTCACACAAATGGGGATCTGAAATCCCCTGTTAACAGAATAGCTGCTGTTTTCTTCTACCCTGAAATTAGTGCCAGCAGGGCAGTTTTGAAGCACACAGAGAATTACTGCATGCTGCTGCAATGGTAAAACAGCCAGCTGAGCTCCTGGGTAACACCTCATCTCCCCCTGCCACTGGTTTTGGGGAAAGAAAAAAAAAAAAAAAAAGAAAAAAGAAAAAAAAAAAGAGTCAAACTAATGAATCAAAAATTGATCATTCAACGTCCATGCTGTAAGCTACCTTGGCTTAAATCCCCTGCTTTCTTCTCCCAGCATCCCTCAGCCTTCTGCCACCAGGTGGTTGGCTATTTTAAGTGGAAAAATATAGTCCTGTTGTGCAGATACCTTTTTTCCTTGATCCTGTTAAAAATCTTCACCAGGGCCTTCCTTGGATACGTCAAATAGAGGTGGCACAAAATCAGAGTTGAGACTCTTTTTTTTTTCCACTGTTACCTTTTTTTTATTGTTGGTTGTCAATGGAACAGAGTAGGAGCCCATGCAGAAGCACCCCAAATGTATGAATAAATACAGTGTTGGGGTTTCAGGCAAGGGTAGGTTGATCCCATGCAGGCTGCATTTCAGTTTCCGTGAGCTGAAATTTATCAGATGCTATTCCAACCAGCAGCATGCTAATCGGTCATCTGATTGCATCGCTTTGCAAGACAGTAGAGTATTTAATGGTCACTAATTTGAAAGAAGGATGTGTGAAGAACAGCAGCTGGCAGGAAGCCATGGGCTGTGGCTGTTAGAGTGGGTCACGAAGGTAAGGTCTGCCCACCTGCCCTGGAGAGCTCCCCAGAGAAGTTGTGTCAGGAAGATTAGAAAAATGCCCGAGACCCCATCCATCAGTGGCTGCCAGAACCGAAGTATCAGTGCTGCTGCTCTAAAGGGCGCTGAAGGAGTAAGAGCTCTGTGGTTGAAGCATTCAGTTGTTTGATGCTAGTGCTCTGAATCACAGCAAGTTTAGAAACTAGACCATGGTACATTAAAAAGATGGCAAGTGGAGAGGATGGCTTTGTATTTTCTGCCATCAGCCATAATCAAACAGGAGGGGGAAAAAAAAAGCTTGTTTTATTTTCACTGAGCTTTTCCAGTGGCTCTGTTAACAATTATCATTCCACAGATCATAGGAAAAAAGTGCTTGATGATGTATTCAAGGGAAGCTGGTCAGATCTAGTCACAAAATGTTCTTTTCTCCTGCCCACCTGCTGCCACTGTCTTGCTGCTCTCAGCCTGGCTCAGTTGGCTGTTCTCTCCCGTGACACGACAGGGGTGGGCTTTTCTCTGCTGCGTGTCTGGTGCTCCCTCCTCTGAGCCCACTTTCTGCATTCGCTGGCCTCACTTTGTGCCTCTCCCACGCTCCAGTGCTCCCCTGAGCTCTCCTCCCAGCTCCACGCTCTTCGTGGCCTTTCCTCTCTTCTCCCTGTCCTTTGGCAGTGGGGTTTGAAGTTCCAGCAGAGGGGTGCAGCTGACTTTCACAGGAGCCGTTTCCCTTCCAACATCAACAGCACAACAGAGGTGGCAAGAGCCTTCCCGGCACTGGAGGTTTCCCCTAGTGACATACTGGAGCTGGACTGGCAAAGTCCAGCCTGTGCCTGAGCCCCAGCAGAGCCACTGAGCACCCCCAGAGGCTGCTGCAGCCAAGAGCCGGGGTCTCTCAGCCCATCCTGTTGCCAGCGCTTTCAACAGGCAGCTGGAGCACTGACTGCCACGCTGGCTGGGAACTTGTTGCAGTCAGAGCCCTTCCCACGGCTGGGAAGGATTACCAGGCTGAGGATGGGATTTTTTACTGCAGAGAGGCACAGTGGAGGGAGCGAGCCCTTCCCTGGGGAGAGGCAAACCCTTCTCTCCTTTTGCTGTCCTGGGCCATGCTCAGCCTCCCTAAGCAGAAACGCAATAACTGCTCTGATTTTCCAAAGGAATGGGTAATTCAGAGGAGAAGGGCTGCACTTACCGCTGAGCCACAGACGCAAAAACATGTGGCAGATCTCATCACAGCACAGCCAGATTCATTAATGCAGCAAGACTTTGGTGGCTTTCTGCTCCTTACCTGGAGAGCTTCAAGCATCAAAACAGTCCTTCAGTGCTTTGACACTTTTTCTGCCTTTGCAAAGCCATATTTGCAACTTGCGCATCAAAACTCTTCTGAGAGCCCTACTGCTTACAAGTCTTCTGGAAATTTGTGCTTTCATAGTGTACAAACCCCTAGGAAGACATGAATCTTTCAGAGGCTGCATGCAAATAAAATGCAGCATTTTACAGTCTTAGGCATAGCCTCAGGTTTCCCTAACAAAGTACTGATTTTCTGCTCTTTTATTTATTTCTTTTAGTAAAGATTTTCAGTTCACACTTGGTTCAGCGCTATATAACCAACATAATCCTATTTTCTTACTACTTAACCAGATAATCAAAATGCCAAAAGCCTTTCTATGGCTTGGGAATTCCCTTATTTTCTGCCTTAAAATTATAATTGCAGTCATGTACAAACCTCTGGTTTATAATACAGAAAAATGCGATTTAGTACCCAGAAAAAAAAAGAACATGGAAACACATGCAGGGAGGCTCATTGTAATTTGGAATAATAATATAAGATGATTTAGATCATTGTAGCAAAGACATAAGCTGGAACTGCTCTGTGTTCAGTTAAAAAAAAAAAGTCTCTGAGCATCTTTTCAGTTTTCTTTCCCCTAGAAAGGGGTGCAGGCACACTTGCTGTCTGTCCCACTTCTTCACTATGGAGTTGTGCCCCTGGAGTTAATTTTCTAGAGTTAGTGACGTGCTACAGATGTCTTTGAAGCAGGGGCAGGGAGAGGAGCAGTACTGGGGTAAGGAAGGTTATGCTTAGCTGCAGTATCAGAGAAGCTCTACCAGGAGAGGACTGAATGCCTTGAGGCCCTTGAAAACAGCACTGCTGCTAACTGCAGGGAACCCTTGTTTGTTGTTAAAGGCTAAGGGCAAGCGTCTTCTCATCTGTTTGTTTCTAACTTAAAGATAACGATCTTTAAATGCTGCTTTTCTGTTTTCCCCACAGGTAAATACGTCTATCAGCCCATGACACCCGTAGAGCAGCTTCCCAGCACCGAAATACCCATTCGCCCTCGGGAGTCTACGAACACCATTCAGATCTCCGTTTCACTCACTGAACACTTTTTGAAGTTTGCGCCTGTCTTCCAGCCCCCTCTGCCCCCCGACTCCCCACAGTTCTGCACAATCGCAGACCTCTTCATTGATAATTACCGCGTGAAATGCATCAACGGGAAGATGTGCTATGTACAGAGGCAGCCTCCCCCCGTGCTCCACAAGATAAAGCCCGAGGAAGTCCCTGTTCGCAATGCCTTAATCACAAAAGAGAGCAATACACCAAAACCAGATCACTGCTCATCCCCTTCCAGCTCTGAGGACTCTGGGATCAATGCAGTGGGGGTTCACTACATGGAGTCGTGTGACGAGGACACGGAGGGGGTGGCTGAGCTAAGTTCCGAAGAAGATTACAGCCCAGATAGCAGCTGGGAACCAGATGAATGCCCGCTTTTGTCACCCTCGCAGTGCGAAATGGAAGTGATTGAGACTATAGAAACCACTGTGTGATCCCACAAGTTGGTATCGGATCAGTCCAGTTCCCACTCAGTAACGTTGCTTTTGTAGTATTTATATTTTCTGTTTTTTTTCTGACAATCCCTTTTTTCCAGTGCACTTGATATTTCAGATTTCCTCATGGGAGTGCGGTCATGGGACTTGCATATTGGTGAACTAACAGCAGTCTGAGCAATTTTAACCTGTTCTCAGCCTGATCAGATCTCCCACGTCTGCACGTAAGGTAGTGATAAACCTTAGGACTTTTATAGCCAAAATAGGCCCTTTTCTTGGTCACATCATATACTACTTCCCACACAAGGATGTGCCACTCGAGATGTTTCCATCCCTCAGGATGTTTGCAGCGGGCCTTCAAAGCACAGAGGGTGAGCTGGTGCAGCACGCCTGTGAGCAGCAAAACCAAGTTGCCCTTATTCTTTCTCAAACAGCTCCACGAGGTGCGGCGACAAGAGGCTCTTTCCGTCTCTGTCTGTCCTTGCACGTTGTCCATCCTTTTCTCTAGTGCTGGTGCGACCCTTCTCGAAGGCTGTTGGCACCGCTCTTCCAGCGGGTTGGTATGGCAGGCTAGAGAATGCACAAAGTGCCTCCAACTTTTCTCCAGGCTATGCACCAAGCATCTGCTGAGTTAGGTCAGGCTCCGAAATCTCCTGAGAAGGCAACTGTTGCTCCAGAGCAGGATCCGTTGCCTGGATCCAGCTGGCCCCTTTTCTCTACGTGGCTCTCGGGAAGGGGATCTGGCTTTTGCCGCTCGGCAGGAGGGGGAGCAGGCAGAGATGAAGCGCGGCCATCTAACCAATACCATGCTAGACCAGGCTGTAAAACGTTAGGCAAAGGAAGTGACTACCTCCAAACACACAAGATCCGCCCTCGGCTTTGCCTGCTGCTCCCTCCTGTGCTGTTTGGTGCCGGACACACGCACTCAGGACCAAATGGCCTCAGGGCCTGCATTTGCCTGAAGAGTAACAAAATTAAAAAAAAAAATATATATATAAAAAAAAAGTAGTTTATCAGCCACACCACTGTGTTGGCAGAGCTTGGGGACAGTGTGGAGGTGCTTGTCGGAGGTGGCCCACAGGCGTAGTAGCACATGTGCTTGTCAAAATACAGCCTAAGGTCATTCTGGTGGAGAGAGGAACCTTCGGCTCCTGCTCCTCTGCGCCCAGTTCAAGAGTGGATTCTGAACAAGGGTTTCCTCACGTAACTGGTAAGAGCGAGCTGTCTCACTGGGGGTTTGGTTTCAGCCCTGCCTGACGAAATGAAAATGTCATTCTCAGAAGATTTCAGTCAGCTCGAATCAGTTGGAGTCAGTAATAACTGTATTTTCAACAGCATTACTGAATTTCTTTGTGTATTTGCTGTTTACGTTTCAAAAGTCATTGGTGAATATAAGGCTGTATAAATGTGTACAGTTTAGTGACTGATACTAGATTATAGTCCGTGTTATAGGATGGTTCATCTTGCTCACTGTATCCTGATAATGTATTAATGATTTTATACACTTTGTAATCAGTATCTTTAGAAAACGTTTAGGCAACAGTGTGTCTATGTGCACATGAGCGTGTGCTAGGAGTTTACCATAAATGGTTATAAAGTAATACTGTACTTTTTAGACTAACACTTTCAGACAAAAATAATAGGTTTTATAGTTTTGATGACTTACATAAAAGAAGTGCAGTGCTTGTTACATGAGGAACTTGGGCCATTGCATGAACAGCTACGTTCTCACAAGGCACCTGAAAATATTCTGTTTTTCTGAGGGCATTTAAATGAAGGCTGTAGTAAAACTAAATAGTATTTATTTTTTAAGGGTGGGGTTGTCTTTCTTGATTAACTAAGGTTTCTAAAGATGTTTTAGTGTCTTTTGACTGTTCAGACACATTCCATAGATAGAAGCATTATGTATAAACCTACAGCATTTATTCACATTTAATCTTTCAATTATAATCTGAGTGGAGAGCTGAAAAAGCTCGCTCTTGTGCCCAGCCTGCCTGAGCTTTCTTCCCAGAGGAGGAGGGGTTGGGCTGGCAGATGCATCCTCCCAAGGGACTAGTGGCGGCAGAGCCTTTCCTGAGGCCAGGGTGCTCCCTGCCAGCTCTCGCTGTGGGCACCAAGCCCGGGAAGGGGCATCAGGACCCTCTGACTTGGCATGAGCTCACCTTGTTTGCAACCAAGCAGGAGCCACCTCCTGCTCTTAGGGGGCACCGGCTGTGAGTGTAGTGAAATTCAGTGGGTATTTATGACCACGACTTAGCGTAAGATCTTGTGGTCCTGCAGGTTCATATCACTGTTGTCAGGATACAGTCTCTCTTAACTGTAAGTAATTAGCAATATTCACAAGCTGTGTCTCCTACCCAGGATTTGTTCAGATGTCTTAAGCACAATAAGCTGCCTCTTCCTTCTGTTGTACCTATAAAATGGCAGCGGAGTAGCCTGGTGGGACAGGGCTAGCTCTGGAAGGCATTTCAGCAGCCAGCACAGTGGCAGGGTTCTCACTGTGCTCCATCACGCACCCCCGTTCAGAACCACGCTCCTCACAGAAACATGATTTCTTTTCTTTGCACAAACACTGGTGTAGATGTGCTGTAAGAGACATGCCCTGGGCTCATTGCTCCACTCTGCCAGGGAGAGGTGTGTATATTTCCTCTTTAATAAAATACTAAACAACTGAAGTTCTGCTTGTCCTAACTGAGCGAAACATTCTGATATTTCCAGCAGAGGAAAGGTCACTTAACAGCTTCAGATGGCAGCACCTGCAACACACACTCAGTGCTAGGCAGAGAAGAAATGCAATAACCAGGTGGAACACACCAGGCCCAGCCCCACCTGGGTTTGGACACCTGGAAAGTATTGGGGCTAGTGGGCAACCTCACAGCCCAGTTCTCACTCGCCTGTAAAAGAGCTGCCCCAGTCGGGGGGGGGATGGTGGGAAGAGCTGCAAGCCCAGGCTGATGTCTGGCAGCATTTTTACCTGGCTGTAGCCCCGTGACTTACCTCTGACCAGGTTCACATGGGGCTGCAAGGCTGGAAACATCATTTTGTAGTTCTTAATGTTAGTGGGAAGAAGGTGAGCATACTGGGCCCCAGGGTGCATGGCACTGGCACTGCTCCCCAGCTGGGCTCTGCACAACAGCTGGCATTTCCGTGCTCCTTGGAGGCAGCAGCACTGCCCTGTATTCGTGCCATCTCGGATTCTTTTTAGATTTGCAAATAACCTCCCCACCAAAGCACCGCACGCACCAGCCCTGGCTCTGTGTGTTAGTTCTGTGTGCATGCAGAGCAACACCTGCCTGGTGCCGTGGTCTTCCTGGGAGCGGCTGGAACCCCGAGGGTATGGTACCCCAACATGCCCAAGTGCTAGTGACAAAATGAACAGGGGAAGAGGTGAGCTACCCATCACCAGCCCAACAACACACATTGTTAGGGCAGGATCTGGAGCATGTTTCACCAGCTGTATAGCAGGCAACAGTATAGAAACACCACTGCTATCGGGTTGCAGCTTTGTGAGCAGAGTGATAGAGGTGCCACTGCCCAGTTTGATACTGCAAAACAGTGGGCTGAGCTTAGTAGTGACAAACCTCTCTGACTGTCACACCCATCACACGGATCCTCTCCCCCATGCAGCCCCCAAGGGCCTGCAGCACCCATGTGCTCCCATCGCCCCCCCAACATAGGCACAAGGCGAGTGGGGAGGTTTGTACTTCACCTGCTGTGACAAGATGCATCTTTCTCTACCAGAGTTCAGTGGCAACTATACTAAGAAAACAGCAGCCAGCAGTACTGCCAGACCAGCAGCCCTCTTACCCGCTCCCCATGTGCACAGCTCACACAGGGAAGTTCAACCAAGGGCCTTTTTAATGGAAGTTTGTGGGAACACACCATGCGCAGGTTAGTTTGCTCACACGTTTCATTTTCTGCGTTCTTCAGCCTTTTCCAGATTTGCCTGTTCTGTGCCCTCAGACCCCATGGCTGCTGCCATGAGACAGTGGCCAGGCCTTGGCAAAATGAATGCTTTTACTAGTACTATAATTAAAACTCGGGTATGGTACCCATCCACAAAAACAAGCGCACTGTGAAACACAGGCTCTGGGCACAGGACAAGCCACATTCCTCCAGTGGTGTGGAGCCAACTTGGTTATTTGGCAAAGTTACCACCACTGCTGTGAGCCTCCGGGTCACTGCAGGTAGCTCAGTGCTGCATGGTGCTTTGGCATGCTTGGTTTTGCTCCCAGAGTTCAGAGCTTCCAGCCCAGCAGCCCCATGGCTACCTCGGTTTAGTGAGAAGCAGCAGTAGAACTGGGATATCACCCGCTGCTACAAACCCACCAGCGCCCAGCAAGACTCGACACAGCACAGAGGGTTCTGGGAAAGGCTGCAGAGGGGGGGAAAAGTCCAGTGCTGTGATGGAAAGGTTTCTCAGCGCCAAGACCTGAAACCAGCCGGGGCTGGAGGGCTAGTCTTCAGCCAGTGGAGGGGGGGCTAGATGGAGCTGGAAGTTCTCATTCTGGAAGACACTGCTGGTGGCTGGGTCACCGTGGGAAACGCTGAGCAGCCCGTGCTTTTCACTGCCATGGCTGCGAGACAGTTCTGTCAGGAGAGCTAGCTGCAAGACAAAACCCAGACAGATCACCATCCGGCAGCCTGGGCAGACTGCCTAGCAGCACTCGTGCAAGGTGCAGAAAGACAAAATGCTCACGGGGGGGCTTCTATTCTTCCTGCAGCAATCAGAAAAACCTTAACATACATAAAGAAAAGCGTATATATGGTATGCAGTGATCCTATAGAGCTCAGTGCAGGACAACAGTCCTAACTAAACAACTTTCCAGGTGTCTTTAGGTTGTTTTAAAGTTACATAATTGAAAAACAATCCCAGAAAGAGCTGAAAGTGCCGCTTAAAGTGCCAACAACTGCAGCCAAAACAGGCAGGAGGCACAAGGAAAACGCAGGGGACAGAGGGAGCCGCACTCTCCTTGGGACGACATGGGGGGCAGGAGGAGGGAGCCTTCTGTGCCATTGCAGCACAGAGCCAGGGCCGGTCTGTGCGGTGCTCTGGTGGGGAGGTTATTTGCAAATCTAAAAAGAATCTGAGAAACCTCACACTGTGGATGCTTTTCAGGCCCAGCCTCAATGCCAGAGGCATTTCCGTGGTTTCACTGCCAGTGAATTCCCCAGCTCTGTCAGAGGCAGCCTTGTGATGTGAAACAGCCAGCTCTGCACACAGTAAACTGCCAGCACTAAATGAAACCCAAGAGAAAAGCCAAAGCTCACGCTGCCAGTGCTAATATCGTGCTTGACTACATGCAAAATATCCTCTACCAATTTAAAACTGAAAGGAAAACGGGTGGTACGTACTCTGGAGGTTCCTCGGTTGAGTCGGCAGAGTTGGTCAAAAGCTTGGATTTGCTGAGGATCCAACAGAGACTCTGAACTTGTCTGATGAAGAGAGTGAGAAGGTTACAGAAACAACACACAACAATATGTCAAGTTCATATACACAGAAATTCATCCCTGCTCCTGTCTTTGGGCCTGGAGCAGCCAGTCCGCAGCCTGTCTGGGGGCTTTCTTAGCCATCTTTTCTCTGGCTTGAAGCCACTGTGTGCATCTTAGTTTTGGAAGAAAAATCTCGTTGTTGAACAAACGACAGAGATTCCTGTACGTCCACAATGACTTACTGTTGGGGTCTGTAGCTGATGGCAGGCAGACTAACAGTACTGTTACCTCTGGGGGAAGGAGGAAAAAAAAAAAAAAAAAAGAAAAAGGAGAGGCAGAAAAAGAGAAAGAAAAGAGATGGGAAAACTCCCCTGCAGCCAGCTGGGAAGAGAAGTAATGAGTCTCTGCAGACGAGCAGGCTCTCCTGGGCTCTTCCCCAGGCAGCAGCAGCTCCCCCCAGTCCTTTCTTGTCATCTCCTGATAGTCTCCCCCAGCCCCGCTCAGCATCCCTACTGGGCCCCGGCACAGCACTGACTGCAGCATGCTGTGATCGGGCACAGATTGTGCGTGGCTACTACAGGGAATGATTACTGTGCCAATGACTATTATCTACTAATGGCATCTCTCCTAAGGTCCATTTTTTCCCCTAGTAGGATGTTACAGACTAAAAGCTAGGAAATGAGGCATGAAAAGGGAAGGGGGTGAGGCAAGGTGACGCATCAGTGGCAGCCACATCCCCTGAGAAACCAGACGCAACAGACATTGTGTTACTGCCCAGCAGTGTCGGCGATCGCGGGGTACAAGCAGTTGGGTACAAGGGTTAAGTGTCACCCCAGCAGTGCTAGGGCAGTTTCAGAGTTGCAGGTGAGGGCAAACAGAATTGCAAATAGAGGGACCACAGCCTGCAACAAGAGCATGAGTGCAAGTAGGGCTGCATACATACTCAAACTGCTTTAAAAGGCATCATTTACATATTCCAGGGAGAGATGACAGAGCATGACAGATTCTTGTATGTTCGTTCCATTTTAACAAATCACAGTGTTTCTATTTTGAATGTTTCTGCTCATATTCCAAAGCAAAAGCATCATCAAGAAACTACAACAGGAGCCAGGGAGAACAGCCTCCGTCATGAGCAGCAATCTGGCATCTGTTGTCTCTGGGGATCTATTTTTAAGGGAACATTCAATATTCATTCTCAAATATTTTCCCCAAAGTACATTTCCCAAGGGCTATTAACCCAAAATGCTGCAGTCCTACCAGTGGGTACTGACTGAAGTTGCATTTACTTTAAACTCTCTTTGCCAATGGGTCAAGCCCAACATGAAGAACTAGTATCGCTGCCTTCAAGGAGTGTGATCAACTGGAATTAAGGCAGAACGCCTGGCCCCACGAAGGCAGAGGGGGCTTCAGCATTCCTCCAGAGTAAGGGCTGTTCCCAGCCAGGGACACGCGTGCTCCTCTCTGCACCTACAGGCTCCTACCGGTAGCGAGGTCCTTCTCCCCAGGGAGGCGCTCTCCTGTGGGGTTGCAGGACATTTGCTGCAAACACCCAGCTTGCTTTGTACTTCTTGTGTGTTTAAGGAGCATGTTCAAAAGCTTTGTGAAGATGACTCCCAGTCCTATTTGGGGAAGTAAGCGCATGCCACAGCAACATGGTGCTGCGCAGGGCACAGCGTGCTGGCTCCCAAGCTAGAAGCTGGAAAAATTAATCATCAGCTCTTCACAAGAGTCAGGAAGACCCGGCAAACACCCTAGAAAGCACATTCTGATAATTATCCTAAGGCTGCAGTTATCCTAAGCCTGGGGTACACTGCTGTCCAGGTTTAAGGGACAGCTTGTGGCTGCTGCTGCCTGGGGGGCTGCAGTCTGCGTTACAGCTCTGTCTCACAGCCCCAGGGAAGTGCCCTGTGTCCCAGGCAGAGCTAAGGGCCTCTTGGACAAGACGACTTCTGAGCAGCCCTGCCCAAAGTGGATGATGAGCTGCGGTCTGCAACAGGTAAGGTCTAGGGGCAGAGAGAACAACATTTTGCCAGATATCACGCTGTTTTAGTCTTTGACTCGATTTTTAATCACTACCCAAGGAAAAAGGGAAACCCTGCTGACAACTGTGCAATGAAAATCAACTGCAGTGAGCAGCCTTGAAAGAAAGTTACTGTGGACAAAACCTGGAGCACAAACAACATTGTGGGGGAGATGGGTACGCCACCACACAGAGCACCAGCGCTGGCACCAGCCTTGGCTTCTCCAGGCAACACAACGCTCCCTCCCAGCAGCAGCCCGCCACTCCACACTGGCAGGGCCTTCTGCTCCACTTGGGAGCCACGTTGTCCCCAGACCTCAGCAAAACTGTGGGAATACTTTACCCAGAGCTTTGGGTTTGTCTTCTCATGCTCTCTCACAGCACCTTTACCCATCCCTCTCTTCTGGCAGGTCCTTCATCACTTGCTCTCCTTACTACTCAGCTCCAAGCAAAGCACAGTCAGGGCAGAATCTGGCCACCCACCCCTTCACCATATGAATGTCTCGGAGACAGCTCAGAGCTGGTGAGCCCAGAAGTGCTCTGGGGGAAGATGCAATGAACCCACCACAGGTTTTCTGAAGCCTGAATCGTTCCCATCGCTCTCCTGAAGCCACTTGCATCTTGCCTTTGAGATGTTCATTAAACAGTCTGAGAAGAGAGGAATGTCCCAAGTGCAGATTGCTTATGCTGGAAGCATGTGCCCAAACTCACTTCTCCTCCCTCCAAGATATTCTTTATATTGTAAATAACTATTTGATCATGACCAGTCAAGGAGCCAAATGACCATATTCCCTGCACACACGGCACAGGCTTTGAACCAGAGAGCCTGTGACAGGAAGGGTCACATATCCGCAGCTGGCAGGTTGTACAGGCACTTCCAAGGGACATGCAGGTCATTCTCACTTGGAAAAACACAACAAAAAGCAAGGAAAAACTGCCCTCCACAGCTGCTGTAGCCACAGGCATTCAAGGACAAGGAAAATGCAATATAATTGGCCTCCCCTCTTCTGCTATCTCTCTACCACACGTATGTAACTATCAATCAGAATGTTATCCAGGCTGATGAGCTGAAATATTGCAGGCAATTCTTTCTGTTGTCATGGAAACAACTCCTGTCAGGCTTTTCCCTTTTAACTGTGTCACTAAGGCATGTTTTCATTCAAGAACTATGGGGAGGCTCTCAGAGTCCGGCATCAGTATGGAGGCATTAGTGGAATCCACTCAGCTCACTTGCTCACCCCGCAATGCAGCTTCTGCCTCCAGCGCTCCTGCAGGGCCAGCCAGCTCATTACTGTCTCGGTCAGTATGAAGTGGTTCAGCACCTCCAAGCCATCTGCAGCCAACTTCCTTACGCCCCTTCGGAAAGGCCTCAGGCTAGACACAGAACCCAAGAGACATGATTTATCCCCTTGAGGATCTGGGCCAGCAAGGAGAAGAAAGGTTCCTTTTTGTTTTACAGTTCTTGTAGATCCCACCACTATAATGCTAATCTCTGTTGCACATTTTGCTTGCACATATTCCACCCCCCTCTGGTAGTCACCACACAGCCCTTCTAAGCCTGCAATTATCTTTAATTTAACAGCTACAAAATCCATCATCAGCTAGTGCCTAAGCAAAGCAGATCATACAGCAGTTGTAAGCAGAGGCACCATTAATAGTCAGGCCAAGAGATCCATCTAAGCGCTGCCTCTCAGAGCCATACCTTCCACAAAAGATACCGCTACATCAATTAGAGCATCAGAGCACCACATTACCCCAGGGGGCTGCTCCGTAACACAGGGCAGATGCAGCCAGAAGTCCTGGGGAAGGTTTCGGGATTCCTAGGAACAAAAGCAACACCCACCTCTCTCATTTACAGGGCCAAATCCACATGGACACCAAGTCCACCTTCTGCCATTCCTCCCCTGAAGCTGGACACTTATTTCACCGTGGTTCAAGTAGCCTTACAAAAAAGTACCCAAATTCAGTTTTTTAAATGACAGCTGAGCCAATTAATGTAAAACTAAGTAAATCTCCTTCTCTTCCGCAGGATAAGGACCTGCTGTTTTCACGGTACCCCTAGGAACCTGGAACAATCAACCAAAAAGAGAGCAAGGCAGGCAGCTGCTCTGACCCAAAGTCACTAGAATGAACCTAACATTACAAAATTGTTAATGAACTTCAGAAAGCCTCAGGACATCCCTTGTAGAACAAAAGCGTGCTGCTGCAGACCTCTGCAGAGCTACTGCAGAGTAATGCACCACTGCTATGGGACAGACGCAGACCAGCCGATCACTGTGAGGTGGAAACGGAGTCATGCAAGTCACTCTGGACAACACGGCAAGTGGGCAAACCTTTGCTGGGAGGAAGTCCCAGAGCCACTGTGGCTGTGCTACAGCAGCAGAATGTACTGCTTCAAGACCAGCCTGCACAGTGTTTCACCACTAACCTCTGCTAGCATGCGTAGGATCGAAACCCCTGGCAGCAGGCCAGGCTCTGCCTGCTCCTGTTTGGATGCAGTGGCAGCCGGTACCACTGGGGCTGGCAGTGGCAGGCAAACCAGGACCTGCTGTCTGCAAGTAAACAGAAGCACTGACTCACCAAAGCCCGTCACAGAGCAGCCTTCCCTCAGCACTACTACAGCAGAAGCAATCTGTCACACAGGTCTGTGCTACAGTTCTGTCCTCTGATCTCTTCAGGAGCAGAATGGGAAAGGCAGATGTCTCTCATTTCCAGTTGAACTTAGCTGAACTTGAGAAGCAAACCTCCTGCTCTAGGCAAGGGAGAGGACAGGCTTATTTGCGCTCTAATAGACTCACTGCTGCTGCAACGTGAGATACTGCAGGGACTACAGAGAGAGGAGGAAGGAAAACTGTCTGTATTGAATATCTAGAAATGCACTGGCGTACCTCCATTCTCCCTCTGCTAGCTGGTCTGTTTAGCAGCTCATGCTTACACCAGGTACTGTTGGAATATTCCCTTGGACATCTACTGATGCCTTCAGCCAAAGGAGCAATAACTCTGCTCAGGATTAATTAGATAAACACAGAAAACATCCTCACTGGACACTATAGCCCAGCAGATGAGATATTTATTTATAATGTAGCAGGCTTCGAGGGAAGCATGGCAGCGTATGGATTAAACATTACATAAAGATGATGCACAACAGGCCTGTGCTTAGGCTGATCTCAGTTCCATGCCTGAACCCAAGAGGACAGAAGCATCATGCATGAAGACAAATAATTCATTTCCTAAACATGAGCTAAGGAGGCTGCTAAACAGCATCCCACAAGAGCCAACCACAGAAAACTCAAGAGGTGCAGTGTTCTTTCAATGGCAGGAGTTTGGGGAGAGAAAGGGAAGGTAAAGACATGTAGAAGAAGGAAGTCCTACCTGGTGTAAGAAGGATTAGTAACCCCTCCTGCCAGGGGCTGATTAATAATATGACCCCAAACCCTACAGAAAACGAAAGCAGACGCCTCTGCTATCTGTCCCCTTTGTAGCGCATGACACCCCTGCAGCAAACTGTTACTGCTGTTTAACAGGAGAGTTTATAACATGCTTAAGAACAACTCTGGTCCTGGGAGCTCGGCTACAGCTGCCAGAGCCTGTCTATGCTCAATTCACATATAAACTAACAAAACACACAGTTTTCATTGTGCGACATGATGGTAAAAGGAATGGGGAGGGAGGCAGGACACGGAAACTGCAGCTTTCCATTTAAGGGATTTACGAAGAACAGATGCTCATTTGCCACCTGCATTTCTGAAAGCTGCCCTCCAGAACGGCCAATAACACCCTTGGCTACAGCAACCACCACTGAACCAGCCATAATTCCCTCTCATACCCTCCCATCTGGGAACTACAAACTGAACCAAAACTGCAGCTTCTCCTTATTTTCCTCCCCTCCTTCAGAGGAATATCAGAAGAAAGAAGTCATCTACACCATTCTTAACCCTTTGGCCTTTTGGTTATTTCTCAGCTTGGAATGAGTACAAACCCTGGAGGGGAGCAGCAGTCGCCCCCTCCAGCAGCAGCAAGCAGAACACCACAGGCAGAGGTTACTGGCAGCGCAGCGCACTGACTCTCCAGCCTGTGCTCGGTCTGGAAAAGCAGCCTCTCCTAGCAGATGGAAAGTCACACGCTTTCTTTCCTGCCTGTGCTCCAAGGCAGATCTGTGAAGACAGACTGAAAGGTTGCAATTTCACAATGAAGATATATGTAATGAGCTGTGCTGGTTCCTTGGAGAACAGATACATGACTGTCAAGCACGGTGCTAAACTACACCTAACTATTGGCAACAGGGACTGATGCAGTTTGTGGGAATATCAACAGGTTGCAACAGCCCAGCATCTGTCACCATGTTTAAATGAGTCTGTTCTACCAATCCTCCTAGATACAAAATGTTTTATTAAAAGGGAGGGAATTTTCACGAAACCGTAGGAATAGCTTCCTTGAAATTGAGATGTAAAGCAAAGCAAAGACTACCCACTGAAATTTTGCCATCTTTTCTCTTAACCAGGACATGACACTTCCCCAGGTGATCCCAGGAGCACAGGGCAGCCAGTCTCACTGGTCTTCGCTTTAGGCAGTTTGAAAGTCAGCTCTCTCTGCTACGTGTTAGCCTCTCACGGGTCCTGGAGTGGGAGACTTTGGATTGTAGGCAGTAAAAGGAAACTTCTGCAAGGCTACAGATTGCTATATATGAAGGCCAGGGGAAACAATTACAATTCAATCTGATTTTCTCAAAAAAAGCCCCCAACAAAACAAACTAACCCACTCACCCAGTATGAAAAGTCCAAGAAGAGAGTCAATTTTTATTTAAAAGCTGCTAAAGGATAATTATGGCTTTGAAATCAGTCTTTTTAAATTTGTATTTTATCTCCAGTTTTAACTTTGGTGCCAGTCCTCCTCTAGCTGCTAGTTAAGACTCCCGCACTCAGTTTTCTTCTTACAAAATCACTTTTGTTTCCAATATATTACAAGAAATCTTAAAACACAGATGTTCTGCTGATGAGAAGCCAATGGTACAAAGTGTCTCCAGTTCCTTCCTCACATGGATTTCTTACGCATTGTTGCAGAAGTTAAGGAATCTACCACCAAAACCAACTCCAAAGCTAAAGGAACTGGGTATTTTCTCAGTTAATACATATGTGGGAATATTCTCTACAGAGGACAATGCACAATCTTGTAACTGTATAAAATGCTAATTATCTGCTTGGTGTCATTTGGGAGAAAAAAAAATCATGCCTGGATATTTTCAAAGTTATAAAGCCCTTGGAAAATTTTGATATTGCTGGGAGTCAAGCTAATAACTGATGGTCACCATTACACTGAAAATAGTAAAACTGGCTCTGTCTACTGATTGACGGAGGTCATGTAACATCTGTCTAGCTCTAAAATAAGTATTGGTGAAAAAATGTCCTAAACCTTCACTCTTACCAAATAGAAAGCACACAGACATGCTGTAGAGGGACGTTTAACATCTCGTTTAACTGATACAGTATGGTGCCAACACCTCACAGGTGGAAGTCGGTCTAGAAGCTCCGGGTTGGATGGAAGGCCATGTTGCAAAGACAGACGGTGGTGGCAGGCTGCAGAACAGAGCTCAAAGGTAGAGTCTGACAAACTGGATAAACTACAGATCACATTCATTGTCTGTCCTGGCATGACTTGACAGGATTAAACTCCTGAATAAAACATATTTGCCATCTGGGCAGTTCTAACAATGGTGCCCTTAGAACTCAGGTGCAGTCTCAAACACAGAATAACCAGAGCATGTCAGCTTAGGGGTTTCACGGCGTTTTCTGCAGAGCTTATGGCCCAAGAGCCAAGACTGTGTTCCTCTCCCCGATCTCTAGTATGTAGGCTGGCAGAATAAATGGAAAACACAAGGTAGCTCACTGTAACAAGGCAAATTAGTTTTGGAGATCAATGACTAAGATATCAGGACTATTTCACTTATGTATTTAGGCAGAAGCCCAGCTACTGTGCTTTCACCTAATATGCCTCAGTTAACTTCAAACACCTCAATGCAAAAAAGCACTGCAAGTTTTAAACTGAATTAAAAACCCACCATGAACATGAAGCTTTGATTTCTTTTAACACTCGTTTATGCTACAATATAAGGTAAGGAGGACAGGAAAGATGACTAGTTTAGACACAGCAAAATTACCCTTGGGAAGACAGCAAGGTTTAGAGGGTAACACAGAAAGCACAAACTTTTGGGAGCAAAACCAGAGGAAAAGCCCCTTTGCCCTTCTCTCGCTATTCCCCTTCACTAGGGCAGAATGGCTCAAGTCCTCACCACAGCAAGGCTCCATTTAAATAAGTGCTATAACCAGATTCAATAACGGTTCAGTGCTAGCTTGTGGCATCTCTCCACCTCCCCCAGTTTCAAGGCGATTGCTACAGAAGTCATGCATGCAAAGCAGGGACAGAGAAAACACTGTCTGTTGGGCTGTTGTTTCACATATAAATCTCAACAACATGGCAAAATTCAAACTGACAGTCTTTGTTTCAGCAGAGCAGAATTGGTAATATGAAATGCACTCCAGATGCTCAGTGGCATTTCTCAGTATGAATCTATTCCTAATTCAAGGCTTGCTAAGTAAATAAATACCTAAACTGAAGATTTCACTATGGAAAAAACCCACACATTAGGTTTTGCCAAGAGACAGACTAAGCTCTCAGGGTCTTCAAAGTGGTTGCAAAGAAATACCCTCCCCACAGATCTATATGCAAAATGTCCCCAAAGCTTCGGAGCTGGCTCCATGGGGTCTACGGAAGGCAGGGCTGGAAGCACAACTGCATTAGCGTAACCTCCCTCTGGGATTTGCTGTTCAGTGTTTGCAGAAACACCAGCTGTAGAAGCAAGAGCAGCTTGACCAAGCCAGACCTCTGTGTCTGCCCAGTGTCAGCGGAGTCTAGAGGGAACACAGAGAAGCCCTTCACCAGACAACTGCAGCACCAAAAGGCTGAACAAACCTTGTGACAGACAGAAATAAATCCCTTCTGTGCCTGGGGTGGCACCAGAGACCAGTAACCACTGATATCTTGGAACCAGGCTGAGAAGGACCCTTGGGAACACCAGAATGCGGCTCAGGGTAGGGGGAGCCCTGCAAGTCTCCCCTTTCCTTCAGTCCCTTTCCTTGCCTGCATCTCCTCTCTCCAGCATCGTGTATCATCCACCAGGGTACTGTAGAAAATGCACTTTTCAAACAGACCTCAAATTCTGCACAGACCAGCGTCACATCCAAACAAGCATGGGGAGCTTAGGTGTTTTCATGCTTCATTCTCTACTTAAATTTACTTGAGGCTGCACGAGACCAAATCCTGCCCTACCCTGCCTCCAGCAAGTGTTGCTGTGCTCCAGGTGACTCTCCTTGCCCTTCTGCTTTTGGCTCCAGTGGAGCCAGGGAATATGCACATCCGTCTCCTCCATTTCGCATTCCAAGCACTTTTCCCAGAAGAAAAAGTCTGTTTTGTGACTCAGACTACTGCCTGGCCAGATGAATCGTTACCTCACAGGGTTAATTAACACTACTGAGCAGCAATTGTGAAGCAAACAAACTTCCTGGAGAAGCTAGAGATTTTACAGTCTTTTGCCAAGTCTAAATATATTCAGTTTTTTAAAGATCTGACTGTACAACAGTTTAATCACATGCGAGTACAACAGTTAAATATTATAATTTAAATACATGAGGAACATCACAAACTTGGAGAGGATCTGGGACATCAGGAGGAGGAGGTGGCGGGGCTTCAAGTAGTGGTGCTCAGGCTCTGATGAGCCAGAGCCAAGCTGTGCTGGGCCGGCTGTGCATGGAACAGAAGCCATGGGCTTCTCTGCCAAGAGCACATGACTGAGACAGCAGGGAAGCATCTGGCACTCTCAGATGATGTGGCATGGCCATTTTCTAGCTAGCGCTAGATGATCAGTGCTGGACCCCCTTTTCTTCCCCATCCAGTCTCTCCACATCTTCCTTTAAGCCCCGAGTCCCAGCCAGCCCCTCACTTCTGCAGGCAGATCAGCTAAATAACAGGAAGCATCTTCTCCTCCCTTCCCCAATCATTCCCGTATCACCTGGAGCATCTTCCGCTGCTTCTGCTACAGGGCATGTCCAGCCTGGTATTAGAGGGGAGACACAGAGGTTCTCTGACTAGTTCGTGAGAAGCCCAAGTGATAACCAAGTTACAAGGCACTGCTATAAAATGTCACCTGGAGCATCTTCCCGTGTCACCTGGAGCATCTTCCACTGCTTCTGCTACAGGGCATGTCCAGACTGGTATTAGAGGGGAGACACAGAGGTTCTCTGACTAGTTCGTGAGAAGCCCAAGTGATAACCAAGTTACAAGGCACTGCTCTAAAATGCCAGGCACTTTAAGGATGAATGTAGTTTTGCTACTTAATTTTGCCTTCAGCTTTTAAAGTCAAACCTGGTCTGTCATGCTCACTTGCATGCCTTCCTTTGGAGCAGAAGTGTAGAGGGTAAAACATGGGGCTGTTGAATCTGCCTGACTTCAGAGCCAGTATCCCTGTTTCGCTGTAGCAGGATGGCCCACAAAATGATGAGAATTTGTAAGCAGACTGATTGGACCACAGTTGATTTACAGTCTCCTGGGAAAGTTTTTCTTTCTGTCACCATGTAAGAAACTAACACAATTTGACTGCAAAGATTGCATTGTGCTCCATACATTCCTCAGAGATTACTTTTCCCCCAAGTCTCCCTTCAAGCAGGAAGCTTCTTTTTTTTGTTGATACAGAAGCTGATGGAAGTTGACTAATGCTGTTAGCTATCTTTTGATGGGAATTGATTTGGCAGAAATTGAAATAATCTGCTAGAAGAAAACTGAAGTACTACCATAAAAACATACTCCAAGATTGAATTACTTTGGTTTCAGAAGTGGAAAAATGCCACTTTGCATGCATCTGTGCAGTGACAAATGCACAAAGTATCTTGAGGCATTTAGGAACAAATCCTCATCAGTGACTGCCTTCAGTGGCATAAGGCAGCAGAGTTCAGCTTCCCCCAGTGCAATATCCCTAAAAGACATCCCAGCAAGCTACCTGCCATTTTTGGTTACAATCCACCATACCATGCCAGGGACAATACAGAAACATGCATATTGAGACTGGACTTCTGTTTGAATTGAGGATGGTGGAACTTCTTGCATGCAAATACTGACAATAAATACAAACTAATGATCTGTTCTCCCCGCCAAATCCAGCTGCATCAGTTTTGTTTACACGCAAGCTTCTTAAAACATTGTGCGAGTGCTTAGCAAGTCAAATCAATTCCAGATCTTTTACCCAGAGCCAGGTTATCTGTTAGGAAGGTAGAACGGAGGCTCTGCAATCCAGGCACAAGGAACATGCCAGCTTTTAGTAAAAGTTTTATATAAAACACACCTAGAAATAGTTTGAAAGGAACTGTCCCCAATAGCTCATCCCAGACTCTCACAAACAAGACAAAGTGGTGGATGCACCTAGCAGGCAACCAGCTGCCAGCATCCAGCTGCCCCTCATGCTGGCTAGCAGTTCCCAAACCGTCTGGATGAACACACTTCCATTTCTTGCACAGCTCTGTATACCCATGCCAAAACAAAACGTAATTCATAAATGTGATGAAGTCTATAAGCACTGCTTGAAGTTTACTTGGAGAGGAACAGCCTCACAAACCTTACCTGTGCCAAGGATGCTCCACTTCCTTTTTTTAGCTCTGAGAAGTTCTCACTCAGTTTTCCTCCCTTGTTACCCGAGTTGCATTTATAGCACATCCACCTCATCAGGCCTTTGGTTACCATCCCACACTCTTTACTCAGCAGACACAGTGAATGGTACAAGTGGCCACAGCTGTAAAGAGAAGAGAATTTTGCTGGGTGCTTGAAAGCAGGGGAACACAGCCTGGCACCTCTGCACTTTGGAGGGGAAATCTCTGGTCAAGGGAAAACAAGGCTGCTTATCTGCAAATACAGATCAGCAGTGTATACACTCCCTTCATACCTCCACACCCTCCTGCAGTATTTTGAGACATGCAAAAATAACAGTACATGTCCATTTGCCGATACAGTTACAGATCATAATACTACAGTAATAATGATCTTGTCTTATTTTACAGCCACCTAGTCGGAGACAGGAAAAACAGAGATGCCAGAGTACGCAGTCAGCCCTGCAATAGATCCAGGATGTACAAATACAGGCAAATAAACCCCAGGGTGCTGCAGCTGCACAAACTGCATTGCCGGGAGAGATGACAGATAAACTGACAGCTTACTGTACAGCTCTCACGGAACTGTACGGCAGTTCTCTCCAGCCAAGACTGAGCTGGCTGCATGCAAAGGCGGCTGCCTCTGACGGGTTTGATTAGCCAGCCCATTTACAGTGCAAGGGAGCAGGAATACATGCTCACAGGAATACATACAATTACTTGTGTAAGTCAGAGCTCTTTCTTTTTCTTTCTTTTCTTTTAAAACTACTAACATGATCACAGTTGTGACCCTTAACTTTACCTGAAAACAATGATTTCATCAGCAGTTTCTTGCCTTCTTTTGTACTGCTGTAGACAAATGCAACAGTAATCCTGCTTTGGGGTAAGCCCTCTAGTGACAGATGCTCTTAGGTTACACAGGGACCAGTGGAGATCATGGTTTAGAAGATTCGTAGTTGTCTCTAAAAGGGTCTGTGTGGAAGACAATTTACAGAATAACTAAGTCATTCTGTCATCTCCAGACTGCAGAAACTCCATACTGATCAATTCTTCCTAACAAACGCCTTAGCAGATTACTAAGAGCAAAACCAACCCAACAAAATTGCTTCTCTTTATGTTTTCTAGCCACTGCCCTCAAAATACTTATCCTGTCATCACATGTTAATGGAGTCAAGTATCTTCTCACTCTTAAACATGAGGATCTTTTCACATCTAAACATGAGGAGGAACTTCTTTACTTTGAGGGTGGCAGAGCCCTGGAACAGGCTGCCCAGAGAGGTGGTGGAGTCTCTGACTCTGGAGACATTCCAAACCCACCTGGACGCCATCCTGTGCAACCTGCTCTAGATGACCCTGCTCTGGCAGGGGGGTTGGACTAGATGATCTCCAGAGGTCCCTTCCAACCCCTGTGATTCTGTAAATAGATAAGTGCTTTATTGATTTTTGTAAAGAGCATTAAAAGAGACACGGTAGGCTCATTTTGTCATCTTCCATACCACACCCTCCTTTTTTTCCCCTCTTCCTAGTAAGCTACTGCTTATAGCCTCCATTTTAGTTGAAACATGCTGATAAAGATCAAAGCCCAAATGCACTATCACAATTAAAATATGAAAAAACCACTGGACTTCTCATCTGCTAGTTTTTCCCAACTGAGATTTCCATTTCGGAAGAGCCAAAAGCAAAATACCCTTAGTTTTTAGTGGTCAGTACTTCTTTCAGCAACAACAGGTATCAGGCATAGGGACTCCGGTTCACGATCTATTGATGCTCTGTAGCAGCAACTCACAAGAAGCTGCAGAGGTTGCACCAGTGTTTTACATCTGGCCTAGTCCACATGTGACAAGCAGCCTGTACCAGACAACTGCCAGGCAATGACAGAGGACCTGTGCTGCTCAGAGCAAACCTTTACCAAGAACCCAGATATAATGGTTCTTTATGTTCAGCCCTCTAGAGTAAAGCTATTTCCCATCTTATTTTTAAATTGGATGCTTCTGCTGAACAGTAGCTAGGATGGTAGTGCCACATGGTAGGCAGAAGGAGGGAGGGTGAGTTTGGAGGAAGACTGTGCATTCTGCTTTGGGGAAAATGAGTTTTAGAAAACCCTTGAAGTTTGGAGACTGCCTGGGATTTGAGACTGGACGGAGAAAGGCAGGAGTGAGATAAAGCTGAAATCTCATCAGGTGACAAAGGAAGTGCAGCATTACCATTAGGAAGTGGCAAAACAGCCTCATTTAAAAAGCTCTTATTTAAGACGGCATAAAAAGGCAAAACGTATTGCCTTTGAATCCCTAAACACAGGATGAGCTGGAGAAAAAGCAGATGTTTATCCTTCCAGTACATTTAACATAAAAATGAACTACAGAGGTGTTCACATCACCATGTACCTGCCAGTCCCTTCACTTGCAATCTGTCTGTGAGCAATACAAACTCATTCCCCTTCCCCCAGTCACACAAATATGCATCACTTACATGTCCATTTAATTTGCCCTGCAGAGAGAAATGACAAATGAGAGAGAGTAGTAGGCTAGATAGCTAAAAGTAATCCCTGTATACAGCAGTGGACAGAACAGAAATACATGCAACTTACTTGTTCATAGTTAAACGTGTCCAGCATTCCCAGGACAAGTCCTTGAATTTCTCCAAGTTTCCCTCTTCCATAAACTGGATCCTGTATGAAGAAATTGAAAAGCTGCAGCTGAATCACAGGATATGACCATTCTGGCTTTTTCCCTTTTTTTTTTTTTTTCTTTTTTCCCCTCTCCAGATTGGCATCGCAAATGGAAGTTGCGACTCCAGATGTAAAGATGCTGCACACGCAGCAGCACAGCAGAATAATCCTATGTATCAATGGGAAAACTGGTAATGAGCAAAACTGAGTAGATGACAACATCAATACTAATTACTGTGCTTGGATCAAAAGACTTCAAATGTGACCTCAGAAACTTCATACAAGAGATGCAAAGAGCTGACTGGAGAGTGCATTTGAGGAATATCGAAGAAAGCAGCAGAAAAGACCCTGCAGTGACACGAGGTATCAACCCTGTCCGTGCTGCCGCCTGACACCGACTGCTACGGGTGTCTGCTGGTCAGTGAGCTCCCGGGCTGCCTGCGGGGCTCTGGGCCCCACGCTGCCAGTCTGCTTCTGCCCAGGTCAGAGGGTAATTCACTCCTCAGTCTGTGGTGATCCACATGTCACCCCCAAGCTCACCCAGCACCCCCTCAGCTGCAGGTTGAAAGTACACGGATCCAGGGGGCTGTGTAGCTGTGCAGCAGTATGCAGGAATCCAGGGCGATCCTGGTCTCACATCCAGATGACAGAACATCATCTAGGGAACAGGGGCCTGGGGCTCTTCTGTTGCTGCAGGGACGATTTCCACATGCCCTGAGCAGCTTTATTTCCATGTCCCAGCAGCACAAGCAAAGGGTTGTGGTACAAATCATTGCCCTAATGCATCTCGACCACCTTCCTTAGGCTAGCTCCAAACCAAACATGCCCTTCTCCTCCACACCCACTCCGGCACCCCCTGAAGCATCACTTGGCGCAGGACAGGAACCCTGGTCTAGTGTGCATCTCCCTCTTCTGAGGTGAGCTTAGCAAGGAGCCCCTTTGGGAGCTGCTCTCCATGACAGTGCACAGCCTCTCAACCAGGCAGATGGCCGAAGCACTGGAAAAGGGGAGAGACTTCTGCAATGTCCTCCCATCCTGCCAGGCCCAGTTGTACAGCAAGGCACTATGCCAGAAAACATCTCTGCCCCACAACCCAGCACTGTGCGAGTTTGCCGACAGCTCCTAGTGGCCACAAGCACTAGCAGCCACCAGCACTAGGGTCTCCTGGGCAGAACTGACCCTGAAAGATCTCTCCATGCAGTTGCAGAGATGCCCTGTCCCCTACCAACACGCAACATGGCACCACTTCCAACACACACACGCCAGGAACACAGCTTCCTCCTACTTGTCTTTGCAGCAGCAGCAGACAGGAATGCACCACAGTGGTATTTCACTAAAGATGATGCCCTGCAAGCTGTTGGCTAACCGGCTGGGATCCAGCCAGTCTTTGTGTCTTTAACACAAATGGGAAGCAAGGAAGAGGAGTCAGGTTAGCAGCAGGATCTACTACTGGCTCGTAGAAAAATGATGGAGACACTGTGGAAACAGGAACAGAAGGAGCTCTGGATGAATAAGCTCTGGATGAGATGAATGAGAAGAGGAATAGGAGCAAGACTGATTCCATGCTGAGACAGAGTGAGGGAGAGAAAGGAGAAGCAAAAGTGAAAATGCAAGTTGAGGAAGACAACTAAAGTAACACGGAAGTTACACTGCAAGATACCCAGAGAGATCACCAAAACAGCTATGGAAAGCAAGTCAGGAAATTTTTTAACAAGTCTTCAGAGGAAATGTGCAGGCAGAAACACCAAGGTTCAAGTCTAAGTAAAACCAGTACTGAGTAATATCACTTGAGTCAAAACCAGCTGTAGATTTGGAATATACAGAAGAGCTTGACACGCTGCAGAGGCTACTTTTTTGCTAGGTGAACAGCACAGCCTCAAAAAACACTGTTTTCTTTCTGCATGCATAATTTAAAAGCAACACCATAAAAGTATACTACACTGAGTCACCATATGAATTATGGAGGGCAACAGGGAACTCAGAACTTCCAATGCAGCATGTACATGATCCATAACATAGAGCAAGTTAGTTTTGTATGCACCAGATACTCACTTTTGTAAAGCACATATGGCCAAAGAAACCCAAACAGGTAACTCACAAACTGTACAGATACAACTATTTACATACGGCAGCTCTAACTTCCCAAGATGCAAGTAGAGACTTTCAAAGCAACTTGTTTCTTGCCTGGATAGAGATAGAGGAAGAAGAGATGTGAAGAAGAGAGAAGAATAAAAGAGCCACCTATAGCTCTGCAGAGAAGGAACGTGAGTCTGAGGGCCAACTTTCAGTTGCTCATTTTTTCCTCAAGTCACACTTGATGATCTCTAAAAAATGGCAGGTAGGAAGAGAATGGACTTTTCTCCAAAGAGGAGCCATGTGGTCTAGCAAAGCCTTATACTGAGCCTGGCACTCAAGTGCAAATGGTGAAGTTCACGCACATTTCCTGCCTGCAGCCACTGGCCAGTGCTTCACAAGCCTGGGTTGCAGCTGTCTGCCTGCCTTGAGCACGAAATCCAGAGCTGTAACTGCACTTTTCCAGCAAGTTATAATGTTTTCTTCCAATTTGCTGATTTCAGCCCCCACAAAATTCACAGTCATGAGAGCCTTATAGGATCAGTTACTTTATGGAGGAATATGTTTCATTAATTCCACCTTATAAAATTTGTCTCCATTTGGGATTTATGCATGCTCCCAATGCACTGTATGGGATGGTGCATTAATAAGAGTCAGTTGCACCAAGCCAGGAACAAATCACAGCTACTGTTTCCAGGCTGGTATTTCTCTGGGGACATGGCAAGCCAAAGCCAAACTCACTACCCAGTGCCGCTACCAACAAACACATCAGGAAAAGCCTGCAGGTATCCCGATGCAAGCCAGAGGTGTTCATCCAGCCTTCCAGCCAGTTCTGTCTCCTGCATTTCCAATTTCTTCCCGGGTCCAGGAAATAGCACTTTCTTTGCTAACAGCACTCACACAACAACTGTGCTAATAAAAGCACTGTGAACTCAGAAAACGCATGCCCTTGCATCTGCAAGGGGACAGAGCAACTATTGCAGATAAAACTAATCCCAGTGTTGACCTTCAGGACTGCAAAAAAACCAAAACAAAACAAAAAACAGGCAGGGCCCTAAGCAGGGACAGAAAAAAATCAAGAAAAGGCTTTTTGGATCTTTCTGCTTCCACTCTGTAACAGATTTTGAGATTCCTTCCTTCTGCACTTTGGGGTTCCTATAGGTAGATTTAAAATTTCTGACTTTTCCAGTTCTCCGTTTTGTAGGAGGCATCGGCTGCATCTACTTACAAAACATTCATGAAGGGTTACAGCTTTTTAATGGAATTAACACTCAACCTTTCAGCCCTCTTCAGATAGCATTCACATACTTAACGACATGGGATTTTTCTTAATGCTTAAGAGGATTCCTCTAGTGTCTTTCTTAATATGGTTATTTCAGACTTGCTATTTAATAAATAAGTTTACAACATTATTAAGGATGAACAGAACATAAATATATTAATCGTTATTTCATACTACTTCAATTATAAAAAGTTGAGTCAATATGCTGTAGTGGGCAAATGCCAGTAGCCTACCTGTTTTCTGTGGAAGCTGTGGAGTCTGGTTGTAGCCCTTTGCAAGGTGCCCTTTAGCAAAGCATTTTGGTTGCAGAGTTAAACATTTGCATGAGGTATAATCTATCAGCAGTTAAACCCAGAAGAGGAAGAAAAACAGTCCACTAAAATTGGAATACTCTAATTCCTTTGCAGAAAAGGCAAGATAATCTACCTCAGTTTATTGATGTCATCCACCTTACAAAAAATCCCCCCATTAATTCCTGGGCAGCTGAATTACCTTCCTGACCTGCAGTTCCAGTGCGTCTATGTTTTACCACCAAGGCTTGACCTCTGTTGGAACAGCTTTAAGGGCATTTTCAGACAAGCACCACTTAGAATTCTGGGTTTCACAGAAATATTTTGAGGGCTTAGGAAAACCTGTATGTTCTCCAGGGCCCAGAAGACCTGGTTTAAGAGTTTTCTTATGGTCACTGTTGAAGTGGCACATCAATAACATTTTGAATGAGGCCCTACATACTGCCCAGAGCCAAGACAGAATGGTTTGGCACCAGGGTTTAGAATTTTACATGACTTTGAAGAGCAATGACACAGCTTTGCAAAAGGAATACCCATCCAGGGCTAACAAAATAGAGATCTTTCTAGCTGAGGGAGCTGTTGAGACAGAATGTTCTGGGGAAACATGTATGCATGCCATGTTGTGATTCTTCCCTGCAGGGCACTTAAAATAGGATTCCCAGATAATCCAAGGAAGCAGATGACAGGTCACACTACACAGGGAGGCAAAAAATGCAGTGCTCCCTGCTGTCTAACACAGGGGGAGTTTCTTTCCTGATCCCAAACGTGGCAAGGGTTCAGAACCGCTGAATATTTGAGCTGGGCACCCAAAGACGTGGCCACCATTCCCAATGTCATCTTCCTAGCTGAATTCAAAGCAACATTCTTCCAAGGGCCAAGCTGTGCACCAAAATAAATCCAGAGAGAATCTCCCACAGGCATCCAGTGCAAGCCTTGAAGCAATAGTTTAATACAACACAGCTACAAACACACAAGCACAAGTAACCTAGAGCAATGCAATCCCAGAAATTCAGAAGTAAATGTTGGTGTGAACGCAGTGTGAATGGAAATGTGTGGTTCTAAGTACACAAACAAAGGGTTAAATGAATGGTCTGTCTTGGTAACAAAGGACACTGTTCCCAGCTGCAAAGTCGATGAGGGTGTCAAGCACTGAAGGCAGCAGACTAATACGAGCCCAGACAAGTTATCAGTGGAAGACCCCATGTCCTACCATGAGGAGGATGACAAGTTTGCAGAATATCACGCACCATTTCTCTGTTAGCCCAAGAGGAGAACAGACCACAGACAGGTATTTCAAACCTCAGTTCCAAACAAGGGAAAACGTGCAGCAATCTGGCCTATGATTTACAGAAGCTTAAGTGAGATTCAGAGACAAAAATCCACCTTGTAACAGCCAGCAACTTCTAAAGGATGTAACTAAGCTGTCATCATCAATGATGGAACCCCAGAGATGCAGTGAGGGGCTGACACCCTCTTGACTGCCCACAAATGATCCAGGTCAGATCACTCATTGCCATGCATCTTCGATGTTTGCAAATACCTGAGTGTGACTGAGTGAAGAATGAGTGTTAAGAGGCAAAGTCAACTTATTTAGAGACCCTGTAAAGAAATACCACCTTCCCTTCCACAGGATCTTCTGAGTTTTATAACACTATTGTCCCTACACCTGTTCCTGAGCTACAAGGTACCAATTACTACTACTACTACTTTATGAAGTTCTGATATTAATGTTCTTTACCTGGAATTCAGTTCTTCTCTCTGAATGCGTTTTAAGAAGCCATCATCTCTCCCCATTTTTTGCTCTAGTTGTAGAGCAACATCTGCCTCTAAATCTCTGTTTTGTCAGACCGAATTTTAAGGCTGACCACAGAAATGGAATGAGCAGGAGCAATTTCCCCCTGCCTCCAAACCCAGTGACCAGAGTTGCAAATGCTGCTTTAAATAACACCTTACACATTTCTGTCCCTCGTAGAAGTACTTCACCTGATGCACCATAAGCATCCCATTATCCTTTGCAATAGTGCCATCACACCAACCACTTCCCTCTACAACTGACAAATACATTTCACTCATCTGTTTCCTCCAGGATCTGATTGCCAGCCTCTAGAAACGGGTTTTTCTATTTCTGCTAAAAGTCTTTAAGAATAGAAAAGGGATGAAATACTTGAAGACTGCAAACAATTTCTAGTCTTCCTAAGGGAGAACAGGATCTTCCTCCACACTGTAGTACCTCCCAGCTGTGTTATTTTCACAGTGGTCGCTGGTTTGCCTCTCACCCCATTCTGACAATTCTCAACATAACCCAGGAAAGCCTCCCTGTCAACCTCCCCACTTATTCATTCACAGCTTCGGTATCCTTTCCTGCCTACATTAAACATCAAACAAAGCTCAATAGCAAACTGTACCTAATGCCCCAGTTAAAACTAGACCAAGTAAGTTACTGAAGAGGCATTAAGTTTGCTCAACACTTTCTACCTTTGATAAAACCATATTCCATTTGACCACGGTTTCTATCCACTCTTTTGCAACATTTTTCAGTCTTTAATTACAATTTTTTTCCAACAATCAAGATTGTACATAATACTAAGATCAAACTAATGGTTGCTAGAGGTGTGTGTTCACCCTGTGAAGCCTGTAAGCCCTTTTCTACATTTTCTTCTCTCATCTGGAATAGAAGCCTTGAAGAGTAATTCAACACTTTCTCAATCATTCCACTCCACAATGCAGACAATTTCTCTAATTAATTTTCTGCATTTGTCAAGGTTTGCTATTAAATCCCAACCTCATTTTTCATCTATTTTTGCAAATTAACAAATGATATCTGCTTGTGATCGTTCAACCCAAGATCCTGTTTTGAAATCAGCTCTTCTACAAGATGTTTGCTGCTCACTAACAAACACCTCTAAAATAATACATTGCATCATCAATCAAAATAGCCCAGTTTTGATCTCTTTCTCCAAAGTCTACAAACTTTGTGTTAGTGTTTTCACAACTGTCCATGTCAGAGCCTTAGCTAAATGGCTTTCAACAAATTTAGTTCCAAGTTTGGAGAAATTCATAGTGGATTTGCTGCTAAAACTGCGAAGTTTCAAAGTAATTGCAACCTTTGAGATAATATTTTATTTGGTCTGCAGAAATTACCTCAATTATCTTCTCATAGGTCTATGTGTTCCCACATATCTCCTCAGAGCATCAAGTCTTCCAGGTCATTCAGCTTTTCAAACTTATATCTCATCAACTGAACTTTTAATGAAATACTGTGAGCCGGACAATTAGCTAATCTGATCTTTAACAACATGGAAATTGCTATCCTAACAGGAACATGTTCAGCTCTTCCCAATAACTGAGTGGCACAGCTTGGTAAAAGCTTCTTCTCTTCAGAAACTCACCTGTAGAATTCTTTGCAGGATTGAAGGAAGAGCAATAAATGCAGCCATGTTGTTGAGCACTTGCATTGTCAAACTCTTCAAAGCTGAAATACCAAACATAAACGCCACCAGCAGTTCATTAGGATTCAAGGAGTAGAAAGAGATCAGTCTTTCAGATTAAGAGAGTTTAATTTCAGTTCATGTTTTCTAGTTTGAAAAATGTTTTTTATATTTATTTCTTCTACACATTTTGCACTGAGCACGTGCAGCTTTTTGTATCAGAAAGTATATTTAAAAGTTTTCAATATCACCATGCCTCTCCGTTCCACTCCCACACCTACAGTAAACATTTACATTTTGAGACTTACTTTGTAGCACTGGCATTCACTTTTCCTACTGCTACCAAAACCCAATTTGAATGCCTTGTCCATGTTACAGTCCCACAGACTTTAAAACTTATAGCATTAACCTTTGCATGAAACTTGTTCCTCAATCCCCAGTTCCCCAAAGTAAGAGTCAGTATTGAGATATGCATGGACCCAACAATCCAGCTTCTTTGTGGGGATAATGAGCTAGTTAGAGCAGTTTGGGAAGTACACACGTTAGGAATGAAAACAGAATAGTTACGCAGGATCCAAGTGTATTATCCCCTCATCATTTCTGGTATGACTGCAGATGATTACTTTTCTGCAGGCATTAGCTCCCCAAAATGGATAATCTAGGGGACATTATGAATTTAGAGGAAAAGATGAGTTGAGGGAAGAGAGGTGATTTATATTTTTGGACTACTGATCGCTACAAGACTATACCCAGGAGTCCAGATATAGCTAACAGTCACTGGAAGGAAAGAAGTGGAGGATGGACAGCATGATCACCACCACACTTACCTGTAATATGTTGAGATCCTTAACCACACACAACTACAGTTACTGTGGAGCACAGGGCTGGAATGGACCAAAAGACATTATTCTGTCCCAAGACCACAGTAACTAAGCCCCTTTTTAACTACTCTTAAGTCTCCCATAAAGGGAGGCTTTTCAAGATGTGCTGCTGACACCCAACAACAGATTCAGGTCACTAGAACTGGAGTAGAGAATTTAGCTGGTGAATTCAAGTTCTACTGATTTTATATACAATAGACACGTGCAGGGGTAAGCATACAGAAAGGCTAGGTAGGCATGGAAGATAACAGTGTATTATTGTCAGAAGTTAACAAAATGCAGACTGCAACCTACTTACAACCTAGAAAGCCTTTGTACACGCTGTACACCTTGGCTTTTGTATAGAGACCATCCTCAATGGAACCAGCTTACAAGCAGAGGCTGTGGTAGGGTTCCTCTTCCACTCAGGACTTTAAAAAAAAAAAAAAGTACCTGACAGCTGCAGCCTACCAAACACCCAACCTGAGCTCAATCTGACAACCACTGCAGTTCAGATCTACTGCAGGAGCAGCAAATTTAGGAACTGAGTAACAAAACTGCTTTTCTTCTAGTCATTCAGTAGAGAAGGAGAGACAGCACACAGATTTTGATTAATATTTAGGGTCACAAAGGCCAAAATACTTACATTCAGAGTATCGATACTGTGAAGAACCAGATAATTTCTGTGGTGACATCATAGCCTCCAGCAGGGGAAACCAGAGAGCCTGAAATAATTGAATGCAAGAAAAAAAACGGTAAGAACATGGCAGTACTAAAAATGAGCTGTGACCAATGTCAGAGTCCATTTCCAAAGACTCACTTCTACATTCTGAAGAACGGAACTACATTTCTCACGACTGCAATGGAACAGAATTGAAACACATTAAAATAACCTCAGAGCACAGTACTTAGGGATCTGTTTTCAGTCTATATTGCTCATATCTTAGACTAAGATACTATTTCATTGGGGTCTGAGCACAGACGACCTTTGGCTCCTGTTGCTCCCTCTTCTCCACTCTCAACTGTTTCTTTACTGGAATTGTGACAACATAAGAAATTTACTTAGTCCCTAACTGCTTCTCCACGTGAGTTGCAAACTTGCCGGTGTAGATGCTGCTTACATAATGGGTAGCACAGTAAATGGATCCCAGCTGGAAAAGGGGCATCTCAATTCTCCAGGCAGTATACAAGAGTTGTGAAAATTTGCATAACATTGTACTGGGAAAGCTGGTCCTTCATACGGTGGCCAGCATCAAATCTTACTTGGGCATCAACAAGTCCATTCCAGCAAGTGGAAGAGGAGCCAGAGTGCGAGCAAACACTAACTCAAATCTATCCAATTAGGTAGGCAGGCCGTAAGCACTCAGGGTGTACACGCAGACACCTCTTCAATTAAACACAGCGGCTATCTGTTGCACATAAGATCATTTACGAGAATAAACGGAGCAGGTCAACTCATAGCCTGGACAGCGCTCAGAAGACATTACAGAATTCTTGACTGCCAGACATGCCACCTCTTCAGACACAGGAACAATGTTCTCAGTTTTGAGTTCAGTTACGCAAGTTATGCATAAACTTAGGAGTAAAGATGCCTTCTATGTCACTGACACTGGCAAAATGGAAATGCAACTTCAGCACAAGGAGATAGGCAAACCCAGTTCTCTCTGCAAGAGCTCAAGCAAGCTGTGTTGTCTCCACCCCTCAAAGACCAGGCTGACATTAAATTCAGGATTTGTGAACACATTCAGAACAGCAATATTCTGCAGCCACAGTGACAGCAGCATCAGCTTTGTGCCACCATAAAGTTGGCTCGAACCTTACTATGCCTTCAATCAGTGTCTGATTGACATTCAAGCCAAAATTTCAACTGGAGCTAAAAATGGGGGAAAGGGTGTTGTCTCATCTGCTTCTCCACTTCTGGCAGGCACTTTATTTTGGGCTTCACCCTTACAAGTGAGGATTTCTCTCTTGTGGGTCTAAAACCCAAACCACTGCAAGAAGAACACATGGCAGAGGAAAACAATGACTGCTTCAGACACATCAGTATCCAATAGATGGGGAAAAGCAGCAGTATGTGAAGAGAAAGTTTCAGGACATGCAGAGGCCTTTGTTGATTTTAGTGATCCATTTTTGTTATTACCTTCCTTACCTCTCGCTGTTGCTGGTCTAAATTGTGTGAATTTCTCTGGCAGAGGGCAATTGTTTTCATTAGGGTATCTTCAACGTTTTCTAGCAAGGGGAGCTCAGCTGAGCCTAAGATTTTGGGGAAAAAAAAATTGTAATTATAAAAACTATTAGATATGTTAACTCCCAATCATTCTGCAAAATAAAATCATACTGTTCATCTAAAGTCTGTTCACTACAGCAAGCAACTACATAATAAAGACAGGTCCTGATTTTTGGCCCTTTTCCTGAATAGCACAATAAATCCAGCACATCAAACATGTCACATAATCAAACAAGGAAGATCTTAGCTGCGGTTTAGGATGCAACTAAGTAACAAATATGGGCACTGCAGTTAATTAGGTGCCCATGAGCCCTTGGGCAAGTGAAAAGTGCACTTGTGCATATACTTATTTTCTATAGGCAGAATATTCTTACTTCTCTGAGAAGTTTGCTTCAAAAAAAAGCTACTTCCAGATGTCTCTCATCACTGTTCACATATAACGCCTGTTAAAGCTCAGTAATGAGTTTGAGTGGATTCCAACATAGGAAACGTGTCTGGTAAGCCAGTAACAGTACCAGTCACCATCAAAAAAGCTAACAGGGCAGATGACCACAAACACACAAAAAAACCCATCCATCACGGCTTCTTCTAGATCCCTAGCAAGATCAGAGTAACAGAGTAAGGAAGTGTCAGCAGAATAACTACCACAGCCATGTGAATATAAACTTTAAAAATGTCACCATAATACCTAGAAACCTGAAGAAGGATCTCATTATGCCAAGTGTCAGGCATATGCACTTTACATTTTCATGTTTATCTCTTTTTAATAGAAAATGGAATTTAACTTGATAACACTTACTTTCATCATCTTGCGTAAGCATCAGCAACTTGCTCTGCAATCGCTGAAACAAAAGACAGAACTCAGAACAGTAAACTTGCAGAATCTTGACAGAAATGTTTTTAAAAGGTACGGTTACAAAGGCTCACCCACACTTTCTTCCCCAGTATGACTAACATAGCATAAATGTTTTTCCAAATATGGAAAGGAAAACAGGAGCTGAAAGATGATTTTTGATTAAGAAAAACAAATGTCAGCATCTATTATCTACTAGATGTTTGAAGAGATGCCAGAAAAATATACTGATCTGCTGAGTCTGCAGACAACTCAACATATTGTTATTTGACAGAAGGTAAATGCTGCCATGGATTCTAGTGGGAAACAAACTGAGAAGCAATGACAGTATCAAACCTTAACACAGGCCATCATGCTGATGGTATGTCATGCCATGCTGGCATGGCAAAAATGCTACATTCAGGATTTCAGTTTACTGTACCTCAAGCATAACCAGAAAGGCACCATGGATATCTCCCTTCTTCTCCAGTAAATATGAAGAAGCTTCATGGAGCTGATGTTTCTGGGTTATCTGAGTTAAAAAGGAAAAAAAAAAAAAAAAAAGGTAAATGTCTATCTTAAGAAATCTGCCAGCATTTGTTTACTCCACAAGACAATGATAACCAGATGGTCAGAAAGGACTGTGTCTCCATGTGTTCACAGGCACGTTACCCAGCCTGAGCAGCACTCCTGCTCCTCCCCGCCACTGCCTATGCTGCTTTTATTTCTCAGTTTGCGCTACTGCCACCACCAGCATTAAAATCTTTAAAAAACAAACAAACAAAAAGTCTATAAATCAAGATTAAGGACAGATTATTGTTAAAATTTTCAGAAAGGGAAGAAATAGTTGCTCTCCCAGCACTAGTTAAATTTTGGCAGCGTTGCTTTCCAAAAACCCCAGGCCCATGATTTCATATATCATCAACATATTAATCAACATTAACACAGCCAGTCTCTATTCTGCAGTTATTCAGTAGCTTCAGAGCACTAAAGGCTTTTTCCTTATTAGCTCTGAGACTAAACTCAGAATCAGTGTATTAAATATAGCTAACTTTGCTGCAGGAAAGCAGTTTAGCAGCTCAAGGGGACAAACAGTGTTAGAAATGGATTGGAAGTGTATTCAGGAACTAATCCACAACCTAGGCTGAAGTACTTTTACGGTACTTTAAAGAAGTAGGAGCTGATTTGAATGCTTCACCTAACCCCTGTCCTTATACCTTATACCATCTTTCCTACCTGGATGGTTTCTTCCAGACTGCAGTATTCCAGAACTTTAAGTGTCTCCAAAACCTGGTCTGGGCTGTACTGACACAGCAGCTCAATGAACTGCTCAGTGATGCACGGTGGTAAGTGTATCAGGTCTTGGTTAATGCCTTCTCTGCAATAAAAGAGGCACAAGAAGACTCAAGTCAAATTCTAGCCTAGAAGTTTGGCTGGAAAGAAGAGTTTCTTATTCAATTGTGCGTTGCCTTTTATCCTTAATACAGAAGTTAAAAATCTGGTTTTAAGAGAAAAATTATGCTGTTTCTACTAATTATTGGTGCTAGAGGTCTGTTAGTAGGCATTTAATTTGTTCCACAACATATTCTACTGATGCCTCAGTATAAATTAGACTATCAAAGACCCCTGTGAACATACCAGCACAGACACATCTTCAGCAATCCTATGGCAAAGAGGTGCAAAGAACTCACCTAATTTCTTCAATGAAACCTTATGGTCTCTGAGCAGACTTTTTAGATGCTGATTGCCTATTTGTCCTATAGACCTTCTCTGCATGTGCTTGAAGAAATACTTTGTTGCTTTTTGCTTATTGTCCCTGAAATTCTTCTCTGGCTTCCTTTATCACATTTTAGTGTTTCATCTGCTACAATATGATCCCTTTTATCTACCTCATTGAGATATGAACTCATGCTTCTTTTAGGGAAACATCCCCATTTTTATTTAGTTCCTCTTCTCAGACAGAGCAAAACCAGTGAATTGAGTTTTGTTCTTGCAGAGGCAATCATTCTGTGAGCTTTATGATCATCGGTAGACCAGATTGCCAACTGTAAGGTTTTTGAACCAGACTCTGCATATTGTTCAGCCAAAGGCTGCATCCTCACTCAAGGGTTTTGCAACCAGCTACACTACAGAACCATATTCAGCTGGAACTAAAGACATTTGCCTCATCTCCCAGCACGGGACCTGCCCAATCAACACAGGTGGGCGAAGTCTCCAAACTCTGCTGTGCTTTCTGCCTTTGTTATCTCCCCGACATCCTCTGACCAGTCACAAGCAACACCGCCATGCTGGTCAGGCACTTAGCAGTGGCCACCCAGCACTCTTCTCTTCTGGGCAGGGCTGTGGGTAATGCTGCCTGGCCTGAGCCGTCCAGGAGGCCAAACTAGGGCTTCCCTTCTGATTCTAGCAAGGTAACTCCTGCAGGTGAAGCTCAGAGTACAATTAAACTAATTTATTAAAGATGGCCCCGTAAAAAGGATTTCTCCAATTCCTTTCCAGCAGCAGCTGCTGGCACTGCAGTGGTTCATGCAGTGGCCATTTTCTAATCCCTTGGCTTGTTTTTGTTATATTTCCCCCCTAACATGGGGGAAACAAAACAGAAAACAGAACTGCATGCAGTGCCCATGACTGTCCCTGTGTGTCCTGACTGTTTTCTACTGATCCTGTTTTTAAAAAGAGCAACATGAAGCAAGAGACTTTAAAGACTTAGAATGGAAAGGATGATACTTTCCTAGAGGTAGATATAGCAGCCCTTCAAAATGAACAGCAGTTCACCACCACTGTAGGCTAAACTTCACGTGGCAATTCTAGGATTGATGCATCATGCAAAGAAACAGCAGAAGTTTATCCTGACTAGGAAACAGGGCTCAAACCTGTTCTGAAGCTCCTGCTAGGAAAGAAAACAGATCAAGGTATGTATTTAGCTTTGTTACCTTTCTGAACAGAAATTCCTAATCAGGAGAAGATGCGTTGATATGCAAACCCTACAACCATGGGATGGAAAAGGTCTGATATACAATATGAGCCTATATTTCCTGGGAGATACAAGAGCTAACAGGATTATTATAATCCAAGAAAGGCCAGGAGAATGCTGTGCCCCTAGCAAGCCAAAAGAAACTTACTGTGATTACAATGTCAATGGCTTGATTATAAACAATATTTGCCCAGAAATGAAAGCCTCACACAGGTACTGATCACAGTGTCCAAAGTATTGACACAGTTGTACAAAAACTGGTATCCAAACTATTGTGTTCTAACATCAAGTCAAGAATTGACTTTCGAAGGACCACAGAAGCAGCCTTCTGCATTCACCATCCACTCCTCCCACAGCACACACCCTATAAACGCCCCCAGTGCCTGTACAGGAGTGAGTCTTCTATTCTTCTTGCAACTAGACTAAAATAAAGAAGCACTTTCTATCTAAAGTGATCTGTGTTTACCAAAATGGGAAAAATGGCAAGTCATACATTTTTAGTACGAGAACAAACTTCTGGTCTGGAAATAACTCTGGCACCTAGTATTCATGGCTTCATGAGCAAGGCGACCTTTTCCTTAACCATTTCCCTTAAGAAACGCAGAGAAGAGAGAATGGAAAGAAAGGTGGATTTTGATAATGTTAAAAGCTAAGCAACAGTCTTGAGACTTGCAGGTCCTGCTGAGCTCAGTGTGATCAGTTCATCTTCAATACAACCATGCCAAACATCTCCCCTGCCATACTCTATGTGCTCTTTGCTAAAAGGAAGAGATAATCACTGATTTCTCACAAAACCTGGCACAAGTGAGCCTTGCAAGTATCACGGATAGCTGCTCAGTGAGAAGAGCCATTGTAACAGAAACTAGAAGTTTAGGTATCTGTTAATATATTTATAGATCCAGAACACTGTATGGCTAAATAAGTTAGTATTGTTGGTATAATACACAAACACATGCTGCAAACAGACACACTTCACTGCGTAGGTTTTTCAGAGGAGAAAACTTAAGAGTTTAAAATGGAAATGCAGCAAAGGCTGTGATTAACAAGCTGAGCAATACACACTACATTCTGTTTTCTATAGATGCTTATAAGATACAAACATACTGACATTTGGTTTTAATTTCCCAGGCAATTTCCATTAACCCTGTTTCCTCCCTTCCCCCTTCCACCTCCTTCAAAATAAATCTCTAGCTAAATTAAATGGGCCAAATTAATCCCTAATGCAATTCCACCAGCTAGGATAGTTACACTAGCATGATGAGTCTTGTCCCCATATGATCAAGCAATCATTCGTATTTGTGACGTTAAAAGCTCATTTACTGCTCTAACATTCTTTATTTTAATAAGAATTTTGCTCAGAAAAGCATATAAACATTTAGCTTGGCTGAAAAGAGACAGATGTTTTCAGAAGAACCTAATCACTATTTTATGTATAGATATACTACAAAGTATAAGTATATCTGCAGATTAGGTCTAGCAAGATTTCTCTCTCCTTCCCCACCTCTCTCAGAATACAGCTCAGCTCATTTCGATAGGTCTTAGAAGCAGGCAACCTCATAGCACTGAAACCAGATGACAGGACCTTGAGTGTTATTAAAAAAAAAAAAAAGAACACAAAAAGCCCCTCCAGCAATCTAAGATCTCTACAGAACACTTCTTACTGACAACACAGTTTATTAACAGTAGGTTAAACCTTGGGCTTGCAGACCTTCTGCTTCGTGGTCAGTCACTAGCACATGTGAATCCAAATGATTTAGTAGTATTTTGTTCATTTTTCTGCATAACTGTCCCATTTATCTTTTGCTTATTGAGTATTCTGGCAACAGCAATCCAGTCAGTACACAGTTTATCTCCATTACTTGGGATGCTGAACAACTTACTGCAGAGAATTAGTGGACTTCAGAACACAGAGGGGAAAAGAAACTGTTCAGAAGCTTTCCTAAGGGACACATGACACAATGTGACAAGCCACGCGGCCTAATATTCCTTGCTGAACATCAGCCTTGGAGGGAAAAGCAGAGATCTTTTGAAAGATCAGATACAGAACGTCGCTTCCTATTGCTGGTTTGAACACATCATGTGTTGCTTTTGATTAGAAGATAGATACAGGAGAAGTGGTTGGGTTTAGCTCTAATTATGGTAGACCTGAATTAGACACATTTATTACTCCGAGATTATGAAATTAAAATCCAGGTTAATTACTACCTTCATTGGGTCTCTCTTGCTGCAAGTGGTATCACAGCACAAAGTCCTACTTAACATCCAGTTGGGCATCATTTCTGCTTAACTATTCAATTTTTTTTAAAAAAGTATTCATTTATTAACTAAATAATCTAATTTCTCTCCTATAAAACCCAACCAAGATATCTTCTTGGCAAAATACTGATTTTACGTTGACTTCTAAGAAACAAAATAGGTGTGGAAGTTCACACCTTCCATACAAACATGGCTGTAAAACTTGGGGGGTAGGGGGGGATGTTTTGTTTATTATTATTTTTAATTTACATCCTAACAAAATCCAAAGAAGGATTCATTCCAGGGTCTAGCTTCCAAAGCATGCTTTTTATTCAACTTCAACAAGAACTGAAACATTGACACCTGAATTTAGATAATATTACCCTTTTCCTACTACTCCTCCTCCTCATAAAGCATAATTAATTTGTAGCTAATTGACAAAACAAGATCTTGCCTTAAATTGCATTAAGAATTGCTTGAAGGCAAGTGGAGCTGTGCATATACGTCTTCCAAAATAAATAAAATCAAAGTCTTGTAGCATTTTAAACCAATTCAACAGAACGAGAACACTCAGTGCTGAAATACTGAAAGAACAGGAGCAGATGGAGGAAGCAAGTAGTTAAAGAGAATTCTGCAGTGAAATACAGCAGCAATTCTGAGATAAGACAGAAGTGAAAAATGCCAACAGACCAAAATGCTTTTCTATTTATGTTAAACTTGGGCACCTCAGTCGAGTAATTAATCGGTGGGTTGAGAACACGAACTTAGTCACAGGGTAACCACTTCACAGCCTTCTCAAAGAAACTGCTACAGCAATGCCCAAACTCCCACCAGCATGGGGGAGGCATCACATTGCACATACTGAAACCCCCACCACTTCCCAGTTAGGAAGCTGGCATGGGCTCTGCCAAAGGACACTCCCCAGTACACTTATTACCGTGCAATCCTTCTCCACCTTTTCCAAGCCCTAAACTTGGCTGTAGGCTGTGTTTAGGAAATTATTTTAACCCATGTTTTTAAGCTCTAGTTTGCAAATGGCCTAATTTTCTTACATACCTTGGATCAAGGAGACTCCTCAGAAACTGGAAGAGTAAAAACCGGTCCTGTACAACACGAGGAGACAGAGTATTACTATTTCAAATAATGTGCTATAAACCAGTGATTCCCGAATTATATCCATTGAAGAAAATACTGTTCACAGCTTGTGCCCGCTGAAGAAGTTGGTTTAGGCATTTGTCTTGCGTAAATACTCAGAGGACATGTTTGCTGACAACAGCTCTGTCTGATCCCTGAGTTCAAACCATACTGAACTCCAAACTGAAAACTGCATTATCAAGTGATGCAACCAGCACCTCAGAGATCATACATTTTTATGGCCAGAACTCTACACACAGGCCAAATAATTTAAATGTAGCAATTCCTGCAGTAACTATCAAGCTATTTTTCTTCCATTTATGACACAGCAACAACTTACCATTTCGTTTAGCAATCATTTCTTACAGGAACAGCAGCCCCACTGTAAAGAAGTACCAACATCAATGAAGTTTGAGACTTTACCTGAAGGTTTGCAACAATGCTCTCGATCTGCTCACTGAAGTGAATGGCTACCAAGTCGGCTGCTTTACACGGGCTCAGCAACAGCAACTCCTTCAGAGAGGGAAACAACAAAAATAATTACTTTTCATTTCATAGCCAATATAATTATGCAGTTTCACTGAGTCCATTCATATTGTAATTGCATCTTTGCCTAGATGAAAGCTGTAAAATAGTGAATACCATCGTGGAAAAAGTGATTTAGAAAAAAAATCAGAATGAAGGGTAGTTTGTAAAAAAGCATTTTTGAAAGTTGATGATTTTACTACACAACAGGCCTTGTAAGAATGCAAAATTCTTCACACCAAGACGACCACATCTCAGTCCTAAGGCAAGGAAATTATTTCATCAGGTTTTCTGACAACTGCCATTTACCCCCTGCCAACAAGACCAGCTAGTGCCAACTAAGAGCCAGCAGCAGAGAGGAAATAAAGCCCTCAATTGACCCTAGGGAATTTCTCAGTCAAATGGAAACACTGTTGAACTGGCTTGAATTGAACGCAACCAGGGGTTTAGAAGCAGGTTTGCTGTAACTGTTAACTGTAACTGATACCTGTCCAGATCTGGAAAAAACTGAATAATTTCTTTACCCTAAAAAAAGGAAAAGATTCTTTAAGATGCCTGTGGGTTTGCATCCTGTCAACCTTGATCTAAAAGGCTTCATATCACAGAAGTTTACACAACCCAGAACGTGAGTTTTTTGCTCCTAACGTTTCCATGCTTCCAAACAAATGAGAAGCAACTGCTTCAAACCAATACTGGGTACCCAGTAACCCTTCCCGAAAGCCCCTGCTAAGCCTACCAAAGAGACATTGCTTTACTAAACAAAAACAACTGTTACAGTGGTAAAAAAAAGAAAAATTGCATAAACATACATCTGGAAGAAAAAAAAGCCCGAAAAAGTTACTTAGCACTAGCTAGAACAGATATAGCAGCCACCAAATTCAGCCAATGCCAACAACAGACCAGGGTGAAGGAAAGAAAGGACTACTCCACAAACCCTTTAAAGAACAACTATCATAGAAGATGCATTTTGTGATGTTTCCAAAGCAAAATTTGCCTGCCATACTGTATGTAAACCAGCTCTGTAGTTTTTGACTCCCCAGCTTTACTGCAGGAGCCACAGCTCTTAGTTTCTTCCCCAGTGCTCAGGAGCATGACCCCTTCATCTCACAAGCCCAGGCAATCCAAAGAACCCATATGATCTTATGCACAGCAGTGCAGAGGAATGCAGAAAGGATGTAGTGGGACTGCATTTGTTTCCTTCTCTGGACAAACCCTCCGTGGGAATCTTCAGGCCTGCTGAAGATAGGGCTGACCGGCTGGAGGGAGATGGCCCAGCCTCCCAGTAACTGACTGCAGCTCTTGGATCAGTGTGACCTTTGCAGCCTACCCCCAAGCAAAAGGTTTGGGGCTTGAGTTTTCATCCTCTCCCAGGTTTGAGAGATTTACAAACATGGTGGTACTTAGGCAGATGGCCCTTGAGGAGACAGTACTGACACAAGGCATGTGGGTCTGAGGACAGAAAGTGACCACCACAAACAGCGCTATGCAGAGGAGCCTTAGGCTTTATTTTCAAGACAAATATCAAAGAACAGCAGCTATGTAGAATGACAGAGAAAATAAGAAGTGGCACTGATTACAAACCCCACTTTCTGTCATATGCTCAACCAGGAAAGCCTCTCCAGACCCTGCTAGTTTCAGCCAAAGAGGCTGGTTTGCTACTTTCATACCTCAGCAGATGAAAGGACAGTTTTTCAAAGACCTGAAATCACAGCATCGCCCTAGTAAAATGTTATTTACTATTTTAAGTGTTCTGAATGTCTGAGAGCAGGATTAATACAATGGAAGAGAACAAAAGCCCATAGCAGCGAATAAGCTGCTAAGCCACATGAAATTGTAGATACTGTTCACCAATCCTGGGAAACAGAAGATGCCAAAGGGAAAGAGGGAGTTGATCTCAGTGACAGCACCCAATAAGGGTGACCTAAAGAACCGATCATCTGCCCAGCAGCTTTTTGGAGGAAGCTACAAAAAGCATAGGTAGAAGCAGCTGGCCGTTATCTATAAGGCTGGTGGAACAGTGCAAGAAACCCTGCTTTTAAGGATGGCCATGAACAAGTTGAGAGGAGTATTTTCTGTTGTTGCCAACTTCAGAAAAGCACACAGTTCCGACAAGTTGGGCACTGGGCACTTCTGACACTGTACAATAATCAAGAAGTAGGCTCCAGACCGAGAAAACAAAACCAAACAACTCAATATGAAAAGCTGGCAGTCTTAGCCATAGACAAGCTTATCAAAACCAGTACAAAACAGTGAGAAACATCAGGCAGGGCAACCCAGGATATTTCTGATTTGTCCCGAGACACCCAAGCATGGAACAGCAATTGTAAAGGGCTCAGGCTGAAGAGACTCAGCAAGAAGACCTACCTGTGATTTGATAAAGACACAAAATAAGGCTTACAGAGGGAGGCTGACTCACACATAATGCCAAACAATTTGGGCAGAGACAAGGGATGCAGTAGGAGAATGAAGCAGACACAAGGAAGCAGCAAAGTAGACAGCAGTTCGCTCAAACTGGAAAGCCTAGTGCGGAACCACAGTTGCTCAGATAAGGTAGTAATGAGCCAGGCCTGCTCAGCCTCAGCACAACCATCACCACCAACTCCCATAGGCTCTGAAAGCGCCTCTGGAGAGCAGGCACGAGCTGAGCAAGCTGCATGTCATACAGCTGGATTCACAGCATTTCTTTGGTTATTGTCTTTTGAATCATGTCCCTCTTGGTCCATTTTCCTCATTAGTCATGCCCTACTTGCAGATGCTGGTAGAGACTAAAAGTCTTCTGCATCTTTCAAATGCACCTAGTGCTTTTTTGCTCACCTCACAAGACACAGAATTCTGTGGTCATTTCCTGCTAAGTCAACTGGGCAAGTGCATGACTGATTGCTTTATAAACAGAGCTATTTTCCTGGCTTATCTCTAGATCACCCTGGAGGGGACTGACACCACCTTGTAGGAACTAGAGATATTATGGATTCCCCATGTCTACTGACTGGACAATTATTTCGGAAACATTTCCATCCCCTGAAGCAAAGAGAGATTGCACAGATGGAAAAGTTAGTAGCTAGAAAAGTCTAGCAACAGTCCGTGTCATACGGTAGAAGTCATGACCCCATCCTCCCAGAGGTTAGGAGTGGCAGGGTACCAAGGTTGAATGCTATTACCATTGTAAGATAAGGAATTCGATACCACAGACTGTGAGGTCAGTGATGTCAATGTCCTGACCTTGCTGCTGCTGCATGCTTGAGAGATGAAAGACTTGCTAATGGATCCCTTCCCTGCTACACAGCACTTGCTAGCCATCATCCCCTGATAAGGTCCCATTATCCAGAGAGCAATACTTGAAACCAGGAAACCACTAAGGAGGCCAGCCTGAACCTAAGTGATGAGCTTATATTAACATATGAGACTACTAAACCTTAAAGTCCGAGCTTCCTAAACAGTTGTGATTCGATATTGTGACACTTCTGCTTACAGAACAGCACTAAACAGATCCAAAAAGGAGTTTAGCAGTAGCTCAGGTACCATGATTTAGGATACACTGTACCTCTAGATGTTCCAAAGCTTTCTGCCACACCAACTGCTTTTCTTCAGCACTGTAGCCAGGCATGGACAAGATGTTGTGAATATAGTTGAAAACTTCTTCCTGCAAGGCATAAAACCATAAATGGTACAGTATGTTATGCACTGCCACTAACATAATTAGATTTTGGTAAGGGAGAGAGCACTTCAAACAGTCTTAGGATGACCTCAGGGCTAGTCCTCTCCTAGCAAGTTAGCGTAAGTTATCTGCAGGCGAGATTATACATCCCTAAATAGTTCCTGAACAACTGCCAGAAAAAAAAAAGCCAAGAGGAACAGAAGTGATGCTAAACATGTTAAGCACTGAGGTCAAACAGAATTGTTCTTCCACTATTAGAAATGCCCCTCTCTTGCTCACAGGGAAAAAGGACAGGACATCACTCTAGCTAGGAGCACAGGCAGAGAAAAGAACACTCTACCAGAGGGTAGGTCAGTTTTCCCAGCACATTCCTGAATTCCTCTTTGACATTAGCCTCTCCCCCCAGGTACTCCTGCACTGCTCTCAGCTCAGATGCTCACCTGTACTATATTTTTTGACCATCTCGCTATCACAACCTATCTCTTCTGACTCCTTCACCCACACAACCTCCAGCATAGTGGTTTCATAAGGAGCTGGTTAGATCACATTTGCCAGACTCTCTACCCAACTTCTGGTGGTGGTAGGAACACCTCAAAAACCGTGGCAGATATGCAACTTATAGACATGCAGAAGGTAATTGCAAAAAGATAGTAAGGGAAGAGAGACTCTGTCCAGGGGCAGAAGAAAGAGGGGACTGATGGCAGAAACAAAGTATTGCAGCAACATTTGCAATAAACCCCACCTTGCACTCAGGTTTTACGTATTAGCATTGTTTAAATTTAAAAAGAAACCAAAAACTCTAAAGCTTTAAAAAAAAAAATCAACTCCTCTCTAACACACACACAAAAAGCCTTGACTATGACTAAGAAAACTCAGCTGTAAAGGAGGATACTATTTAAGATAGATAAGTATGACAGAAGAGCAGGGCTGTTGTGCCCATTCGTACCCTGGCCAGCAGGACAGGCTCCACTGCTATGAAGAAGAAAGGCCAGAAGCACCAGATTTACTCACCTTTCTCACTGGATCACGCAGGTAACAGCCAATTATTTTGTCATAGCGAAGCTCTCGTTCATACATGAACTCGCAAATCTGATAGCTAAAATGAAAAATACCTTCCACATTAGGAAAAACACACTCACTCAGCTGAGCCAGCAGAATAGAAGTAGGTAGCTCAGATCCAGCAGAGTTTGGCAGCACTCAGAAGAAAACACAGCATGTTTTACAAAAAGCATTTGGAATTATCTTACATGAAGATTTTCAGCACCCAGGTTGGGTGGCTCCAGTTTACCTATGTCATTTAGTATCAGCTACAGGCCAATCAGCCTATCAACCACCCTCTTTTTGGGAAGTTATCATACAGAATAGAGAAAACCAGAGTCACTAAGGTGAGAGGCAAGGGACAGGGGACAAAAATCCTTAAATTTGGTTTCACGGGTTCTGCTGTTCATAGATCATCTTCCTTATTTCCATAACACACACAGCTCTAAGCCAGGCCAATTCACAACACTAATTTGAAGGAATACACTTAACATGACTGAGTAATGTGTTATGACATAGCTGCCCTCCTTCAGATTTTAATAAACATCTTTAGGATTTTGATACTTTAGATAAAAACAGATGCAACCGAGGCAAAACAAATGAAAAGTCCTCTAAATAACGTAACACTATAGGTCTTTTAGCTCTGATGGAAGTGGCTGAGCTGGTGGTTCTGGCTGTCAAACTCTCCAAAGC
>VFFE01007620.1:453812-539531 GCA_008921705.1 Burhinus oedicnemus | reverse complement strand
GGGGTGGGGGGAGGAGAAAAAATGCTTTTCCTGAGTCTGAAAAATTTGATTGAGCAACTCCTTCTAGGACACAGGCATAGCATACCCCACCACTGCACTTCTATCCCTCTGGTCCTTTGTAGTATAGTGGGTTAATTCACATAACATCCAAATTCAAGACTTGGCTGAAGATGCCCCTCCCTGGCTGACTCTGTTCAGGCATGACAGACTCTTTCTGGAAGTGTAAAGCATCTAAAGGAGATGGTAGAAATTTTCAGCCTTTCCAGACACTGTGTTTGTCTCCTACTCAATTCTAAAATGAGTACCATGGGGGTGGCTTCAGACCCCTTCATGCTTTTAAATCCACCTGTGGGTCTCACCCCAACGAGTCATCTCCATCTGTCAGAGCATTCAAATATACCACTATACCTTTGAACAAAGCCTGGGCTCTAGGACAGGAAGTGCCAAAACTCATCAAGCCCCACAGGGTTTCATGCTAAAGGGTTTCCACAGCTCTACCCCCTCTCATCTTAGCAATGCTTTTTGTAAGAACACTCAGTAGAGTTAAGATAGAAAGACTGGGACTAAATATGAACATATTAAATGAAGCATATGTGAATGCACAGGGAAAACAATCCCAAACACAGCTGCAAAGTAGGAACAAGAAATGTGGAGGAAAAAAAGCTTTGGAGGAGATTTAAAGTATTTATATATTGTACACAGCAACTTACAATTTGGCTTTTTCTGCCATTTGGATAAGACGGCTCTCTTCAAACTGTACTATCCCTCCTGCTTGGAGCAATTCTAAAAGGACCTGCAGATATTGAAGGGCAGATATTTATATTGCAGTAGTAGCTGGACAGCTAGTGCCATCCAGAAGTACACTGTTCCTGCTCCATTAAACTTCGGATTAACACAGGGCTTATTTTACACATTTTTACTTGATTGTCCAATTAACTGTGAAGGTCATGTGCTTATCCAGGACTTTTCCTGCCTCTGTTCTTACTGCTGTCAAGCCTCTCCTGCGGGCGATGCTGGGGTAGGATCCTCCTTTACTCCTGCTGCGTACAGCACTGCCCAATTCTTCCATGCTGGCCACCATTCCTACGCTAGGTGACTGCTTTAGCATGTGACCTTCAGCCAGCATACATTCCCAATGAGGCTGAACTTTGCTCTATGTTCTGGTCACACCTCATGCTTAAAGAAACATTCCCTTGAAGGCCGTTACCTGTTGCCTCTCCGAATGGCGGGAGTCATCATCCGGACTGCACAGAAATTCAAGGACCTGCAGAAGGATGCAGAGGGTAGCACGAGTTAGGCCTAGTTAGCATAAACCTAACAAGCAGATTGCGAGCACCAATAATGGCAACAGCAAATCAGAACACAACAGTGCAATTTGAACATGCTATTATTCATCTGTGAGGTACTCTCTACTTTGTCCTATAACTAAGGACACTTAAAAATACTGGAGTAACCAAGAACTGCTGAAAGACTCCAGGGAGGGAAACGCATAGCTCCGCACCAGGATCTAGAACTGGGTTCTTTGAGGAACCCAGAAAATACAGCAGAACTCAGGGGACCCCATGACCCTGCCTTGGATCACACACCAAACAGCTGGAACCCCTACGTTGACCCTTTCAAATTCTCTCCTGGACTGTGCCATCTCTGCCAGAAAAACAGGAAATCATGTAATTCATAAAATTTAATCTATCTGTAATTATAGTGTTTAATCCAAATCCACTTAGCCTCCACAGACTTCTTCGGTCATAAATTATGACAAAGGACATATATGTTTTAACCCATTTTTTATTAGTGTTCGTATACCCATATTATCGAAGTGCAACTGCTGTAGCCATTGAAGCCACCGCCTCAGTCCCAGGAATTTTTGGGACTTAAACTGGGATATAAACTTAATCCGTGCAAGCTTTAGGCATGTATTGGTGCATATCAGCCTATTTCAAACAGCAGAGGAGGATGGTGGCCATGCAAACTAGAAATTACCTGCTATACAAGCTCTGTAAGCTTGCTAGTGTCATTTTAGTTGGCATCTTTTACCTCCCTGTCTTAGCATCTTCATAAACATAACAAGTGACAACAGAGCCACCAAAATGCTTACTGGGGCTTGACAATAAACAGCTTGGTTCTGGCCGTTATGGGCCTTTGCTTTCCCTCTCCTGACACACTAGTGACCATAGGAATCTTCCATTCCATGGAGAGAAGCAGAGGCTGTTCTGCTTCCTAGGACCTGACTATTTCTCACACAATTCCAGCAGGCAAGCTGAAACATGGGATTTACTGTGCTTCTGTGGTCTCTCCTACTCTGCTTCTTCGAAACCACAACAAAGTCCCAGCAAGATGCTACCCGTTTTATAATGCACCTGTCCTTCCACAATTGCTTTGGTCCACAGCACTAGCCACACTTCCCGCGGTGCTGCACCTGTTTGGACCTTTTTCCACCCCTCACAAAGGAATACTTGCCTGGTCAAAAAGTGTCCTGTTCACAAACAATGTGTTGTTGGGCTTGGCGAGCTGACGGGCAAGGAAGGTAAAGAGACAGCCAACCTGTGATGGGGTGAAGTCAGAATTCTCTACCATGACCTGAGAAGCATTAGAGAGAGAAAGGAAAAATAAAAACAGAAGTGAATGATTCTGCAGCTGCCTTCAGGAAAGCAACCAGGACACTACAACAAGAAATCCCTGTACAGCCAACACGTCTCCTCCTACCCCAAATATCCACCAATCTCCTGATGCTAGTCCATCCTGAAAGTCAAAAGATAAACCACCTTCCATGGCATTTAACTGTGTCACCTGAAGACACAGACAAGGGATGTGTCCTTGCTAAATCACCTCTGTCCCAAAGGTGAAGACGCTCGACCTCTCTGCCCTGTACTCAAGGGAAGCATTCTTGCATGTCCCTGATTTTCAGGTGTGAGGGGGCTCCAAACCCATGTGTATCTCCATCTCTGTAGTCTGTGCTGATCACTGGACACGTAACAGAGCTTCTGAGCAGAGAAATGTTGTCACATGAGGAAAAAAGATGAAATTAATAATTACAGGAGAAAAAAAAAAATAATTTGACTTTAAGCCCCAGGCACTCACCACTTCAATTGTGGTATGCAGAAGAACTGATCAAATGACTAAGAAACGACTGTAGGTTTGGGAAAGTTTCTTTTCTCACATTAAATTAGCTGTTAGTCTATGAATATTTTGAGAAACTTGTGGCCTGTGCTGACTTGACTTGAAATTACAGAAAAATGGAATATCTAAGAGTCACTACAAAAGGGATTTGAAACCTGAGAAGTGCTTGTCACCTGTCTGGCATATAAAAAACGAGCATGATGTGTCCTGACATGGTGTCTCATGCTTCTAAAAAAAATCCTAAACACTAAGGGAAAGTGAAATGCCCCTGTTTGGAGAGACCCCCTCTAAGAGCAGTGGGTTTAGTTGGGAGGAAATCCATCACCTGAACAACTCTGTCAGCTAACATCTAAGAATTGCTCTAGCAAAGCCTAGACGTGGAGCATCCGACAGTTTATAACCTCATTCAGTCTAAGCTTGGGAGATAAAATTGATTTCTTAAAGTGACCCAGAGCTCCAGATCCAGATGGGGCTTTGAGCAACCAGGTCTAGTGGGAGGTGTCCCTGCCCATGGAAGGGGGGTTGGAACTAGACAATCTTTAAGGTCCCTTCCAACCTAAACCGTTCCATCATTCTATGATCCCCATGAGGTGCTAATGGTTATATTACACAAGTGGAGGCAGACAGGTAAGACATATTAAGGAATCAAGTAGAGCTCTGCTATCGTTCTTTTTTAATTTTCATTTTCTGTGTAAAAAGGCTATTTTATACAGCAACCTAGTCAGAATGACATTAGCTAATAGCACTAAAAAGTATGTCCCACTAATAGGAGTGTTTTATTCATTTTGGCCTTGTTTTTCCACAAACTGGGTCCTCATCAGTCCATGTGAAGGTGAAAATACTGTACCTCTGAAACAGAGCAACCTTACAGAGGCCGCAGGCCAACTGTGTGGACTTTCTAAAAGATGATATATTTGGCAAAGATTAGATCAGCATTAGCAGAATGTCTCTGTTCACCAAACTATTTTAGAAGTGCAGCTATTTCCTAAGCGAGGTTTTTTTGCCAATGATAAATTTAAATCCAAGATTTTTTTAAATTTTTATCAAAAAGGAGAACAGATTCCAGATCAAGGGACTGACAGTTTTCATAACACCAAATTGTTTGCCTGCAGGTGCATTTAATCCTGCTGCACTTCTCACAATTGCCCTACTTTTCCCCCTCAAAGAGCAGGGTTGAATTCCATTGTGGTGGACATTTGCTACATGGCCAGCAGCACACAAGTAGGGCTGTACACAGCTCGATCCAGCCTACGCTGTGCCACAGGAACATACCCCGAGTAGCTCCAGAACACAGCCGCAGTGTGCCACCTCCTGCTGACGGCAGCTAAAGACACAAAAAAGCATAGCCTAACCCAGCACAGGGCTAACATCCTTACAGCAACGTCCTACTCAGGCAGGCTGACAAAAGCGTCCCCACAGTGGCCCCTCCAACACAGCCTACTGCAGCAGCGCTGTCACTGAATTCACTCACTGGTGCCCTTGCTCTCATCTATCAATGATGACAGTGACAGGGAAACGCTACTTATGATATGTTTATACACAAACAGCTTCCAAGTGGAGTTACTCATTATTAATGCTGACAGCTTTGAAGGGGAAAGCAAATGGCATTTGGCAGCGATAGCTTTTAATGAGAATGTTCATTGTTAGGGAACATGGTCTGCAGATGACAAGTGATTTCTTGAGCACCAGGCTGATAACTCTGACATTCCTCTTCTCTCCCACTTACTAAAGATAGGCCTGTCATTCTGGGTATGTTACATCCCAAACATGGCATTTACAGATACAGGGAGCAGGGTTTTACCAGAAGAGCATTGGCACCCTGCCAAGCACAGGATTCCTGGGACTTTTTTTCCCCCCATTCAAAAGGAATCAGGGAGTGGAATCAATGAGAAGCACATAAAAATAAATTTAATAGTGCAGAGAGGAGAAATTTGACAACAAAGTACAACCCAGGTGAAATCACAGACAGGAAAGAAGACCTCTCTGTCACCATATTTAATGTGCATGAAGCATCACTGCTGAATATCCAACCGACAGCTTTGGCTGAGGTGAATCCACGCTCCAGCCTACCACCTTCTCAGAAGTGTCATCCAGGGCAGGACTGGAAACACCTCATCCAAATTACAGGTTTTAGTGCACAGTGTTGTCTATAATCAGTCAGATGTAAACACAGAGGTTAATTTTCAGGCACACTCACTTTCAGAAGTATGTCCACAATTCTCTGCTGATATTCCACAGCTTGCTTGTCATTCTTAAAGTCTTCGAAAGTCTGCATGAGGCAAAACACTGACACCTTGAGAAGAATACTCTCCACTGCCAACCCCAGAAATAGAAGCAAACACAAAGAAGCAGCCATATCACAAAGCTGACAAAGCTTTTAAGTCCTTTCTGTGCATATGACCTAAGCAGCAGGTTCCAAGATACAATCTGCTCTTTTGTAACTACCAAATTGGTTCTTACGTATTCAGTAAAAGGAACAAGTCCAAATAGTCAGAGGAAATTCAGGAAATTTGGAAAGAAAGATGAATCTTTATGCAGCAGAAAGATGTAAGTACTAAAACACTCTTTAAAAATACATTATTGTTGGTTTACCTGTGCTTTAAATATGGCCTCTGTTACCAGTCTTCACTGTACAATGTCACTTTCATCAATTATATTTAGGGACATAAAGAACTATTACGATCTCCTCTGGTATCTTATAAAATACACATCAAAACTGTTCCTGCATCAAGCCAGTAACTACTGGTTTGGCTAAAGCATGAGCTTTTTAATAGGAATCTTACAGATCATGCGACCATGACATAGATGGATGGAAGATGGAAGTTCTTCCACAGATGGAAGAACTGGCATTGCATTTTTTTCTTGGAGGAGCTCAGCAATCTCTTACCAGAGCAAGAACATTAAGGAATTCCCGAGTGTCGAAGTGCAGCAAGGTACGAACATAAGGGTAGACCTCTTCATCCACAGATCCCTCAGTTGAATGCAGCCGGATGAGAAATTCAAAGACCTGCAATGAGAATTCAAACAAACAGTAGATTTCAGATAACTGATAGCACAAGCACATGGGAAAGCAGCATTATTACCTGCTTTGCACTAAGCTTTAAAGCACCTTAGGAGTCCATCAGTGTTCTTACTTGAATGATCCTTCCTGCTGCTTGCTAGTAGGAAAAAAAATTCTCCCTCCTTAGACTCGCCAACCAATTTAAGATCAAGCAAAAATTAAGGCTTATACTTGCAGACCGAAGCGTGTGAAATTAGATAATTCCCTCCCCTTCCTGGCAGCTCTCCTGAGAAGCTGTGCAACTCCTCCTTACCCAAGGCACAGCTCCTCTCCTTGTCAGCAGTTCCCTTGGGAAGAGCCAATCAATCTGCCCCCTCACTTTAAGGCACAAAGCTTTTGGCGATGCAAAGACTGACTTAGGTGCTATTCCACTCTCTGTCTTCTCCACTGACTTTCTAGTTCCTGAAATCTGAGCATATCTTTCAAAATGAAAGCAACTTCCTTTATTGAACCACTGACAGAGGTGTCCAGACCCTCCCAGGGAACAAACAGGGCAGCAACAGCTCCAGTTGTCTCAAACGCGCTCACAACAGATCTGGCTACCAGCAGAAAGAGAGCAGACTGCTGCAGACTGGCTAGCACTCGTGAGTATGTGTTAAGATACACACTGGGATCCCACGGAGAACTGACAGGCAATACACTCTCCCAGCCATCCTCAGGAAATGCCACGTTCTCTCCTTTACTCCTGTTCCAAGTTAACTTTCACAGAATCACAGAATAGTAGGGGCTGGAAGGGACCTCTGGAGATCATCTAGTCCATCCCCTCTGCCAAAGCAGGTTCACCTAGAGGAGGTTGCACAGGATGGTGTCCAGGCAGGTTTGGAATGTCTCCAGAGTCAGAGACTCCACAGTCCCTCTGGGCAGCCTCTTCCAGTGTGCTGCCACCCTCAAAGTAAAGAAGTTTTTCCTTGTGTTCAGACAGAATTTCCTGTGTTCCAGTTTGTGCCTGTTATCCCTTGTCCTGTCACTGGGCACTACTGAAAAGAGTCTGACCCCATCCTCTTGACACCCGCCCTTTAGATATTGATAAGCATTGATGAGATCCCCTCTGAGCCTTCTCTTCTCCAGGCTAAACAGACTCAGGTCTCTCAGCCTTTCCTCATAAGAAAGATGCTCCATTCCCTTGGTCATCTTCGTAGCCCTCTGCTGTACCCTCTCCAGCAGTTCCCTGTCCTTCTTGAACTGGGGGGCCCAGAACTGGACATCATACTCCAGATGTGGCCTCACCAGGGCAGAGTAGAGGGGGAAGATGACCTCCCTTGACCTGCTGGCCATGCTCTTTTTAATGCACCCCAGGAGACCATTTCCTGTCACCACAGTGGCAGTGAAGCCAGAAGGACCCACAACGTTCAGCCCTGTTGGCCTCCTTGAACCCGATACCCACCTGCCAGCTCGGAACTCTTAAGAAAACAAAACAAGAAAACCCAGACTGTAGCTAGAGTGGATTCAAGCATCCAGACAGAAAGGTGTTACTTAAGCCAAGCTCTCAGGAACATTATCAGAGGTCATAAAAAGGAGAAGTTGATGGCTCCTCCCCAGAGCTACTGCTGCTTGTTGGGCTACCGCTTCCCCTCAGACCTTGGGCTACAGTCTGTTGCTGTGCCAGCTCTAGTGTGCGCAGGGGACAACTTGATATGGACGATGGGAGACAGCAACAGCCTCATGCTTGATCCAGCAAAGGGGAGCAGACTGGTTTGCACACCCTGTGAGGAAAGGGTTTGCAGCAACCCAGAGCTACCACATACATACAGCTACAGGCTCTGGGTTAGCAAAAACAAAACCAAAACCACCAAAAAACCCACCCCACAACAACAACAAAAAACCCTGTTTCATTGTACTGCAAAGAGAAAGTGCTTCCTCTTATTGAAACCCTGAAACTAAAGTAAAACACTAGAGACCCCAAAAAAAGTTTGCAGTAAAAGTGGACAAAAAATCAGGAATGAGTTTTATGAGCACAAAATGATGATCAGGAGCATGCTCTGTTTTAAGAAATTGTCAGAGATGACTCCAAAGGAGTTAAGTTTGGCCTTAGGCCAAGCTTCAGACACAGCTTAAAGAGAAAAAAATAGTCAGCTTAAGGGCTCTGATGGAAATCACGAAATAAGGAAAAGAGATTTACTTGGCAGTGACCAAGCCAACTTTGATGACTAGTCACACTTTTGGCATAAGTTCACTGTGATTTTAGCTAGGTACTCACTCCCTACAATGAAACCATTAAGAATATGCTCACACCTGCCCTGAACAGGGGAGCAAAGAACAAGAAGAGATTAAGAGATGCAGCTCAAGAATCAAACCTTGTCCCAAAGGAGGACAGTAGGATAAGCCTGCACTGTCACAGGATAACAGAGGCACACAGAAGCCTTAAGGCATCAGCTGCTGTTCCTGAAGTGCCCTGGCAAGATGATTTGGATATTAGGTCACAGTTCTTCCTATAGGGACTAGGCAGAAGAACAAAAGAACAAGAGATGGGTAATCAGCCTGTGCTCAGCCCACAGAGTGTAAAACAAGCTGCTTCAGAGCCCATAAAAATAGGTACAGACTTTTCTGAAGCAGTTAAGATCCTGCCTTATAAGCAGAATGGCTCGACATGCTCAGGTACACTCTCCAAAACTAAGGATGGCCAAGATGGGTAGATGAAGAGGAATGTAGTACCACTCTATTGCCTCCTAACCAGAGCTGGAACAGACCAAGAAAGCAGGCAATCTTAACAGAGTCGCCACAAGACTGGAAAATATCAAGCCATGGGTTGCTTTATGCCTTTTCTCAAGTGATGGAAGAAACTGGCATACCTTTTAAGTTTTCTCAAAGTGGCACTATCAGAAAAGGGAAATTGTCTTTCCAAACACCATCACTGCAGAACAGTCTTTTGGGAAAGTCTCTTCCCTTCAGTGCTGTGCGCAGAAGGCAGTAATAAGGACATAAGGGAAGGAGTTGTCAAACAGCCTGAATCACAGATTCACCTCAGCTCCAAACCTCAGATATAGCCATAGTTGTTAGTGACAACAGGAAAGAGCTGTAGGCCAGCCCAAAAATTCCCCTGCAAAAAGCTGGAATTGCATCAACTGGAATCAAATGCTAGGATACAGGAGTTTAAGTTCAGAACTGACCATATGCTCCTTTCTCTCCAAGTATGAAAAGACATCTACTGTTAAACCCTTGCCCAGTTCTGTGACACCCAGAACCTCCTTCCTGCCAAAGGAGGCTGTCAAGCAGTTCCTGAGATAAGCCTAAGGAGAGATGTATTGTAGCACTGTGAACCTATTAAGTAGCTCTGGCAAGCAATTGCCCATACGACCGCGTGAAGTGGCAGAGGAGCAGCCACCACTGAAACAGGTAGCTGGCTGACCCTGCAAGCCAGGGGTACAAGGATGCAGTTTGGAGCACATGATTACAATGCGCTCTTGACCTCAGCTGAATACCTACAATTATCACAAGGCTGGAAATTTATCTTCAGCAAATACGACATCTTGATGAGCAGAGACGAGCATGCACACGCGCTAATACAATTAAGACTATAAAAATCAAAAGCCTCAGAGAAACCTGCAGCCAAGAGCTACTTAGTAGAGACATTTCTACCTACTGAACAACACCTAGCAGCACCTAACTCAGCAGTCATGGGACACTCCACCTCATTCAGTACGTAGCTGTGATTATGGCAGAAGGAGTGATCCAGATTTAAGTGGCAGAGCATATGTATTCACCCTGCACATGGGAATTACACCTAGAGGACAGATGCATGTGTGTCCTGGATACCTGAGGCTGGATAAGGCTCAGAGGTGAAGATATGGTGACAGGATAAGAGGGCAAAGACAGAAATGCATCTAATGAGACCTTCATCGTGGAAAATGACTGTGCTTAACTTAACACATTGCTGTGCAGAGGCCAGAGGTGTAATATCTGAGGCAGGAAAACTCCAACACAAACTGAAGTTTTAGCAAGAGCCAAACAGAGGAAAGAATATTTAGTTAATGTTCTTTGATGTTCTCTCACTTTCTACTCCCATCAATCCCACGTTATGTGCATTTGAAAACAGGGAAGATCCTCCCATATTTGACAAGTTATAGTCAACTTTAAAAAGAAGAGACAGCTACAATTTTCTGGTAACTTTGTAGCAAAGAGTAAGAAAAAAACTAATCAAAATTAGTGCCACTAAGAACTCTATGTTCCCACACCCCAATTTACAGTTGAAAGAAAAATATTAAGTTTAAATGTTCAGATTGCAACAACTGTGTGATTTCATTCTTTAAAAATTTATTTTGTATTTACAGTGGTATATACTCACATCATAAGGATACAGCTATCAGACTGACAAAAGTTTTGTCAGAAACCCATGACGTACACAGCTTCTTCTAAAAACTTCATATGGGAAAGTTTCCTTCCGAAAGGTTGCTCACCTGATTTTTAACCAAAGGTACCAGATCTTCAGGAATATCACCCAATGGATATGCACGGCCTGCCAAGCAGCAGCTACAGAAAAGGAGGGGAAAGGCATTTTTAATGCGTCCTGACATTAAACAGATTGAGGAAAAGACTTTATTTTTTCAGTTAGTTTTCAGGATACTCTTAAAACAAGCCAAACAAATTTATTTTGTAAATCATGAAAACAAGCATTGCAGACAGCACTGCTGTTAATACACAATAAACCAATGCACTGCATGAATTTGCATCCAAGGTATGCCATTCCACAGCAGAATGGGGAAACTCAGTATTTCTCACAAAAATCTTTACTCTTGCATTTTAGGGAGCAGAAGTAATGCAGAACCTAGTGTTCATGATCTTGAATAGATTCCAGAAAGAGGAATTCACTCATTAATCACTACTGTGCAATCTCAGAATGACCTCCTGCAAATGACAGGCACCACAGTAAGCAGCAACTGAGCACAGCTATCCTGAAAAGCATGGCAGAAAGGGCTGAAATACAGGCTACGGACTCCTTGTTCAAGGAGCACTGTGTCACACACAGGACAAAGAACTCACTCGAACCAAATTCTAAAGACAAAGACATGGTCTCGGCATATCAGCAGTAACTTGAGCTCTAAGTCTCCAACTGTATCCTACCTATCCACTCACACCATGTGTAACAAGAAGCCATTGGAACTTTAAGTCAGCTTTACAAAGTAGCCATTGCTATTTTACACAAGGTCTCAGACCTTGAAACACACTGTAAGATTATGCAACTATAGTGAATTAAAAATCTGGTGCCACCACTAGGCAACACCTCTCACACTTTCTAAAGGACCTTACCTGATATATACAAGCAGCTTGTTGCCCATTACCACCTGCTCATCTACAAAACAAAAATTATTTATCACCTTTTCTTCACAAGACAACGTACAGAGACACAATTCTTTTTCCCAACTGTTAGCAAAACATCTCATCTGACACAAATGCAGAGTTTTACACACAGTAAGTTGAGCAGCTTTACACACAGTAAATAGTACTAGAACACTTCTGTTCTCCAAGACCCTTCTATTGGGTATTTCCTTTTTGCATCCCTCTGCTGGAAGTGACTAGAGATACTCAAAACATCAAATATCAAAAACTAGAAACCCCTAAAGGGAAAGAATTCTGTACCTGTGAGAGACTTCCCAGCATTCAGTGGAGGAGCAATGACTTTGAACAGCTTCTGTAATAAGAAAGAAAGCAGCGCTCAAGCAGCTGCAAAAGCTCAAAGCAGAAAATCTGTGTGGTTTTAAAACAGAGATCAATGGGGCATCTTGCCCATAAACTCTCCTTTCTCACCATGTTAAAAGGAGCAGAGGACACCAAGATATGGCAAAGGATGCTTTTCCCAGCTGATGTTATGACGTATGAAAAAACAGCCTTCATTCAATCAGATGTAACGGTAAGCACAGGCCACACTAAAAAAAGCACTGGTCAGTAGACCCAGAAGCAACAGTCAGAGTATAACTGACCAGCCCCACTTCCAGTTCCTGAACGTTCTGCCACCAGAGATTATGCAAACCTCCTGCCTACCTATCAGGGTCATCAAACAGCCTTTAGTTTGGGTATGTAGAATGAGGACTCATCTAAATACTTAGCTCTAGAAAGCAGAAAAAGTTATTTGTACTCGGACAGCTAAGCGCTAGGTTTCCAGAAGTCCTTTTTAAAATCATGAACTCCTAAAGAGTCTCCTTCCTGAGAAAAATCAAATGAGACTATAACTGCTAAAAATTGGGCAGTTTAAGCTTTTCACATGCAAAATAGACCCAGCTCTCTATTTCAGCACTACTGAGAAAATACCAGCAGTGCTCCCATAATGAAACATCTTGACGTTATACCTATAGGCTTCAAGAGCAATTGGTGTATCAAGCACATCTTCAGGATTACCAGCAGCAGCATCAATAGGGCCTTCAGTTATGGCCTTACACTGAGTCCTGTGATTACTGCTGACAGACACAGCACACCCAAGTGCTAAGAACAAAGCCTGCCTCAATGCAAGGACTGCTTCTACCTTTTTTTCTGACTTCTGTACACAGGAAAGTTCACTCTTTGTTTCCATTACTTTTTAATACATATTAATATACTATTGTGTCAGCAGAGGAAGAACAGTATGAAGAAAAAAAGCATGAGGTGTTCATAGAAAATATCACACCTACACCCCCATTAATTCCATTGTGCAGAAAGTTGATGCTTTCTCAGCACATCATGCTACGTAGGCCAGGCTCACCACCAGCAACAAAGCTCTTAGTAGACAGTTTTGCAATGCAGTCTCCCTAAGTCATCATGTTACTCTATTCTGCTGCTTTTGTTTTATATTTATTTTATTAACACGGCTAAATTTCCTGCTCTAACTTTGCAGAACATTGCTACCTCAGCAGGGAAATTTGTGTTCTAAACCACAGTAATTACAAATTATTTTTCTCCTCTACTGCATCTAGTCAAATAAACTGCGTATATCATACATGATTTCTCCCTTGAAATGAAAAAGAAGAATATACACACACTGAGTGAGAAGATAATGGACTGGATTTGAAATGCTGTTTCTCAGAAAGACTGTGTGCTGAACACACAAATAACAAGTGACTGCACTGAGCATCTTTCCTACCTCCATGGGACTAATGAAGTCATTCATCCCACTGTTGTAGACGTAGATCATGGCATCATAGAGATGGTTTTCCCAGCATAGAAGAACTACCTGCAAGGCAAACAAAGCACAGTGTAGATATACAGCTGCTCTTCGCTCACAGGTTTCTCATTCCACAGTCTCTCAAATAACATGTCTGTCCTTGCATTTGCATCATCCAACAGTATGATTTAAAGCAGAATGAGAATTTCTGCTTGCAGAACTAGTCTCTGCAAAGACCCCAAATCCCCAAAGGGAGTATCTAGCTTATTGCTCATGCAACAAACATGGAATCTAACTGTTTAGATTCTAACATTCATAACCTGCATGAGGTTAAGGAATAAAAGTATCAGTTCTTCAAAGCACTGATTGCACTAGTTTGCCTTTTGGTTGGGTTAGCGAATCATTTTGTCAAGTCCCCAAGCAGTTCTCTCCTTGGAATGGAAAGTCATGCTGTGGGAATAAAAACCAGCCAAGGAAAACAGGACTACCCAGCAGGAACACCTCCTTGCTCTGCTAACTTTGTCATGCAAGAGCAAGCACCTGAGCAGAGCAGGCACCAAACTGACAAACGCAACTTTGGTTTTCAGTGCCCCTGCAGCCTTTGATCTTAGGTAAGGCACTCAAAACAGGGAAGACTGATTGTGAATATCAGACTAATCCTGACAGACTAGTAGTTTCCAACACATTCAGCTGCTGATACATTAACCTATCCCAGGACACAAACTGGGGCAGCAAAACATGTCTATAGGAGCATGCATGTTACAGGATGGACACAGCCACACTACATAATTCCCACATTCATTGAATTCGATCCCAGGGACACAGGGCTAAGTTCTGTTACAAATTAGTGACCAAAAGACATGAATGGTTTGCACTGCGTAAGTCTTGTCTGTTGAAAGGTGATGCCTTGTTTTCCACATGCTATGCTGTGCTTAAAAGCACAAGAAGGTTGCATCAGTGACTAGGGCATGTTGTCATTTATTCAGAGGAACCCAATACAGTATGCAGTACAATAGCTCACCTGCTGTATGTCTAAGCTGGTGATATCCATATGCACAATGCAGGCTTCCATATTTTCCAACCTGTTCTTGTCTTGGAAGTGAAGCAACAAGTCTTTCATCACCTGAGCTGTGATTCCCACCAGCTTATCACTTAAGATATATGGCTCCAAGCACTCCAGAAAGATGCCTTTAGCTACAGAATTCTCACTCATCTTATCATATATCTGGTTAAATAATAGATCTCTAGGAGGAAAGAAATGTTTAGTTATCAAATAATCTTACTAAAATCTCGTTACTTATCTACTTTCTGAGGGCTCCAAATTTAACTCCATTTTCTCTGTATTTCTCAAAGTAAGGAGCTGAACAGGGCCTTCAGCTCCTATACTGATGAAAGTTACAGGCAGCTACACAGAATAAATGAGCTATGGACGTTGCAGCAAAAAACCCTGCTGTTAGCGGGGAAATGACAATAGGAAAATCTATGAACACAACTTCTTTCTTAAGGGGATGGCGTGGGGGAAACAGTTTGAAGCAAACTTTTCTTCCTCAACACATCAATGAAAATTTAAGACACACTCTTCTTTGAGTACAGAGTAACCTGACTTTAGATCAGTTTTTAAGCATTCCTCTAAACTGTGATGTGATATATGATGTGACGATGATATGATACAATTTCTTTGAACCATGCGACATTATAGAAGACAGCACTCAGGACTACATGGGTTGGTGGTCCACCTTGGGAGACAGGCTTGCAAACTCAGACTTACGTGCGCTGGAGTAAGAGACAGTAATCAACTATGACAGGCACCACATCCTGCGGAAGAAACAAAAAAGCTGCAAGGACTGGCAAAAATCCTGCAGAGCACAAAGTGAAGCCTGGCTAATATAGAGCAGGATCAATGAGTTTTTGAGTCAGCTGGCAGCAGGCACAGTTGCAGATTTTCCCATATGCTGTTTCATATGGAGAAAAACTCCAGACACTTCTGCAGAGAACAGAGGATGTACAGGTTCTGCTCTGATGCCTAACTGTAACTAAGTCCTGATTTCATTAGTGCACACAACAGAGGTGAGAGTTCAGGCGAACCACAGCAGTATTTTTCAAAAATAGACAAGTAATTTTTGCAGGAAAGCAAAGTTTGATTAAAAAATTCAAAAGATATACATATACACACAAAAGAGTCCTCTGGAGCACCATACCTGAAAATGTTGCTCCATCACCTGGATTTTTCCTTGGTCAGGACACTTCTTCAAAGTCCGATCAGCATAATGGAGAAGGATTTCAACCATCTGTATTACAATAAACAAGAAAATTCATTTACATCCTACACTAGAGGCGCTACTTGGTAGTACGTTTTTTAATAGTCTGACTTGGGGGTTGGCAGCACTGTAAACTCTGTTGTCCCATTTTGGGTATGAACTGCTCTGGGCAGGAAGGAGAAGAGGCTACCAAGAGGCAATGGCATGACACAGCATAGAAGTGGCCCAGTTGGATACTGAAGGCCTGCACTAGCTTTTAACTGACCAAGAAACTGAGCAGCCAGTCTGCCAGCAAATCTTGAGGCTGATGAACACATCCTGAAGCACAAGGCTCATCTGGGCCATGGTTTTTACCCAAAGCTTAAGTTATCGTATCTTAAACAGCAACACTTATTTACCTGCAAATAAAATACGCTTGAAGAACAAAGTATGGGTGAATAATTCTTGCCATAATTATGTATTTTAAACACACCCTTCCCAGAAACAGGTTCCTTTAACAACTGAATAGGATCAGTTGAAGAGTTTATTCCATGTCCATGTATACATGGACCAAAGTTTTCACCCTGCGAGTCAGCAAGTTACATACTTATGGATACTTGCCAACCAGAGGTCAGGGAACTCTGGAGTTACCTATAAAAAAGGTTTCCCTCCACTGTGAGGTGACCAGAAATCTGAAGTCCTGGATGATAATGTCACCTTTTGCTTTGCTAATGCTGCACAGATTTTATCCCCACCTTTACCCGAAAGGTATTTCCAAGTCTCTTCTAAATCCTGCTCATACTCTTAGCAAGAGGCACATGTACACTTTCTAGAGTTAGTAGGACTAACTTCTGGAGGACAGTAGCCACTCCTTCCAGGAGTACATTTAGTATCACATCACCATACATGAAACTCCACTTAGGAAGAGATCAGTGACTCACTCGGTCTGTAATGACTGCTTTCCGCTTGCTCGTGTCCCCAGACAAACCTAGAAAGAAAGAGGGAGCAGGAAGAAGGTTTTCTCATCTCAGCTACAAGTGGACATATAAATCCCACAGTTCAAATGCTAACACCACTACCACTGAGATGCAGAGTTCAGGATATCTAAATACACAATTTTGTGATCTACTTTTAGCCCATTCTTCTTCTGAAGAGCTTATTCTCCCAATGTAAAGACTGTTCCAGCACAGGAATGGCACGAACAGATCTGAGTGCTGTTTAACATTGAGAGAACAAATAACAGAGAGCTGTAAAAGACTGTGTATGTGAGGCTAATTGCTGGAGGATGCCCTGATGCAAAGAAGCTGAATTAAATGCAGTGTAAGAGCAAACAATTCTTAAATGCCAACTCAAAAAGACAGTAATTCTTTTGAATACTGAAAAACAAGCTGCTTAATTGCATTATATTCATGCATTAAAATGAGACACATGTTCGTGTACTAGCAAATTTACAGCAGGAGGATCTTATGCTGAGAACTTGAGTCTCATCTGTCAAAACCATCAGAAGTTAGTTACTGAAAACTCAGTGTGTCCAGTCCAAATCAGACCATTCAAGCAGCAGTTTCTGGCATAATTAACATGTTTATCATAACCAAGGTGCACTCAAAGCATCCTCCCTTATAGGAAACACGGTGCGAAAACGCAGCAGTTCTTTCAGTCAGTTGTATAGTCAGAGGAGACCTGAATGAAAGTACCTGCTTGGCAGAGCTGACAGAACATCACACTGAAGATTACCTACAGGTCATGCATGAACTTCAGGAATATTCTAGCAGGCTAATTATTCAACACCTGGATCCACCTCCTTCACAGCAAAGTGACAACAGATAGGAGTCACAACACAGACCAAGTCTGATTTTCATGCTAAAGGGACCACGACGCTAAAAAAGCCAAATCAATCCATATCAAAGGTGTTATTTCTGCCAAACACAATCCTACTTCCTTTTTTCAATTCAATTCTCGTCCTTTTTGTTTCCCCTTGAAACGGTGATTTCAGTACATGCATAGGTTTGAAACCTTCCCTAGTGGTTTCAATTTAAAAAAAAAAAAAAAAAAAAAACAAAAACCAAACAACAACAAAAAAACCACACCAACAAAACTTACCTACTACAGCCTTTGCTTTACCTTCGTAAAAAGACCAAGCTAGAGCCAGGGCATCAGTGAGACGCTCTTGTTTCAGAAGGTGATCAACTCTCTAAAATAACAAGTCATATTGGACCTTAGTATTACAGAAGAGATGATCCCCTCACATTTAAAATCAGTATTTCCCAGTAGTGGGTCATGATCCCTGACAGCAAGGGGACAGGAAACCTGAGAAGCTCTCAACACATGGCAGTAAAGGACAGTATCTCAAAAAGATTCTGTCACATGTACCTTTTCTGCTGGACGGTTAAAAAAGACCAAGAAATGTCAGGCCCCCATACATCAAGTCCCTGTGGGCTACATTTTAGGTCAGATGCTTGATGGATGGAGACCAACAGCAATTGTGTCTGCAATCACAATTTTCCATTCCCTATCCTTGTGTCATCACTTAGAGCACAACAAAACACTCTGCCATGTTTTCAGCATACAGGTGTATTCATCCTACCTTTTATTTTCTTCTGAGCTCACAGTCAAGGACTGAAATAGGTCACAAGTATTTTCTACTTTAAGGAATCATTAGTACACAAGGTCAAGCACCTCTAGTCTTGGTATGCTAGGTCAAAATGTTGAAGTATAGTTTGAGAGAAGAGAGACTCTGAGTCTCAGACCAGCATTGCATACTGCAGCAAGAACTAATTCACAGCTTCACACCCTAATACCTCACACACTCGATTACAACTCTTCAGTAAGTTCCCTACAATAACGAGGCGTCCAGCACAACAGAAACTATATAGTAATTAGAAGGAGGTTGGCAGACCATGTAAGTTGTGACTGACTTCTGAATTCTAGGAAAACCACTACATTAAATCATGGGTCAAAGCCAGACTTTTCGTTAACAGTTTACTAAACCAGTGAGTGAGAATTCAGTAGTGAATGGCTGGAGGGAAAACTAGCAGAGGAAAGTGATCTCGGTAACCAACAGAAAAATTGTATCAACGTTCAATAGAGGTGAACTGTTTGTATTTTATTAAAGGTCTTGATACAGTGTCACATGGAGGAGCTTATAATCCTGGATGAGTACAAGAGCCATAAAGCAGGTAAGAGGAAAAATGGTGAACGTCACTGCTTCAAGGAGAAATATGAGACTGGAAAGAAATTACTATTGGGGAGTTCCTTGAGAATCAGCCCTGAAGCCCCCTTCTACATAATGATTTAGTCGAATAACTTCACATAAGCTGCATTTACTAATGAAGTTTGCTGATTACCAACTGTCAATATGTAATGTAATGTGACGCAGCAGACCAGAAAGACAGAAACAGCAGGATGACCCCTAAAGCTGGGTTATAGAAGTATGATACAATCCAATGGTACAAGCAACTTACAGCAGCAATCAGAGTTTGGCTATGGGGTTCTGGCCAATCTCCAGAGTGCCAGAAGCCATGGACACAATGTAGCCAAAGGAACAGCAAAATGAGACCCAAGGATGTATGAAGAATGACATATCTAGTAGAGAGACAGTGAAGAACAGGTGACTGTGCATGGCACTTGTAAGACCCTACCCAGAGTAATATGTGCCAAAGTGTTTACCTATATTCAAGAAACCAAGCACAAAGGAGGTGCAGAAAACAGTGACTACTAAAAAAGAAAGGAATGGGAAGGTAATCTTACAAGATGATAAAAGAGCTTTGCTTAGCCTTGCAAAACAAAGTCTGAGAGAGAACATGGAATACGCTAAATAAACATACTGTGAAATGATGATCCAGAAAGGAAAAACCGCTGTTTCACTCAAGTGAAAAGAACAACACAGGAACAAATAGACATAAATAGATCACCAAGAACTTTAGTGTGGAACTTGATAGGGTTTCAGCTGTCAGAGAAATGATGTTCAAAAAAATCTTCTACCAACACAAACAAGGATCTAGAATCCAGTTAACTTTCTAGGTAGTCTTTGATGGATTTTATGATGTAGTTCCTGCAGTAGCCAGAGACAAAACATAGTGAACCAGATTTCCTTCCACTCCTGTATGCTTATCTGGCAGATAAAAGGCTTACACTTACAAAGTCCGCCAAAGTCATACATTGCACTAACTCTGCATTGTTAACAGAAGCTGGAACGCGGCAAGGCATTATGTGTCTTGCTTGGCCGAACAAGGTCTCCGTTCAGCCTGCAAGTTTATGCAAGCAGGAGTCCCACAGCATCCCACCATGGAAAGCAATGTTCCTACGGTGCTGGCAGTGCGTAGCAATCAGGGATCCTGAACATAGTGCTCAGAACATGCTTCACAAATGCTCCCTCCCTCCTCCCAAGCTATATTTAAGCAATTTGAACCTACTAAGCTGTACAGTTTTCCTCTCAACGTACCTCTCTCCAGCTTCTCAATGTCATGACATGAACAGACTAGAAAAGAAAAAAAAAAAGTACTTACAGTTGCTCATGCAGCCTGTGGTATCCCACAGACCCGCCAGAGCATGACGGTACTATGAAGCTTAGATTACGCTAAGTAAAGCAATCCTCAAGCTTGACATAGCAGGAATAAATTGGATGTTTATATTTAACAGAAAACATCCTTTACATGGCCTTACAACTCATCTCTTTTAAGATACTATTCCTCACTTCTTCCCCTACTTCCACACACCATGCTATAGGCCACCTCTCTTTGCCTTTTCACAGATAGTCTGCACTGCAGGACAGGAAAAGTGAATAGGATATTCCTTTTATCATTCCATGCAATACAGCCTAGTTTTCCCTGCTGTCTTATTGTCTTCTGTTTACTCACTAGCACATTTAGGACAGAGGAGATGTCAGTAAAGTAATGCTAAGTCTACCCTTAAGCAGCATGAACCAGGATACTGTGAAACTGGCAGTGTCTTAGTTAGGTCCATGCCTTGGCTAAAACCAAATTACTGCACATTTCTTTAATCCCATGACGTAAGTGCACAAAGAACTCATCCCTGATTCACATCTCCACAGAATAAAAAACTGCCCTTCTCCAGAAGATGAGCTAGCATCAATAGTGAATACCCTGTTTATTAAAAATTCCACACATTTACCTTAGTTCCAAGGTAAAAGATCTGACCACCACAGCTGCTGATGGACTGGTAACAAGCTTTCTCTCCAACCAATGCCTACAGGGAGAAAAATTACATACAAGTAAAACTGCTTTTTGTTTTTGTAAAATTTTCCAAGAAACATATATACACTTGAACTTTAGAGACACTTTGTAATTCACAATCAAAATGAGGATTAGGAGAGAACAACATAAATTGCTGGGCAGTAGTAAGCAAAAAAGCTCTGCCATCGCTCCTTCCTGCTCGCGAATGCAGCTTAAAGCACCACTGAGCTCTGGCTGCCCAGAAAATGTGATGGAGTTATAAGGACCCACAAGCAGTGCTCTGTATCTATTCTCAGATGAAAAAAAAAAAAAAAAAAAAATTTATGGGAGCTCTTTCCTTGCCATATGCTTCTTCACAAATATTCCTCAAGAGCAAATATCTAGGAGACACAGATGGGAAGAATATTGTTGAAGTGAGAGTTGCTACAACAGAAGTTTGAATGCCACTAACTAGCATTCAAAAGGCTGTATATGGGCACATTTACAATGTGAGAAACAGAGCATCACATCAAAATTCGAGATTTTACCACAGCGCACGGGCAGTGCTTGTTTCCCACTCTGCTGCACAGTTACACAGGGCAGAGCTGTTTGTCCTGTACTTTTCTCAGTCTGGCCAGGTAGGGAAGCTTCCTGGATCTCTTCCCACTGCTGAAAAGTGTGCCCATTCCAGGGACTGCCATAGTAACACTTCAACCTGCTCAGCACAGAACCTAAGGCTGAAGTAGCAGATATTTCCTGCATCTTTCTTTAGATCCCGCAGCAGAAGAATAGGGTCTGACAGTCTTCATTCACAAACCCAGGCATCTCTGAAACCAGAATAGCCCCTATGGGAGTAGCAGCCTCACCTAAGATTTGCCTTCCAGAGCATCTGCAGAACTAACACAGGAAAAGGTGTATTTCTGATCCTCTGAGCCATGGGCAGCGGGGGGGGGGGGGGGGGGGGGGGGGAAGGCTTTCCATCAGAAGTTGTCTTTGACTCAATTGCTCTGGAATAGGTTGTCTTGTAATTCCTACTGAAATGCAAGGAAAGAGACTGCCTGTTTCATATCCTCAGTATTTCAAAATGGCATTATAGACTTCAGATCTCATCTGTCACTTACAGTCTGTGAATTAAGTGCGGGTCTTTTCTAGACTCACAATAGCATTTTAACAGGCAGCACTTATTTGGTCCTACCAGTTTTTCAAGCCACATGCCTCTGGCTTTAACAGTAATCACCAGAAGTCCTCACAGAGCACTGCAGAGTTTCTGGAATTGAGTGAAAGGCTCTGAATAACGACATATCCTAGCAAAGAGAGCTCATATACCACCTTAGTGCCAATCTCTAGCTATGTTCTGTGAGGTTATGCCTGGCAATTCCAGATCACGTGGCAGGCAGTACGTAAGCTAACTTAGACTGGACTCTACCTTCTGACTCTTTCTTCCTCAGCATGCACCTGCAGCAGAAAGAATGACAGCAATGCTAGCAGCGTGAAGCAGATAAAGCAGTGAAAGCCAGATAAGCAGCAGCTATGTAACTCTAAAGGCTACAAACACTCCTCATAGATCTGGCTGGAAGAAGCACTCTGTTCCTTGGTGCTCAAAGGGAACTATGAGAGAGGACTTTTTTAATGAAATCCTGCCATCCTGCATTGAAGGCCCTTGTCCTTGGGCTTCTGGAGCTGAGTCATGACCATATGCTGGGCTTGAAATTGCTGATCCAAGCTACAGACCCACATGAGCCTTCTGCTACTTGTTTGTGCCAGCAAGTCTCACAGGGCTGTAGCAGAATTGAATAGGAACCGTATCGTCCAGCTGTGGAATTTCAGAACCCCTGGGCTATCTCTGGTGAAGCACTGTGAGGCTTGAATGAAAGGATAGAAGGCCCTTTCCTATACACACTCTTAGCAAACTGCTTCCAAGATAGAGAAACCAATTTTCTACCAAAAGCAATAACTTGTCACACAACCATGGCTTTAAAAAAACCCTCCACAATGCTATGGCAATACAAATGCCACATCAAAGTGAGTATGCTGCAGAGGGCACAGGTGGGTTACAGGAGCTATCAAGAGCCACTGAAATGAACATCTACTTCAGGAATAAAACATGTCCAGATACCACATGGACCTGGATCCAAATAAATAAACAAGCATGAAAGTCAAAATAAAAGACAGACAAATAAACAAAAGAGGAAAAAGTAGAAAAAAGGATGTCTGAAGTGTTGCAACTTCCGCTAGTATGGATGCTTTTAGTTTTTTTACTTCAATTTTTACTTCAAACAAGAAAGAAGTGTAGGTACTATGTTTCATCCTCTCTATCTCTGCATGACAATCTATTAGACAAGGGCAGGGAATGCATGTACTGCCCAGGCACTGCTACAGCAGAGTATTTGTGGCATACAAAGTAGAAAAGCCTATAGGAATCTCTTGAAGAATAAAGCACATCAGCTTTTTTCCTCCAAAGCTTGGTAACTTAAGAGAAGCTCCTAAAAACACAAGAGTAGCTCCTAAAGACATCAATGCACAAAAGAAAACATGAACTGTCAGTTGGTCACATCAACACCATGTATGATTTCTGAAAAGGTTTTTTTCCAAAGCTCTAGGCTTCTACTTCAGGTGTATCTCAAACAGAGTTAGCTAACACAAGCAGGTCATTTGTGCCTACTAGGGCTTCGCTGACGTTGCCTCCCGTAGCCAGTGATTTGAAGTGGCTGCTGTTGTAGACCAGCTGAACTTCCGAGATCTCTATGGCCTCCAGCTCCTCCTGCGTCTGACGATCTATAACATGCAGCTTCTCCACACTGTCCAGAAGCACTGCTGTCCGTGAGTTTATCCACTGAAAAAGCAACAAGTTGCAGATTTCAGCAGAATCAGAGGCCAACTAAATAGCCTCTGGCCATATCCCCGAGTATCAATACTGGAATTTCTAGGATGGCTAGTAGCTTTGTTACTATACACGGTCACTTCACAACACCACCTACGCGTAACTCCAAAGGTAAAGACAGGGAGACTCCTTCTGGAGAATCAGCTTTAACACTGAGAAAAAGGAACCTTCTTGACAGAAAACACCTATAGACAAATGGCAATCCACCAGAGTTCTTGTCCTCTTGCACTATTTATGCTTTAGCATACTTTCTATCCAAAAGTCTCAAAAACATGACTACTACAACGCCTGTCTCAAATCTCTTAGGAGGTAAATATGGCATCAAGAGGCATTAGAAAGAGGAACAGTACATTTAAGTTTAACTCAAAGCTTGTCATCCATATTCTGTGGCTTCTACTTCTATGTCAAAACCCTGCAAATAAAAAGGCTTTTTTTCACTGCTTTTACAATTATTATTTTTTTAAAACAGTCAAGCATATGTGTTAACAAACCTCAAATTCCCGCTGATGTGGATATCTATCTTGGTATTTTGGCCTTTCCTGCTTTATTCTCTGTATTCTGTAAATGCGTTTTAGAGTTGGGCAATTTTTTTTGTTAAATCAAACAATTATGGTGCTTTAGCAAACATTTGTACGTAGTAACACTAGAATTTTACTGAGCCAATTACAGAGAAGTTTGCTTTCTTTTGTAAGAACAAAGAATAAAAATCTTTCTTGCCAGATTCTCTCTAGCTCTGGAAAATATTTCCTCAACAAGGCTACACCCCCTTTCCCAAAAAAGGTCAGTATTGTTGCCTGTATGCTGCTAATTTTTACACTTTAGCTACTACTTGTTATTTCACTTATGTTGGTTTTTCACCGAGTCCCAAGTTTAAGGATGTTTTCAGTTAGTGAGCTCCAGATAAAATACAAGTTCAGTACACGAACTGGTTGTAAAACAAATAGTATAGAACTAAGGGCTATAAAGATGCTTAAGAAAACTAGTGCAAAAAAAAAAATTAACCATTCCATAGTATTGAGACTTACAGTAAAGTTGATGAGGTCATAGTGTAGATGAAGCTGCCTCTGCTTAGTGACATGTATTGCGCCAGTATCATCTCTCTTTACCTAAAAGAGGAATCGGACAAGGCTGACCAAAACTCAAAGACTTCTTTCTTCAGCTCAACCTCTCTGTTCCCAGAGGGCATCACACCAAGTCCAAGGAGCCTGAAGCTCCCCTCAGACAATCACGCTGAGTGTGCAATAGGAGCACACACGTTTCTGAAAGGGAGCATAATGTCTCACTTTCAAAAGCACTCATGTAAGTGAGGAAACAGAAGGCTCTTAGCAGGGTGCAGTAAAAATATATGCCCTCTGCTGGATCAAATTTAAGTCATTATTTGTACTACAAGAGCTGTATGTCACAAACAAGCTGGCACTACGTGAGTTGAAGGCATTGTTCCCCCCTGCTCCACCTTACGTATTATATAGGGCAATTCAGTTTCTAAAAGGGGTGCAAACCTCCAGCATTTGGACAGAAAGCACCAAAGAAGGACTGATTCTCATTCACTGACTCCCAAGGGGTTCAGCCCCACTGGAATACTGAATTGAAGGGAGATGTTGCACGACAGCTCCCAGTCAAGGGTTCTCTCTCGTCCCATGCAGGAACTACTGTACTTTCTGCTCATAAAAGTCAGAACTACAGAATGCTAATGTGAAACTGGCTTTAATTCATCATCATTAAAAAAAGCAATCTGCAAAGAAAAATAAGGTTTTTTGACAATCTGAAGTACAGCGAGAGAGACCTGAATTCAGGTAACGTGGCTGCTGTTTAGTAACCTATAAGCAGAGCAGCACCACTGGCCATAGCTGAGCTGGGCATCTGTGCACAGGCTCATGCTACTGCACTCAGAGACATCTCCAGCAAGACAGGCTTAAATATACCCCCTTTTCTTTATCCCCAAGTTTACCAAGAGAGAAGACAGAGGAGAAAGAGGATTCAATCAAGACAACACAATGTCTGAGTGCTTGAGCAAAGCTTAAGGTCCAAGATGAGAGCAGAGCTGGGAAACAAAATTAGCACTCCAAAGCCAAAATGCCAGATTTTCTGAAGCCTGGGTACTGCTCTCATACTGAAATCAGACATCAAATCATCTTCAAACAACCGTATCTGCATGTAACTTCTGCAGATCTAAAAAGGATGAGCAGCATGCCCTAAAGTCATGTGCCAACAGGATCTGAAGGCTGTTGTCTCTTAGTGGTTTATACAAGTTTTTTCCAGATGCATGTTTTAAAGCAAAAAATAAAATGGTATCTCATATTCACGTGACATCCCTGAAAAGAATCTACATTATTGTATCTCCAGTAGAAATGAGATAAGCTGCAAATCAACACTTCCGGATGCATAAAGCTCATGCCTCCAGATTCTCAGGGAAGGGCTGAAGAGCAATGACCAACAGGTTTGTTTTCCCAAGCTGGTTGCAAGCTGCAGACATCCCTAGCATGCACAGATACCGTATTTTCACTGAGACAGAGGCTCAGTCAACTGAATACGTGAATAAGATGTGACTATCTGAAAAGCAGCATAAAACATCCAAGGCTTACCAGAAGAAAATGAACAACGTCTCCTCGACAAAATGCAAGCATGGGGTTCACAGAGTTCTGTACAGCCACAAAGTGCCACGCCAGAAGAGGGACACTAGAAGGGTCCATCTGTTAGACAAAAAGTACAGTCAGTATTTAAGGTATGCAAGGCAGAACCTCAGTTCCAGGACACATGCTGTTCATCAGCTGCTACTCACTGACTTTGCCATGTACACACACAGGTTGTAAAGCAATTTCCTGGTCCGCTGGCAGCTGAGTAGCAACTTGTGCTCTTTGGTCCAGTCACATGGTTTAGGGGCAACATGTGCCTCTTGGGAAAGTGCATGGCCAGTCAGAACAAAGCCTGTCCTAGCTGCTTAATGTAGATCCAGTCTCACATGGATTGATGGACAATGACAAGCTGCAGCTTGCTAGCAGCCTTGTCTCTATTCCCCCAATCTAACATACCCCACATCTTCCTCCAAGAGGAATTATACCAGCAACTAGTGAAAGCAAATAATCAAGAGTTTAGAAGACTGTTTAGTGCTCCAATTCCACTTTGTTTCTGTCCCTGCAATTAAGGGTTCTATTGTATGGTTCTTGCGTAAAGCAACGGCCCCAGTCCAAGGTGACTGTAGCCATCATCAGGTCAACATCCCGTCTGTGGGTGTGACCAGGATGCAGCAAGGAATACAAGAAGCTGAGGGGTTCCTTAGTTCCTACCTTCCTACTTACTGGAGAAATTCAGCATTTTCTCACAGGTACAGCTGAAAGCAGCCTTTTCACCTCCTCTCCGCCCACAATCTGCACACATCAGACCAACAGATTATCGCTGCAATTCCACAGTGCAGAGTTTACTGCGTGCTGATAAACTAGTGATACCAAACACCTGGTCCTAATCTCATCCCCTTCACTTTGGGTTTGTAGCCATAATCCAAAAAGCAACTGTTTGGTTTCATTACTCACACGACCGTAGGGAAAAGTCATCCACACTTTCAGAGATGGCTTCAGGCCAATAACCAGTATCTTCAAGAGAAACAAAAAGGCAAAATAAAATGTTTAAGTATATACCAGAAAACTTCTCCTTTGTGATTTCTCACAAAGCCTTCCACAAGCAGCAAGTTACCTTCGTTAGAGAGGCCATGGCCAGCAGGGAATATTGGGTGATAGGATGGTCTCTCAGCTCAACTTTTGCATGTAATGGTTCAATACAGCAAACTTCCCCCTTTGAGCCACTGAAGAGACATCGAGATTCACATGTTCTCACTCCCATAACCCTCCTGCAAAGAAGAGAAATCAGCTTGGTGGCCAGCTGTTAAGAAGAGATCAACCCAACAATCTCATGAAATCTCAAGAGTGATCCTTCCTAAATATTGTTTTTTTAAAAGTCCTTTACACAACTCCAGGGATCACTTCTAGTGTGTCACTGGAAGCAGTCCCATACAGCTGCTCAGATACAGACAAGAATTCCTTAAGATCTTATTTAACAGTCAAGGTCTGGAAAATCCTGGACGTGATCAGACTCACTAGATTGTCAGTCCTTCCTCCTTGTTCCTCCTCTTGAAGAGGCCAAGAAGAAAACGAGCAGTTACTGCAGGGCTCTCACTAATGAAACAAGGAAAACCAAGAGGCAGCACTTTTATGACAACTACCAAGGGTCCACAAGAAATGCCAGAATTCTGGGCAATACATTGATACCTTAATAACTTAGGCTATTCTTTGACTATTACACTGCCAGCTAGTATCTTGCTTCAGCTGTGAAATTATACTGCAGCCCTAAACTACACCTTCAACATTCACACACTAGCTTTATTGGTTCCAATAGGGTTTTTTGCTTAGGTTTTAGAAACTATGACCCAGCATTAGTTTCTTGTACTTTCCATGGGTATTTAGAGTTATACTCTTACTTAAATGACAGTTCAAATACGGAGCCTCCGCTGTCATTGCAAATTGCAAGCGTCGGGTCATCTGTAAACTGAGCAGATAATTAGATTAAAAGTGGCACTAAGAAATAAACTACAAAAAAAAGGATAGAAAAATGTATGCTATGGCATTATTAACAGCACACAAAAGTACAAGCATTCTCCCCACCAGAAAGACACCTTTAACATACAGAGTTGAGACAAGTACTGGCTTTTTTATGATGCGTAAGAGGAGCAAGGTTTTGTGTTTCATCTTCACCCCTCCAGCAAGTCCCAAGCTAGATTTTGTTACCAAAGTCACATTACTTTCTATTGCAGCTCAGAACCACAGTGTACCAAAACCTGTATTACCACTAGAACCGCTCACAGCCTCAAGCCCACAAGCTGGTGCCAGAGCTGGTGAATGGGCTGCAGTCACACAGACCAAAATTGGAAACATCCAAAACTACTAATGATACCAAATAATCACGATAAGAAAGGGTCACAACCACAGCTGAGGCACCCTTTTGGAGGACTCTGGAACACAGCATCTAGCAGCACAAGCATCTGGCCTGTATAGCAGTGCCTGAGTACTCTTCAATGCCAGTACTGTCATCAGGTCACGAACTAGAGAAAGGGGCCACTAGGAGCAGAAGATCTGGCACAGGGGAATATTCATCTTTATGCACAGGGCAAAGATGGCAGAGATGGAAGAGTGGCAGATGCAGCAGTAAGGGGGCACCTTCATGCCCACCAAACATGTATCCCATTCAAACCACTGCAAGTTTTAGAGAAATGTATTCTAGCAACTAATTATTCATAGATTTTGGCATCAGAGAGAGGAGTTGTAACAGACAGCAACTGTTGTTTGTTATAGTACAACCCGCAGCCGATACTATCATTTCAGCTCTCAAAATACTCAATTTCTTTTTAAATAGAACTTCTGCTCATTTTTCCCATCTCTGGATACTATCACCACATAGCTCCTAGCTGTCACCTGTAAATCTAAAAGTACTACACTAGGAAAGTCAACACATCTGACTGAACACAAGTGTGTTTTAAAGAAGAAAAATAAAGTAGTACACAAGGAGTACGTGTAGTGTTTGTTACCTTGATGTGCAAAATGGCTGTTCCTGGTGGGTGGGCATCTGTTATTGATCGTAGCAGCTTCCCACTGGCCAGATCCCACATTGTGATCTGCAAAGCAGATTGTTCTCAGTACACGTTTACTGCCAAGGGGTTCTCTCCACCATCTTGTGCGTTAGTACATCAATAAGTTTCTATATTCCCAATATCATCCTGGGTTATTCATATCAAAGAAAAGTGATCTGAAATCTGTTCCTACTCTGTTTTTAGAAGCAGTTTACTTATCTGCTTATACTCTCGTTGACATTAGAGTTATCTTCACGACTCTGAATCATGTCCTTTTGGCAAGCTCTCACCACCTGCCTGAACTCACTCACCTCACAGCTATCTGCCTGATAACACAATTAAAGAACGTAAGATGACTTTGCTACCACACAACACTGTTCAAAGTGGTTCAATGCACTTCTCTCTCTCAGAATCAGTGAACAGTTGAAAAATCTCTGCTAATACCCATTAGCAAAACTCAAGCATTTCCATGGCTACCATGCACCTTGTCACTCCTCTCCTCCTGTGTTTGCTCAGCATGACAGGTCAGGTAGGAGTATACAGCTTGGCTTGCGCTTGGATATTAAATTCAGGCAATTTCTCAACTAAGAAGCAGGAAGTCCCAAACTACTTAGTGTGTAACTGAGGAATATTTAGCCCAGAAGAGCTGAGAACACAATTTGCATCAAACTTCTTATTGGAAAACTATTTTATATGGTTCCATAAATCATCTATCAAAGCTTTGTAGAACAGATGTTTCAAAACTGCTGCTCCAAAATATTTTATCTGAGTATCATTCAAAACTGGCCACTGCTCTGCATGGATCAAGTCTGTATTTCCACATGGTCTGGAGCAGTCTGTCATTTAGCCCGAGCATAGACACCAGAGTGAGTTTTATCTAGAATGCAGGCGAAAGCCAAAGGAGCAAAGGAAAATTAAACTAAAAAGAAGAACAAAACAGCCTTCTTTGTATTCCATGGACCTCTAAATTTTACCAAGTTAACTTCTATCCATTTTGGTTTAGTTTTAGTCTTATAACTTTTGTTCAGGAATTGCTTTCTCTCTTTAGGTTCAGAGAAGGGCTTAAAAATACAACAGCAGACTCAACCCCTTTTCCCCCTGCATTGAAAAGTTATGCTGCTTTCATCATACAAGAGAAGTAAGGTATTAGTAAAAATGAACTTCGGGGCTAGATATGAGTTTCAAGAATTGCAAGTCATCACCACAGTAAAAACTGGCTTTAATTACAAAGAACCGATCTCGCAAAGTGACCTAGAAAGACTAAGCTGGTTGTCCTGGTGTGCCATTGCACACTTCAGTTTATTAGGAGCAGGACTTATGTCACAAGTCATGATTAACTGAATCCTTCACTATATTCTGCATTACTCATTTCCTCCACAGAAACTTACCCCAAACAACCTGAGTTAGCTCACTGGATGCAGGAATCGGCTGGCCAAAAAATCTCTGGGCAGATCAAGCCATGCATTCTGCTTCTCAGCACAAAAACTACTAACAAACGGCTACATACTGAGTGTGTTTGGCTTGGAGCTATTGTCACCCCTGGGTAGTCCCTCAGTAACAGCCTGCAGAAGGACAGAGCACTGCATCACCTCATCCTATGGGAATTACCTGTCCTTTTGCAAAGCCACACAGGAGCCTCGAACAGTCGCTGTTGATACTGAGGGCAGAGATAGCCCCATACTGGGCCCCAACAGCAGTGCTGCCCAGACACAGACGAAGAGCCTGGTTTTGATCTAGAGCAGAACAATTAGTAAGAAATTAAAGAGAAAGAAAGATCAATGATTAAAATTAACATAATGCAATTATGTACATAGACAATTCAGTTGTGGTACATAATGATTCACAGGCTTACAGTTAAGTTCTTAAAAAAGAGTTTACAAGATAAGAGCATATGTTAGTACAGAGATAACGGGACACTTGCAGGGAAATGCAAAAACTATTTTTAAAAGTACAAAACAGACACAGGGAATATGGAAGTGCAGAGGTATTACTAACTGAAGAAGAAACTACTAGAAAAAAAATCAAAGCAATATTTAGCTTTCCTTTTACTATTCTGCAATGGTGCTTAAGTTGTATCAAGGAAGATGACAGAAAATTAATTTTATTTTCTGAGCCTTATTACTTCTTTATGTTGATTTGAATATTGACTACAAATCCCCAACACAGCCTTTTGGTAAATGTAGTTTTATGCAACTTATTCCTTGTTTTGTTGATAAAGGCCAGAAACTGCAGGGAAAATGAACTTGTGTCCCTAGGCTGTGCAGTTAAAATGCTCAATGAGTTCTACTTTACATAGCTCTTACTTTATAAGGATACAGTAATGATCACCACACTGTGACACAGGCTACTACAAAGGAGGCACTAATGCCTACACAGCCTCCTAGGGGACTGGACTCCTGCATGGCCATGCTCTGTCTGCCCCTGCAGACAGCAAACAACAGACACCTCTGTTTGTGCTAAGTTCTTGTACGCTTCCACCATGAGAGAATAAAAATTGCTTTGTATAATGTTGCACTGCAGGCCTTATGAATGGTAACCCTCTGCCCATCTTTGCTGCATTACTCTTAAAAGCTAAGAAAAATGTTCTGGATCTGCTTTTTCTACCTCTCTCCGTTTTTTGGGGGGTTTTGTGTTGGTTTGGGGTTTTTTTGGGTCCGTGTCCCCCCCCCCCCCCCCCGCTTTTGAGTGGGGGAGGAAAAGATGCTTTGTGAGGACTGCTGGAATGAAGACTAGAGATTTGAAATACATCAGAAGCACCACAGTAACACTGTGTGCAGGATTTCACCTTGAGCAAGGAAGGTAAAGGACAGGATCCAGGGAAACAGACAGCAGCTGAGCACCAGAAACCCCCTGGAAGAACTGCCCAAGGCATGGGACACATTTCTCAAAGTTGCAGCACCATTAGAGATGTGCTAGAAGTGAAACAGTGGATATATCTCTCTTTTCTTCCCCATACAAAGTGATGTATTAATCAATCTGCTCAGACAGACTGATGGCTGGGCACACACGCAGTGGGAGTCACCTTTCAAATTCTACCAGTATGAAGAGGCATTACTGGGAGGTCTGAAATAAACACTAGCAAGAAGAGTACTGAACTCATGGACTACTCTAAAGCACTGTTTATGGTGAGGAAAAAGAGGCTAGGGCCAAGTTCAAATACTTTTTCCACTCCTTTCCTTGTTTTCCTGCATCCACCTCAATAAACTCATTTGCTGTAGTGGCCCAAAAGAAAGTAAAAAATTCCCTCTCCTGCAAAATCTGGATAGTGATAGCAGAGAAGTAGGGATAGAGAGGGTGTTACAAACACCACTTGTTCCGCACACTAAATGAGACAGGGCCTGGGAGAGACAGAAAGGCCATGCTCTGTCTTGCAAATGCACAAGGAAGACTCAGGTATTATAGAAAACTATCAGTTTTGATCTAAAACAGACAACAGCAGTGGTCAAGAGGACACCATAGGTTATGGGTGCTCAGAGACATCGGGATTCTTGTGAATGCTGAAGAGCTCTGCTCTTGCAATCTGTGGAAGAGACAAAGGTGCTTTTGGTTGACCATATCAATGAAAATCATCACCTCTTCATCAGGTGACAAGCAGCCCAGGCAGTTCTGGAAAAGGCTACCTGTCCTTCACGTACTCCTTCTGCTCTGCTTCTGCTCTATTTTTCACTAGCTTTCCAAATTAACATGACATCGTTCAAGATGTCTCTGAAATACAAGGAGAATGTGAGGGTTCAAATTGGCTGAACCTACATGTACAGAAGCACCTCTGAAAGCTCTGATAGTCACACAACTTACTGTTTGAATAGAGATCTATGTTTTGTAAGCCTTGACACTCACATTTAACTAAACAAAGGATGCATACAATTCAAGTGACTATAATGCAAACTACTGCCCTTATTCAATACATAAGAGGAACATGGAGCCAAAACTACTTCTGTATTGCTATAGCGAAAAATCAGAAAAGCAACATGCAATTTATTGCATCTGCCACTCAAGCACAACGCAGAGCCCTCCTGAACGTCAGTCTGATGCCAGGGACCCACAGCAAACCACAGCACCTTCTGCTCCAGGGGCCAGGCAGGGTATTTGAGCCACCACCTCTATTACCAAGCACAAGGCAGTAGAAACTCTTCAAAACTAAGGTCATTGCTCTGCACACAGCTCTCCTTATTAGGATAAGATGAAAGCAGAAGCCATGTAACAGAAATAAAAATAATCCTTTGCCATGCTACTAGAAAACACCTTGATGTCACTGTGACAAGGGTGTTCATGGCATAGATCAGAACAGGTCAAAGAAAAAGAAGAAAAGTCATGGAAGATTTCCATGGAAGCTGAGAGAACACAGAGCTACAGCTAGAAAACAAGTTCCCCAGAGAGGTATTCTCCAAATGGTGTCCTTCAAGTCCCAAAAAAACAATTCCTGTGCCAGAGGTCTGGAAATACAGTTTATTTATAAGACGACCATCTGCTAACCATAGGAATACGTTTAAAAATAAGGTGAATACTGCAGCTCTTGCTATTAAAGGCGACTTGCATTCTGTTCCTTCCACTTCAACTTATACCTGTCAGTAAGTCAATCAATAACCTGTTTCCTGTAAGGCATGAAAAAGGAGAATCTTTCACAGCTTTCTCTGAAAAGGGTAGCAGTTTCAGAATCACTACTACTTTCAATCCAGCTTTACATCTTTATACGTATACGCACATGAACTTTCAAATCCATTTTCTTCTTCCCTCACCCACAATGTCAATTCAAAATAAACAAGACACCCATGCCACCCCAAAGTTAAATGCTCTGTATGACTCAAGTTACTCCTTCCTAAAAAGAAAGCACCCATTGTTTGCCAGAGATGCATTTTCAGAGTTGAGAAACGATCACTTGGAAAGCTAACCCCAGAGAAACCCATGTCAGTACTTGTTCTTGTTTCCAGCCAGTCAAAAGATGACACAGAAGGAGAAGCCATTAGATAAGATTTTAAATAAATAAAAAAAACCCACCCCAAAAACTATGAATAAGATGGACAAAACTGCTTCCAAAGCAAAGCAAGACATCTGAATCAATGAGCTCCTATCAATCAACTGGTAGAGTAATAAAAATGGATAAAATCAAAAGGTTATAAGAGCTGACCTGATGATCCACCAGACTAGTATTATCAGCTTTGATTTAAGACACATTTAGGATTAAGCATAAAAAGGCTTTTTTCCAAATGCTTGAAACAAAGGTGGCTATCACTCATAAAAAATTTTTTAATGTCGCAATTTACATAAAGCAATTCTTCATCTGAAACATTTCTGGCAGTAACTATTTGTGTTGCTCTCAAAGTCTGAAGTTGAAACGAGATGGCACTTTGATACAGCTCTACAAGTAAAGAACAAGTCTGTGAATATGAAAAAAAAGTCACTTTCCAGAACAAATGCATAAGCATAGCACTCCAGAAGTTATTACTTCTCAGACCACCAGGTTTTCATCAAGATCTTTTCCTTAAGCCATGATTTTCCTGAGTTTGAAAGGCTTGCTTTTCTTCTCCCACAGAATTACTCAAATATTACAAATTTTGCAAACAGGTCCTTTCCTCCCACCTTTATTAGGCACCATACCAGCAAACCTCTCCCAGGAGGTAAATTCCCCTTGAGCCTGGCCATCAGGAGGACAATAGATGGTGAGCTAACCAGACAGGCTGCAGACACCATCTCCCCCAGTAACACAACAGCTGTCCCCTAAACCAGGGTATGCTGAACCCTCCCGCCCTTCACTTAAGCTACTAAGATGCTTACTCAGAGCAGGGGTTAAGTCAGCCCACCCATGGCTTCCACATCAGGAACCCACTACTCCTTCCTCAGCTGCATAACCAGCACATGAGCAGGGCTTTCAGAAGTTGCTGTCCGCTTGCATGGGTTTCACAGATCTTCTGGCTCATGGCTCTTTGAATTGGGGTCCTACTCCATTGTACTCTCTACTTGACAGCTCTCAGGCAGAAATGGATGGTGATCTCACGGAAGAGCCTTTGTCCTGCCCTGAAATAATGCCTTTACAGACAGCTATGGACCTGCTGCCCTAAAACATTATAAATAGCACATTTACCTGCTCCTCTGCTGTTCTTGCCTGGAGAATTTTAAGCATGCAATGCACATGCATTCAATAACCAATTCCCAGACTGGCCAGCAGTATTATCCACTGACTGGTTACTGCACTGCTTTACTCGCTGCTTATCTGGCATCTTAAATTCTGGCACAGACAACATGCAAACTGGACAAGACAGGAGTTGTTCATGCAGGGTACGTGCACAGTGCAGTGTTACTGTACCTTTTCCTTTTCAGTCCACACAGAAAGGGCCAAAAGAGGAAAGAAAAAGCCAGAAATCAATAAAAAAGAGTGAAGTAATGAACAGCATATATGTGATAATCTTCAAAGGCAGAGAGAACCTTCAGATTTTGCTGATAGTGTTTCCTTTTGTTAACATTTCCCCTTTTGATTTATTCAAGTAACCAAAAAAAAGTTTATAAATTTGGACTTCATTGTATTGAAGACCAAAAAAAAAGAAATCTGAGAGGAAATAAAACTGGAAGTTCACAGTGACTTAACTGGTAAAACTATTTTCAACAGTTACCATCAGCCAGGCAATCAACTCCCCATTAACTTCAAAAAACAACCAAGGGCAATAGTCCCCCAAAATCTAGTTTTAATGCTGTCTTTGGGTACTTATGCTACCTGTTCTCTTAAGATATCATGCTACCCCCACACCTCAACAAAGACTCAGGACACTAACCATAAGTTTTACAGCCAACACAGAAAATAAATGGTTCAAGACTAATCAAAACAAAGTTTAGCTATATAGAAGTTTTATGTCTGGAACATAAAGTCTCCAAGAAAATTAACACATTTTGGTGAGTTCTGTTTAAGGACTAGTTTTTGAGTAGTGTAAAAACCTCTTAGCTCTTCTAGAAAGATGGAGGAAAAAAATCGCTAAAGATTGTTTATTTATCGTTACAGGCTTGCTAAGGGATCACTTCTCCACTCCAGCTAGCAATCCTCAAGAAGTCATTTGCACAATGCTCACAACTCCAAAAAAGTTTCAGAAAGAATTTGGCAAAAGGATGGCCCTCATTTATATTAATAAATAAATCCCCCAAGCGAGCACCACACTAGAAACAAACTAAGGGTCATATTCCTAAGGCACAAAAAACTGTCATTATCCAAATGTGTTAACAAAGCATCAAAGAGAAGATAAATTACCTGAAAGATAGGTAAAAAGTGAGACCATCACACTCTTCTCAGTAATGTCAGATCATGTAACAAATGGCAAATACCAGAAATAGCAGACTGAGAGGTTTAGACGAGTTGTTAGGAATTTTTTTTTGCCCTGCAAGATTATGTGGCCATGGAGCAGGTTACTAGAAGAGTGTGTGCATGTACGTTTGTCTGTTGGGCAGCATTTTCCATCCGTAAGTGTTTTTCAAGACTTGGCTAGACAAAGCCAGGGCTGCCCCGACCCAGTTACTTGTAACAGTTCTGCGCCAAACAGGAGGTGACTACAGGCCTCCAGACATCCCTTCCTACCAACACAAAGAGTTGGCACCTAATCCAGCCTTAATCCACAAGAAAAATACTGCTTTTCAAAGATTAGGCAATCAAGAACTGTCCTGTGATAATTTTTCAAGACCCAACAGAAGCATTCAAAAAAGCAGAATGAAAGCTACCCAAGCCTTCCTTAAAAAGCACAATGCAGAGAGGTCAAGAGGAGGAGACAAATCAAATAGCTACATGAAGTCAAATATATGAAAGAAAAAATAAAGGGTTAAAAAATTTGCTAGTGACACAAAACCATTCAGAGAAATTTAAATATCAGCAGTGTTCAACCAGAAAATGGACCTACATTTTTGCAGGCTAAAAAAGGTGATGTTTCCATTTTACAGTATAAACCACACACGGCTTAGAAAACTTCAGGGAGTAAATCTCATCATAATTAACACATCTAGTAGAACAATGTTTTCATTAAAAAAGTACAGAAATTGATCAGTCTGCAGACATAAACTGCTGGTTTAAATTACAGAATAAAACCAAGCCAGAACACTAAACCTCTCTCTTTGCACACAAGGAAGCCTTATACAGCCATATCCTGCAAGGACTTCCCTCTTTGCAGATAAATCTGAGAGTGCCAAGGTCAACACTCAAGTTTTAGTTACAAAACTGACAGAATTTAGCATAGAACAGAAGTGCCAAGGAAGCATTTGTGCCCATATCTGAAACAAAGTTGGATGACATACCTTCATTCCTCATCACCTTTAAATTCCAGCATAGACTCACAGAATAACTTTGGTTGCAAGGGAGCTGTGGAGGTCTCTGGCCCTGTCCTACTGCTCCAAGCAAAGTAAATGAGATCAGTCTGCTCAGGGCCTTGCTGAGTTTTGAATATCCCCAAAGCAGGAGATTCCACATCCTCTCTCAACCCTTATCTAATGCTTCATGGTGAAAAATTTAATCAGAGGTTCCCATGTTGCAACTTGGGTCCGCTGCCTCGTATCTAACACCATGGACCTTTGAGAAGGGTCTGAGTCTCTCTTCTCTATACCTCTCTGTCAGGTAGTAGAAGATAGCAACATGATGGCCCCCTAGCCACCTTCTCTCCCTGCAGAAGAAACCCAGTTCTCTCAGCCTCTCCTCATGCATCATGTGCTTCAGCCCTGTAACCATCTTGGTGACCCTCCACTGGGCTCACTGCAGTACATCGATGTCTTTCTTGTACTGGGCAGCCCAAAACTGGACACAGTACTTCAGGTGTGATCTCATAAGAGCAGAATAGAGGGGAGTAATAATTTTCCTAAACCTGCTGAGCGCACTTGTGATAATACAGCCCAGTATGTGGCTGCATAAACAATGACTTTATATGTTTCAATAGATCGGAAAGCTTGAAAGACCCTGTGGCAAGCACGCAGAGTTCTTCAAAGCACTGACATTTATTTTAATAAAAGCCAATTAGTGGAAAGCTGGCATTGTGCCAAGTTTTCTAAAGGCCATGAAATGAGCTGAATAACTACAGACTACATAGCCTTGCAAAGACCGTGTCTAAAATAACAGTAAACATGTTGGTCCACAGTAATCAACAGTGTAACAAAGAAAACTTTGCTTAAACACACTTGCATTGAGCAAAACAAACAAACCTTACAAAACACATCAATTGAAATATCATAGCACACTAAGCATCTTGGACATTCAGGCATTGAGCGGTCCATCCTCTTCAATGGGACTTGATGCAGAAATAATCACAGCAAAGGTGAGAATGACCCTTCCTCTTTGCATGCTTATATAGAGCCCTAGAGCCCCTTCTGGAGTGTAAAATGCTAAAAATAGTATCTCTCATGACACTTGCAGAGAACTGCTTCTTGTTTAAAAGTTTCCTGGCTTCACAGTGTCTGCATATAGAGAGTACAACAGGAAAATCAGAGTAAAAATGTCTTGCATAATAGTGATATTGGAGCTCTCTACATACTAGACAAATTTTAGAAAAACCACAAAGATCTCCCAGTAAAACCTCAGTAAGATCACGTGTTGACTGTAGCAGACAAGAAGCTATCTATATTCCGATTAAGCACATCCTGTAATTGTTTCAATACTGGATTTAGCAAATGGCATCAAATAGTTTAAAGCCTAAATACCCAGGAAGACTAGTCTTATGCTGTCACAGTCTTTTCCATCCTTCTGTTGTACCCTGTCCCCTGTAACTTTTGGTCTCTTGAATAATTTCAGCCAACTTCGAAAAAAAAGTAAAGATGATAATAAAATGTCTAAAACTTAAGAATTTAGTGCTGCATAGACAAAAGGCACAAAAAAAAAAAATCAATGTGAACACGAGCAATTCAAGAGCTGTTCTCACCCAGCTGGTAAGCTGGGTAAACAGAGGCACAAGCTCAGAAATTTTTTTAAGAAACTCTGGTGATAAGAGGAAGGAAAGAATACCAGAATGAAGGGACACAGAGGTGACTGGCGCAAGGGTAGGTCAGGGAAGGAGAAACCTACGATGCAAGCCTGCAGGTAGCCATTGGTCCGAAGTCCCGCTTCCCACAGAACACGTTTTAATTTCCCTAATGCTGGCAGCTATTATGTCATAGGGGAGAAGGAGATTAATACTGTATGAGATGATAGTTGCATACTGGGTCTGGTTTCTTCCACGTGAAAACAGAGTAATTTACATTTAAACATAGAAAAGGCTCTTAATAGACAATTGCCACAGAGCTAAATTTCTCAATACCAATGTGCCAATCCCCAAGAAAGCAGAAGAAATATGTGAATAAGGACAACTAAAATATTACTTGTGCTTTATTTCTTCACTGAAAGAAAATCACATTTAGCACAAACAGAACATATTAGAAGAAATCTACCCTGCAGTTCTAATTCAGGTTAAGGTTTTTTTTGCTTGTGTGTGTTTGGGGTTTTTTTTAAGATCATTAAATGCAAAAAACTCAAAACTTTATTTTTAACTTACCAAATATCAGTGCTAACCCATGGGAAGTCCCCACTGCTATCAGATTTGATGCTGCCTGAAACAGTCATGCAGAAAGATTGAAAGTAGAACAAATGTTAGTCACAAATCCACCACTTAAAAACCTCTCACCACACGCAAAGCTTGCCAAAAGGGGAAGATTTAGAATGTTACAGATACAACCATTTTCTAATTTATAAGTTCCTATGTGAAAGCTAGAGAAGTATTATACCTGAACAACCATCACACAGATTTTCTCAAGTTGAGGGCTGCCTTTTCTGCTGTTTGAAATTCCGCTACTCAGAGTGGTACCCACAGTGGAATTCCTTCTCTGTAAAGTCAGCCTCATTCTTTTGGTGTGGTAGCTGAGTGTAAGTACTCAGAGGGTTTTTCTCACTCAGCTGCTACATCCAGATGTGAACTCTTACAACCGTGGGCAGTGCCGGTCCCCTGAAGAGACAGTCCACAGCACGCCTAGAGACTCCAGCCTCCTTCCATGAGGAATTAAACATAGCTCCAAGATTCTACGCACTTGTAAACCTGTACCCAATTAAATGAAACTTAATAGAAATCACATAATGCTGTAGATATATTAATGTTGTTCTACTTTTTATTTTTCAGCAAGTGTAAGTCAGATTAAAAGAGTGCTTTAATGTCTGGAGTATGTACGCACAGGTTTTTATCCTATATGCACATCAGTCACAGTATGCTTCCAATTTTGCTGTGCAACCTTTTGCCTTAGATGTGACCTTTTTTTCCTTTTTTGTTTTTTTAAACAAAAAGTATCATTTGTTATGGATTGCTGCTACTACAATCAAAGTGACCAAGTACATCTTTAGCTTCTTCATAAAACATTAAAACTTATTTCACAAGGGCAGAACAAATACTTGCTGTATTTCATCTCCTTAAAATGTTTCTCTTCTTTAACTATAGGCAGCTTCACTTCTGACGTATTTTAATCAGCATGCTTAACTTAAAGAAGTTTAATGCAAATTGCTAAGCAGGAATAACTTTCAGACAGGCTTTTAGTGAAATTTTATATTTTAAGGTCATATTTCAGCTACATCAGAGCCATAGAGGTTTTGAACCCATCACTTTATGAGCACTTCAGTTTAAGTTTCTTTAAAAAAATTGTTAGGAGTCAAAGCAATAACTGGCAAAGAAGAAATAGCTAGGGAAATTCAATGTGTTCAACAGATGAAGACTTACCTTATGAGGAAAGGTTAAAGTGCTCAACTAACAAGCCCTGATGACGACATGAAAAAGTGGAGAGCATGGGGCTTGATCCACAGAGGGGCAGCTGGGCACTAAGAAATGTTGAACTCTGCTCCCAGGAGCTAGATCTTTCATACTGCTTCTCCCGCCCCTCATATTTGAAAATTCTTAGTAAGGATAAAAAGGGAGATGCATTTATCAGCTGTCTTAAATTACTGCTTTAACAAACTTGCATGAAAACTCACTAGGCGGTACTTGAAAACTGTTAGAGTACTCACAATTGCAGTGGGCAAACCAGCATCCACTTTGTCCTAGAAAAACAAGTCATGAGTAAGAGAGACAGAACTCCCAGCTCTGTGCATGTCTCCAGTAATTAGAACTACTAGACACAGAAAAATCAACACAAGTTGCATTTTAATAGTCTCACCAGGGCAGAAAGTGCTGAGGGAACCACTGCCTAGAAATACCCAGAAGGGACCTGGTCACAAAGCCATCACAAACACACTCATGGATGAGTCACTTGTATTTTATTCTAACAAGTCTACCTTGCATGCTTCAGAAACCACACACTTTATAAATCACCACTTTAGCTCTGACCCCGGACAGTCACTTTTCCCTGGCAGTATGATCTACAGACCAGCTCTAACGCACCCATGCCTGAAGTGCAGTCACAGACGCAGGAATGTGAAAACCAGCTCCTCGCTCAGCTCAGAACAATGAGTGCGCTCTGTGCCTGCTGCAAGCACTAAGCAGACCTGTTTCCAGCATCTTCAAGCAAACAGAACAATAGCACTGCTATCATTTTATATTAACATTTCCCACCAGGTTTGATGACATCTAGCAACACAAATCAGTGTTAAAGAGGACCCGCCATATTGCTGCTGCAGTAAGTCAGCTAATACTTGATTCACTACTAGCTAGGGATTACTAGTTAGTAGTTTATGTACCAAACATGTTAGTATTATCCAGAACTAATAGAAGGGGGAGGGAGGAGATCACACACACACCCCTCCACACCAGAAGAGGTTCATATTTTTCTTAATGAATGTGACCAGGAGAAAAAGACACTTACTGCTGCAGATACTATTTGGGCAGAAATTCCTTTCAGAAGCGAGAGCCGTATAACTGATCCATGGAGTGAGAGAGAATCTGTGAGTTTTTTCTTCCTAAGGAAATAAATCAAATGCATTAGAGCACAATAAAAGTTTGGAACTTTGCCTAACTCACAGTTAAACCAGCAGATAAATTCTGTGTCCACGCCTAACTCATGCAGCTTCCATTGGGGCCTATATGGGGCCTACATGCACAGAATGAAACAGATGAGATTATTAGCAAAGCCTGCTATGCACCACTGTGCCTGCATAAAATTTGTTTTTAACTAACCCCCCGGGGGGGAGGATAGATAGTCCTTCAAACAAATTGTCAGTTTCAAGCACATATCTGCAAACCTTACAATTTATTAATAAAGCCTGAAAGCAACATTTTTGCTCTTTAACTAATCTTCCAGCGAGTCAGGAAGTTTCAGCCTTTAAAAGTGAATGTCTAAGGAAAATACACAATTGAGAAACGCTCATTAGCAGAATACAGGCCCCTAGGAAAACCAGATGGATGCTTAATAACATTCAATTAAAACACAGCTGATCTGAGATGAAAGGTAAGTGCTTCCGTTTACAGATAAAATTTCTTTAAATGTAACTAGTGTACAGGGGACAGCTATTTCTAAAGAACATTGATATACCCTAACACACACAGAAGAAGAAAAATCCCAGGAAAATTGCAATTTTGTTGCCAAGCACACACCATCAGAAAGCCAAATTTCCAAAACTAACAAGGAAACATTTGGTTCTTCTCTCTCCAGAGGCACATAAATAGGTGTCTCACATGTAGGCTGAAGAAACACGTTGTTAATAGCTTATACTCCAGCTAAAGACCCATAGACATGACAACTAGCTTCACCCAAAGATGACAATAACACCTCCAAGTTTTTCTGCCCATTCTGTACTGAAAAACCATTTAAGCCACTCCAGGTAACATTTCACTCAATACAAGCCATCTTATTTGAAAAAGAAGGGACAGTGAGTCAGTACACCACTATATGCCACCATAAACCATCACACTTAGAGTGTTAATATCCTATGCAATTGCTCATGCAACAATCATGACTTCTTATAGCACAAGGCAGCCATGGGAGTGGCTCAGGATGTAGGATCAGGTCATCATTTGAGTAATTAATGAGATAAGTCAGCAGCATTATAGCTAATTATCACATTCCAGGCTGCTTTTAGATGTCAAGACTAGCATTCCATTTACAGGAGTGACAACAGTTCACTTGCCTTTCAGAAATAACCACCACCTGCTTGCAGACTCTGGAAGTCATGAGACACACCTTTGAAAGATTTTCTTTAAAGCCATCACTCAGTGTTTTAAAGATTCCATTAGAAGTCATACAAATTTAAACACTCCCTCTCCCATAAAATGCATTTATTGCAAACAGACTAGCCCTGAGCGTAAAAACAAATCCCATCTTCGCCTACTTAACCTTGCAGGAATAACAGTATTCTGTCAAAGGCAGCTTCACCGGAGTCCCTGCAGCATCTCCCCGGGACTTCAGCACTAGGAAATAACAGCAGGAGACAAAATCCACACGTGCAATAAAGGGTTCCTACCAAGTTACAGAAAATTGCACGCTCGCAGCAAAGCTCAGGGAGGAGGCAGCAGGAGGTTGCCTGAGGAAGTTTCAACTGTTCTTAGCTTTGGATTGTCCTTCTACCCACTCAAAAAAGGAGAATTTGTTTTTAATGGATATAAGCAGTGCTCCTTCAAAGATCATTTAACATCCCAGGGTATGAGTCCTGCAGTACCTTTTCAGGTGTGTCCGGTCCCCACTGTCAGAGCTTGCTACAGAAGATGTGTCGTAGGAGTGTGTATCCGTGTTATCAATGTTCAAGAGAAAGGGATCCTCCAAAATGAAAGACTCTTCTTCATCATCAGTCTGAAGGAAGAGAATCACCACAACTTACTAAATGTTCAAAACACACAACACTAACTGAAACATTGATAAAACTGCAACAAGAAAAATGAAGAAAAATAGCAAGCAGCAAAATCGAGGAGAGGACAAGACAGTCTCATATGTAAAAAACAGAACTATGTGGTTTTTTACCAGACTGATTCTGTGAAAGAACTGGTTTCCAGAATCCACAATAATCACAGAAGTGAGCTCGCGAGAAAGTTATTCAGCTAATCTTTCTTCCCAGGATATTATCTACTCCATCAAAACTTTAACAGACCTTTAACTAAGCTGTTCTCAAAAGTCTCCAATTACAGAGAGAAGGACTAGAACTATCATCTACTCCAGCACTTCACCAAGTGGTGGCTAAGAGTCTAGCAGTCCCCCCGGCTGCTCCAGCAGTTGACTTCGCTCTCCTCTGTGCTCTTCTGCTGGTGATATCTCTCTCCTCTCAGGCTTAGCCTGGAATTTTTTTTATAGTATTTTTTTTAAACAGCTATTCTTCCTGATGTCTTCTAAATTCAGTACAGTTCATGTTGTTCTTGAAGCACAGAGCCAGAGAGAGCAAACACAATAGTCCCACCTAATGCCAAAGTTGCAGAGAATAGAGCAGGTGTTCCTCATTTGCCTTACAGCAGCCTGGCAGTCCTGTGCCCATTAAGTGTCTCTTCTTCCAGAGCAGGTGTATACCTTTTTGGCTCAGTCAGGTTGTTCTCCACTGAAGTCCTTTTCAGAAGATGCTTTGCCAGTCAGTCCCATCCCATACATACCGAGATAAATAGCACTAGAGTAAGACTTTGTATTCGTCTGCACTGAACTACACTTTCTTCATGATTACTTCTCAAGTTTAAGACTTGGACTCTGCTCCTCTGACATGGATGTGTCTGCATCTCCTTCCAGTCTGGTACCACCCAAATGTAGTAAGTTCCCTCTGCCTTCATCAGCCAAGGCATCAGCAGAAACAGGACATACCTCTGTACACTACTCCTTCTACTCCTCTCATTCATCGACTGTATCTGTTAGGGACACCTTATACCTGTATCTTTAACACAGCTTTTCAAAAGAACTGTCACCTCTTGCAGGCTTCTTTTCCCTTTATACTGGGTTCCTAGGAACTCCAGCCACCAATTTCCTCAGTTTGTTAAAAAGCTTGTTTTCTTGGAGTTTGTCTTTACTTCCATGCCCTTCTTTTCCTTTCTAAGAATTGTGCACTCGTGGCTATCGTAAAAAACGCACTAAATTGGATATAAGTGAGATAAAGTCAGTTCTGCCCGAAACGTACTACAGGCAACATTAGATGTTGAGACAGTTCATTACTCCTGCCAGAGGGCCAAATATATGAAGTGTACAATATAAACGGAGTTGTGAAGAATTTAGTTCTCATCTCCCACAACTTAAGAACTACCCAGAATTCTCTGTGTTTACTTTTAGCTAAAAAAGAAAAAAAAAAAAAGTTTTTTGATGACCCCAACCTTTAACAGACTGTATAGTCTTCAGGTGATTGTCCAAATCCACAGGTGAACATGCTTACATCTGATGGAAACCCTTTATGTTTCAGCTGTGGCTATTCTGATTGAAAAAACAAAATTCCATAATACACACCGTACAGCAATTACTCAACTGGTCAGCGACCAGTATCAGGAAATGATAAAGTTATACAATTTTATTTTCCAGGAAAATCACAATATGGGAAGAGCCAAAGGAGTATGTGCAGCTTCATCTTAGCTCCTCTCTGTACTGGAGAGCTGGTTGCATGTCCGATGGACCACTCACCTCATTTAAGATGCTCTCCAGCGTTGGAGGGGTATCAACTTGGGGAATATCGAATTCTTTGTCATCGATCTGTACATCAGAAACCACAGACTGAGTTTAAGTTGCCTACTCCACCTTCCAAACTTTTTTCTAGCTGAAAACCAAGCTTTGCTATAGCAGGAAGGCCAGCCCCAGCGCCTGTGCCCTGCTCACCTACCTGCCTGCTGCTCTTCTGTCCCCACACCTCCTCGCTGTCCCCTCCCAACTGCTTAAAACTGCTAGAATTCACGACTAAGGCCCGACATGGTGCCTTCCAGGACGCAGTATGATTTTAAACTCTCGATTACTGGCTTCTCTCGCAACTGTAGAGCACAAGCCTGCCTGTCACCTGCCCGCCAGCAAGAGCTGCCTGCCCCCGAGCTCTGAGAGAAGGATTAAACAGGCCGGGAGTCATCCCTGGGTCTGTCCTCGGCGTACGACAGGGCACCGGCGCGACAAGCGCCGACACGTCGGGGCAGCGGCGGGATCCCGCCACACTCACCCTCCCTCACGGCCGCCCCAGGGGCCCGCGCCCGCCCGCCCACGGCGCTGAGGGGAGCAGCCCGGCCGGGCGGGGGCCGGCACAGGCACCGCGGGGCTCGGCGGCCCGGCCGTGCCCGCCTGCCCTGGGCCGCTTCACCCGGAGGGAGGGAGCGGCGCCCGGGCAGAGTTTCGCGACGCACCAGCTCGCTGCGGGAGTCCAGCTCGCGGTCGAGCTCCGCCGCGCTCAGCCGGTGCGTGGGCGGCTCCAGGCAGGGCTCGGCCTCCGCTCCCGCCGGGCAGGCGACCTGCTCCGGGGCCGCCTCCATCGCCGGCCTTGCGGGGCACGGCAGCGACGACCACACCAGGCCGGCACCGCCGGGACTCGAACCGGCGGCCAGAGACGCCCCCGCCCTGCGCAGGCGCAGCCCGGCACGGCCAGTCTCCCCCGGCCGCCCTTAAAGGGACCGCGGCCTCCTGCACTGCCGGCGGCGACAGGGCGACAGGGCGACAGGGCGACAGGGCGACAGGGCGACAGGGCGACAGGGCGACAGGGCGACAGGGCGACAGGGCGACAGGGCGACAGGGCGACAGCCTTTTATTTAACGGGAAATCCCATCTCTGCTCCATCAACAATGGCTGGGAAACAGGGCCCGGGACCGACAGGTGTGCCTTAGCCTGCAAGGGAAGAAAAAGGGAAAAAATTAGTACTAGGTAAAGAAATGAGAGACAGAGATCAAGATGCATTGCACTCCTTCCACACGCACGGCGCCATAGCTAAAGCCAAGAGGGTTTTGCCACAATTCCCAGGATTTAGCATGCACAGCACAGGCCTGCAGCTATGTCCCAGCAAAGACAAGAAAAAGTGTCACTGTTAGTTAGAAATGAGGGATGCTCCCGGTGGGTTCTCACCAGAACAGAGTACTGCCTCCAGCTCTGGGGCCCCCAACATCAGAAAGACATGGACCTGTTGGAATGGGTTCAGAGGAGGCCACGAAGATGATCAGAGGGCTGGAGCACTTCTGCTATGAGGACGGGCTGAGAGAGTTGGGGCTGTTCAGCCTGGAGAAGGCTCCAGGGAGACCTTATAGCAGCTTTCCAGTATCTGAAAGGCGCCTACAAGAAAGCTGGAGAGGGAGTTTTTACAAGGGTATGTAGTGATAGGATGAGGGGTAGTGGCTTCGCACTGGAAGAGGGGAGATTTAGATTAGATGTCAGGAAGAAATTTTTCACTCTGAGGGTGGTGAGGCACTGGAACAGGTTGCCCAGGGAAGCTGTGGCTGCCCCATCCCTGGAGGTGTTCAAGGCCAAGTTGGACGGGGCTTTGAGCAACCTGGTCTAGTGGGAGGCGTCCCAGCCCATGGCAGGGGGGTTGGAACTAGATGGTTTTTAAGGTCCCTTCCAACTCTAACCATTCTATGATTCTATGATACGTGGCTGATTTTAGACCAGGCAAGAGCTGGTCTAACAAGATTTGGTTTTTCTTTTTAAAACCACCTGGAGAAGCTGATCAGCATTTGCAGCTAGTTCAGTATTTCAGTTATTCAAGACAGAAGAAAGCCCTGTAGGATTTCCAGGAGCCCTCACCAAGCTAGGAGGCAAGGGTCAGTACTGACAAATGTAAAATAAAATACATGTTGGACAGACAAATCTTACAGTTTAATGATGTCAGAAACCCAAGCTACCCTGGTCTCTTATTTGTGCCTACGTACAAACACTGTTTTGAGGTGATACTATCCTGTGTACTGATCTGTCAGACTGGGGGAAGAGCCCATGTTGTGCCCATTTGGAGGAACAGCCCCTCCAGCATACCAGTAGCAGCAGCATCTGAAGCATCATTCAGGGTTCCAGCTTTAGCAAAGGCACATACTAAGGGCACAAAGAGCATCCTACAGCTGCCTTACCTATTTGGCCTTCCTGTTGTTCTTCCTGAAGGGCAGCCACGTTTCCCTCCTCATTGGAGAAGGCTCTGTCTTGTACCTAGCAGCAAGAGCACATGGATGAGCAAGGAATGTCCTGAGTTTCCTCTTACCCTCCAGGTGAGCATCTGCCATGCAGGTCCCCATTTTCCACCTCCACCTGAGCAGGAACCAGTCCTCCTGCTGTCCCCAGGGCCAGGCTCAGCTCAGCAGTAAGAGCAGAGGACCTACGTGTCCAGGGTCACCTTCTGAGCTCTGAAGGTGCTGGGGAAAAAGCAGTCACAGAAACAGGCCAGCCAACATCACCAGAGAGAGCTGCTTGGTGGAGGGCGCTTGCAATTACCAACACACTGTCTGTGCTTTGAAGATGCCTTAGAACTAGCAGATTACAGACAGAAAAATAATTTTTGTTCCTTAGAAATGCCATTAGTTTAGGAGTCCCATTCAGGAGACCACACACAAAAAGACGGTGCCTATGGCAGGGGCTCAGCAGAGCAGCTGGGCTGGGGAGGGGTAGCCCTGGGGCTGTCTCTGCCTTCAGCTCTGGGGACTGCCAGGCTGCTCCTGTACCAGCAGTGCCCAGGCTAGGAACCTGGAACCAAACCAGGGTCGTGACACTTCAGATGACAAAGGTCTCCAGGCTGACGGAAGATTTAATAGCAGTCTAAAGAAGTCATCGGTGACATGGTGATGGTGACTAGGAGACATGAGTCACTTCAGTATATAAGAACTAGGGAGGAATTAATTGATACTATGGCATAGCAAGTTCAGAGCAAACGAAGGGCAGCACTTTTTTGGTAACGCTGTTCCCAACAGCACCCTGCCAGCAGCAGGCTGCTGGAGTTTGCTGGGCTGGCTCTAGGCTCTGACACCAGAGCTCACTGCTGGAGGGAGGAGAACATTTGCCATGCAATAGCCCGGGGCTTTACAGCAGGCACTACAGCCACGGTACTAATGAGCTGCTGAAAGGCAGAGTGATTAATCACACAGTGATATCCAGAGTACAGGCAGCAGGTCCCTGCAGCTGTAGATGAGCAGAGCTCAGCAAGAGGCTCCAGGCAGAAATCCACACTCAGTCACACCAAGAAACAAAAATGGCTAAGATTGCAATGAACCCCACCACAGCCTGAGAAATGCCACCACAGAGGCCTGCTAGAGATCCTGGAATTAGAAGCTGATTAGGAAGGTAGCTTTAAAGAATAAAATAAATGCTTAGGGTAGGTGAACAGGTCAAGAGAAGTCACAGTAGAGTTTCTCTTTCATCCTGCAGAGCTGGATGATGTGTACTACATTTCCTCTCATCAAGAGGACAGAGGTTTTGAAAAACACAATCACCCCCTTCCAGCTTCCTCCGTCTAGGTAGGCTCCACAGGCTTGTGGACACTCAAGCAGCATGCTAGCCAGATTTCAGTCAGTCCTGACAAAAGGACAGGATTTTTGAGAAGAAGTAACTGCTTTAGAGCCATGCTGGCACTGGGGAGCTGAACCTTTCCTCTGGCACGCACATCTACAGGTATTTAGTGACTGATTACCACCACACGTTCTCCTCCATGTTCTAAAACCTTCTTTTCCGCTGCCAGCTGTTCCAGGATGGTCTTCTGCAGCAATGGTGCATTCACTCCTCTTACAACAGCTACTAATTCTCCTCCCTGAAAGGTGTGAAAAGCAAACCAGCGAGTAAGTGCTCAAGCGGTGCCCTCTGGGCTCTAGAAATCACCAACAGCAACACATCACCTATGGTATTATGTACCAAGCCCTCCTCCCCGACAGAGCTGCTGGGCTCCAGAACAACAGGGAAACTCTGGAACAACCTTCTGTGTCATTCCTGATCAGTCTTAGGATGAACCAAAGCAGCTGGTGAGAGGAGTGAGGTCCTGAAGACCCCACCAGGCAACGCACATGCCCACGTGCTAACATGATGTGAACACTGCGCACGTGGACTCAGCCAGCCACAAGACCCTGTGGACACATACATGTTGCAGTAAGTCACAGGGATCCATGGGCACGAGTCATAGGGATTTTCATGACCAAGCTAGGGGAAAGGGCTATGAAACACAGCCATCCATCACAGAGTACATGGGCCTCCGCCCAGGTAAAAAAAAAAAAAAAAAAAAAAAAAAAGCTGGACAATCTCTAGCTAGAGAGCTCCTGTAACGTTCTGCAATATCTGCCTTTCACCCACCTACACAATTTAAACTGTTTTACTTCATTCGTTCGTACCTTAATCTCTCATTTTTAATAAAACAAAATTACATTATTCTGTTTCCTGGTGGTAAAGCAGAAGGTATTTAAATGCAAACTCTGGCTCTATATTCTTATCTAGGCAGCACTTGATCACCAGTAGATACCGGCAGGTACAGAGCAAATAAAATTGTCCTGTCACATACGAAAGAAAAAAGAGTATCCCTCAAAAAGGACAGTTGTTCCCACTAGCAAGTCATGTTTATTGCTATACAACTACTGTAAAAATATTTTCACTCACTGCATAAAACAGAAAGACAGGCTCGCATTTTCCTCTGTATTTTTCCAGAGCATCAATGGAATCAACTTCAGCCTAAAAGGAACGTAAAATAAAAAAGGTGTTTCTAGAAAAGCATTTCTGCTTTGGAGGAATACACACACAACTGCCTGGACTCAGACATGCTCAGCTGGCTGGCACTCATCCCCCATGTACAGCAAAGACCTCTGGGTCCCAGTCCTGGGGGACAAAATGACACTGGTCAGAGCCAGGGCCACAGCCAACTCGCAGCTCAGTACCAGCGACCTGAGAAGCAGGCAGATCTTACCCGCAGGAGTTGGAACAGCAGCACTTGCAGGGCAGAGATATCTATCTCACAGCAGCTTGCCTGAGAAAAAGCCTGAAAAAATGAAGTCGGGGCCTCTTGTCTATAAGGAGTGAGAGAAGTGACAAGAGGAGGTGCGGTGGTGGCAGCAGCAGAGGCAGCAGTGGGCTGCAAGGATCACTGAGCAGGAGCCTCTGCAAGAAACCTCACTGCCCACAGCTCTGTCAGCAATTGAGAGCTGGCCTGCAGCCAGGAAAGACATTTAAATACAGAATCACAGCATGACTGAGGTAGGGAGGGACTTCTGAAGGGCTCTTAGTCCAAGACTCTGCCTGCAGCAGGGCTAGTCTCAATGTTATAGGAGGTTGCTCAAGGCTGCATGAGTTTTTAGCATCTCCAAGAACCAGCGCTCTACAGCCTCTCTGGGAACTTGTCCCAGTGTCCAGCCACTCCTATGCTGAATACTTTTTTCTTCTATGTATTTGGATTTGTCCTTGCTGCAACTTTATCCCATTTGTCTGTTCTTTTGCTGTGTACCACTGAGAAATGTCTGTCTCTGCCTTCTCTAGTAATCCCCCACTAGACATCTGTCCCTTTGTCTTCTCCAGGGTGAACAAACCCAGCTCCTTCAGACTCTCCCTGTACATCAGAGGGACACGTATGTTAATGATTCTGTCTAGCAGTACTTGCTTAAACAGAAATCTGAAAAGTACAGAACAGCTGAAGCCTGAAAATTCTTAATGGTATGAGTTCTTATTGATGTAACCAAGTGTCTGTATTTGGCAGGCTCACTCACGCATTTTGGCTGAATATTGGAAAGATAAATGACTTCAGCCTTTAGTTCCCTACTAATTGCAGGGGACTGGATATTTTAAGTAGTGCCAAATTAGATCTTACCACAGCAAAATGCAGGAGATCACTGCCAACTTCGTTCCTTATTTTTCGGAAGAGATCCACTACTGTTTTGCATGGACCACACCAGGCTTGAAACACATCAACAACTGCAAGCAGGAAAATTAGTAAGAATCAGGTCAAAATGGGTCAGTTTAGATGCAGACCAATAGGTTGGTTTGTTCACTTTTCCACTTTGCAGCATAATCACTTGGAAGGGGACTGCAAAAGGGTTCCAGTGCAGTAAGAAGAATCTTGAAAACCTCTGAGGATTGAGGTCTCCTCCTCCGGTGATCTCTGCAGCACCACCCCGGGGAAGGAGATTTGCCGTATGTCCAACCAGAACTTCCCAAGCTGCAACTTGTGGCTGTTGCTCCCACAGTTCTGTCTGGAGTGTGGTAGGACTCCTGTTGAGTGCTAGAAGGGCTACAGATTCAATTCTGAAGTAGAAACTATCACAGTCTTTCAAGGGTTTAAACACTAGATCAGAGATGAAATCATATTATAAAATAACAAGCTCATGACAATGTTATGGAGGAGTCTTTAGAAGAAACATTGACATGGCTGTGACCTTGGAGGTACCAGATTTTCCAGGGAAGACTGCTGCACAGAGGTAGAGTACATGAGACTTACCTAACAGCCCTCTAACCTCCACCCTTGGGAACCAGGGCTATTCCTTGCATTGCTGACAGTCCTGCTCCAAGTGGGTGGCTGCACTGGAGACTCCAGAAGCTCCTGCAGCAGCATTGCTTTGCACAATAATTGTCCCACATAAACAAAGACGACTACAATGTCCAGCTAGTCTCACCTCTGTTAGCGTATTTCTTTCATCTATTCAGGGCAAGAGGAATGGAGGGACTGGCTAACCAACCATATCAGTAGTAACTGATTCCTAACAGTACTGATGTCCTTTTAACACCGAACAAAAGCAATCTAGTATGTTGACCAAACTCTTACCAATGAGTCCTTTGAGACACAGCATTTCTTCCCACAGCTCCTGGCTATTGATGTTAATCTGCATGAAAATTTAAAAACATGGTAAAAGCAACAGTAAGTCATCAGGTACTACCTGGTTGCTGCAAACATACCAACAAATCACTTCATGCCTGCACTTAAGGACACATCTGCCTGAAGAGGCATTACCTGAGCACTCAGGAAACTCTTAACTGCGATCCTCTCACCTCTGACCAGCTGGGCAGGGCCAAGCTGTGCTAGCACATGGGTGAAAGACCTCAGAAAAAAACAGCCATAGTCAGATATCCTCGCTCCCAAACTCTTATTCCTTCCCACTAGCGCTGGTTACTACCTGACGTCAGCTCTGAGACCCATCAGCAAGCCAGCTAACTCTGCAGAAAAACTTATTGGATTAGAGACTCATGTTGTCTCACAAGAACCAAGTAAAGGCAGATGGAAAGGGTAGCAGCATCCAGCCAAGAGCAAGCCTTCCTCTGTTTAGTGGCAGCAACCACTTGAACAATCCTACTGCTTGGAGACCCCAGACTCAGTTTGCAGGGAGACTAAGAGTTGTTCTGGGAGGTGACTGAGAACATGGCCCCCTGACTGACCAGAGCCCTCGTTGAACCTAGCTGGCTGTGTCGTGTATGGCACAAGAGGGGAGGTCTGTGAAATACCCGTACAATCTCAGGTTTTTCCTGGCACTCTACTGCTTTTATGGCAACACAACTCCTTGTGGGGCCACGCAGCAAGATCTGAGAGCAAGGAAGGGCTCCAGATGTTCCTCCTGTACCTTGGCTTACCATACAGCCCTGCAGGGTCGTGGGTACCAGGAAGAGCAGCAGGGATGAAGGACCCTGAGCTCCTGCTATCGAAGAAACACAAAGAGCAACTTTGCTTTCACTTAAATGGAAATCAGATATGTAATGATGTTTTAACACAGGCTAGCAGCTAAAAAAGTTAAGAGCCGCAGGCAGATAACTCACTGGATGGGTTCTCTGCAGGCTGCCTGGATCACAGCACAAGCAGCGCGGACTTGGAGGACAGCCACACACATGCTGACAACCATTAGGTCCCAGGTCAGCAGGGACCTCCCATCAGAGCCAGCACAGCACTCAAAAGCAGGAGTGAGATGGTGGTCTGGGCTGACCTGATAGGACAAGGGATAATAGCTTCGAACTGGAAGAGGGGAGATTTAGATTAGATGTCAGGAAGAAATTTTTCACTCTGAGGGTGGTGAGGCACTGGAACAGGTTGCCCAGGGAAGCTGTGGCTGCCCCATCCCTGGAAGTGTTCAAGGCCAGGTTGGATGGGGCTTTGAGCAACCTGGTCTAGTGGGAGGCGTCCCAGCCCATGGCAGGGGGGTTGGAACTAGATGGTTTTTAAGGTCCCTTCCAACCTAAACCATTCTGTGATTCTATGATTCAGAGTGCTGTTTCAACACGTTCCTCTCCAGCACACATCTTCCTTTCCTCACACCTCTTTCAGACCCAGTCCTCATCAAATTTGTAAGCCAGATGATTCTCCACCAGCAGTTTCTCACCTTACCTGCACACAAGCTATACTACTTTGTTAAGATGTTTCAGTCCTGATAAAATAAACTAGTAAATACACAGCTTCCATAATATCTGGGCAGTAGAGGGTGGTCTGAGCCTAGTACAGCCTTACCTGAATTACCAGCTGCTATCTAAAGACTTCCAAAACATAGTGAACAACAGAGAATGTAGAAAGATCTAGGTTGGAAGGGATCTGTAGAGTCCTTAGTCTAATCCTCTACTCAAAGCTCAGCATTAGATCAGGTTGCTCAGACACAGTCAAGGATGCCCTAGACAATTCCATACATTGTGCCATGTACTGTATTATCCCACACTTCCAAAATAGTTATTAGAAAGGAAAAACATCTTTAGCATCTTCCCCATCCTACAGGAGTTGCCCCTCAGTATGTACTTACAAAAACACAGGAAGTTTAAAAAAAAAAAAAAGGCTTCTTGAGAAATGTAAGATCTGTTTCTGTTCATCCTGAACACTGAAAATTCCTAATAACTTTCTCAGTTGGTATCATTAATCCCAACTACATTTAGTCTACACTGGAAGACAGTAAGTTGCAATAAGACCAGCTATTTTACAATAATTAACACCAATGTATATTAAAGGACTGCTAAAATTACAAAGTCAAGAATTCCAAGAGTAGAAACACCAGTGCAAATTAAATGGCCTCTTGCAGGTTTTCAGAGATGTCTCTGGAGGTCATACAATACAGTTTCTCCAGGACCCTGCCTCACTCAGAGAAGGGGGAGTTGTGCAAACACTTCCATCTGTTCTCCTGTTTAGCACCACCCCGAGCCTAATTCTTTCAGAGAACACCTGCAGAATGAAGAAATTTAATTATTCCAGTTATCACTGGTGCTAGGACCACCCTCGGAGTGTTTCACAGAATGTTAATGAGTTCAAAGGATTTACGATAATAATTTGTGATAATGAGTTCAGCCGTGAGTTCAGTGGATGGACTTGGAAAGTAATGCCAGCACCCTTCAAAGTGCTTTGCTAATTTGGGTGCCCTGAGGCCGCTAGAACTTGGCTTTTCTCCAATATAACCAGAACTTTTCTAGGACATCACATCATGTCCTACATGAGGTTCAGCTTTCATCTGCAGATGTGAACAACCACATTTTTTGCAGATCTAGACCCAACTTTTCCTTAGTTGCCAAGCGTGCAAAGTCTGGGTGATGTAATGTTCCCCATCGCACAGGAACACAGTTGGACAAGCAGCAGGAGAAACCATTTTTACCTTAATAAAGTAATCCTCTTATACAAATGTTCACATTTTCACTCCATGCTTTCCAATTTTAACAGTGAATAAACAAGGTTATAGAGCCCATAATCTCCTTCAGTATTTCTCTCTTGTAAAGACTGAACTTGTTTCAAAATTTGAAGATCTTCATAACCTACTTTGGGTTTTCCAATGTTTTGCATGCTGAACTGCTCCCAGAAACCCTCTCCCCCCTATGCAGGTAGTTATAAAGCATCATTAGGTCACTTGCACAGTGTAAATAGGGAAAAATTCCTCTGCACATCATCGTGAAACGGGTTTTTCAGCCTTTCAATTTTTCTTGTACCTCCTAACTTTTCCACCTTTACAGTGATCTTCCCTAAATACGTGATCTGGTCAGAAATGTTCAGCGATACTTGCCATTCAGGAGAAACACCCCTCCCACCCACCCCCCTTCCCCAGTTCCCTACTTCCAAATGTCCTCTGAACAACTGCCCCACGAAACACAGATTCATTTTCATCTATGAAAGCAGCCAAACCTCTGCCAGCTTGTACCAGCTCTGAAAACGCAACCCGCAGCCCCGTAGCAACCTCCCTTTGCAGTCCACAGCACTGACTTTGTGGGACAGATTTCATTTGCCATCCTTCTTACCTGCCTTCAGGAACACTTTCCCACCACAAGGACCTCGCAGTAGGGCTTTGCCAGCAGAATCTGAGATATCCCGACTGAACTTCAGCCTTTCCACTTACTATGAGTTTAAAAGATATTTTAAAAGCCTGGCTCCTACTGACCTGCAGTACCACCTCCTTTTTCTTCGCAGCCATCCTTCTGCAGGAACAAGGGTCCTTTGAGCAGCAGTCCTGAGTGCAAAGCACTGCAAACGTCCTCCAACTACGTGACTCCTACTGCTGGCCAAGCTGCACCACAGAGAAAGCTTTTTACCCGTGCCTTTGCTCCTCCACGCAGGACATAGCACCTACAGCAGCATTCCTGCCCTCTTGGAGGGAAGGGGATTAGCTCAGCAGCGCCCAAAGCCCAGACACAGCTCTGCTTTGCACCCTTTTTGTAGCAGCGAGGTGCTGCTGTAGGTCCTGAATCGCTGCTCACTTTTAGAGACACGGCAGCCTGGTCCCCCTCGTCCCGTGAGGGTGGCAGCAGCAGATCGGCCGCAGCGGTACCTGTGCGGTGGCTGGCAGCACCCCAAGGCTGCCATGGCAGCCTGGGGACGCCGGGGCGGAGCAGCAGCTCAGCCCGCCCCGCTCCCTTCTCGGCGTCCGCTGCAGCCAGTGAGTTCAGCTCCTTCTTCTCCATTATTCCCCTTCAAGCAGCAGCAGCTGGAGCCCCTCTGCTTCCTCTTTGCCTGCCAAGCCTGCCCAACTTCCCCCCCAGCCCACCGCACACTCCCTGGCTCCAGTTCCCCCCCACCCCCCACCCCATCCAAACTAGGGGCCTGAAACAAGGCATGGGATGGACACGACCTGGCCAGCACCACGCAGAGGGGATAACCTGCTGGCCCCACTCCAAACGCAGATCAATTTTTGAAAGTTGGCTGGGTTGGGTTTTTTTTTTTGTTCTTTTTCCTCACACACACCCCACACACACACCCCCGGGTGATGCCCATTTGGGCAGGGCTGCTGCTTCACCCCATCCCTTCCCACGCCTGTGGTCACTGGGCTCCAGGTGCAAACCTTGATGGTGCTGCTTGTCACGCAGCACACCACATCTGGCAGCCCGGTCCTCCAGCTGGTCAAGGTCCCTCCTGGTTGAGGATTTGACTTTTGGCACTTCAACTCCTCTAGTGCCCCAGCAACCCGAGGGGACACTGTCCAGTGCCTCCAGGGGATGTGGCGGGGCTGAGCCTTGGCAGGGGCAGCCCTGCCTCCAGTACCAGCTCAGCAGAGAAAACTGCACCCCTGGACGCCCTCAGCAACTGTCTTTTTGTAGAAATAAGCCTCCAGTAAAGTCCTGGTGATTTTAACCATGACTGAAATTTTGCATGTTTACATCTATCATGCGCTTACATTTTAGGATCGCCAAAGACAGTCCTGTTAAACCCATCTTCTCATCTTCAAGACTCTAATCTCATGCACCTCTATTACTCTTCTGCCTACTGTGCCACCGTTTCAGCAGTTTCACAGAGGTGCAGCATCTACTGCAATAGCTAAAGTCTCTAAAACTAAATTTAAAAAAAAATCTGAGATGTTTGCCTGAAGAGTATACTGGCACAAGATGCTTTTGAGCAAGTCACTTAGCTTCTTTCACTATTACAATGCACATCTGTGACTGGAGCAACAGCCAGATTTTAAGTCTCATTTGACTGTCTGAGTGGGAAAGACTACTCCAACCGTGGACTGAAGTGGGGAGCAACCAAGTGTACCACTTGTCTGACAACTGCCAGTTGGCATGCCATGCCAAACTCCATGCAAATCTATTCACTTTTTGACAACTGTAATCTTCGAGAGAAGGACCACCATCACTGGACACAGACAGAAAGACTGGACATACTTATCAAAATTCATTAGGACTGGTTTTCAGAAGAGAAATGGCACAAGAGCAGCAGGAATCCTGGTGGTTTGTATTACGTCCAGACAAACTCTATACTTGCTTTGGTTCTGCAAGCAACTCTGTTAACTCACAAGACGCTGCTCCCTAAATACAGTTGGTAAAGATCCGGCCAACCAGCAAACAAATTTGTTCCCACTGCAAGTCTCAGGCTAGCAACTGGCAGTCCATTGAGAAGCTGGCACAGAAAGCTGAGATTTCTCCATGAAGCTGAGAAAAAAATCTAGATGTTCTGGTAAAGTTCTTTTTATTTACAGTATTCTTCTTTTTGTACATACCTATAGCAACATCAAAAATTATTCACAAAGCTTAACTGAATGTAAAAATGTTCTCATCTAACAGCTTGTCCTATCAATATCTGTGGAAAACGTCAACTGTTCTCATGCAGCAACGAGATTGTCTGAGCACTGGTTTTTAGTTTTTCTGGTAGAATTTTAAGAAACCACCTCAAAACATGTACACAGATACTTACTCACCTTTTTTCTGAACACCTTTAGGCACCAAAGTTTTATAGAATCAAACTCAGATTTGCTTTTAGAAATGTGAATTGGGGGAGGACGAGAAGAGATATGTAAGAACTTGATCTCCTAAACATATGTAGCAGGAATGCAAATTTAGAAGTCAGATGCTGTACAGTTTTGCAATTACAATACCTGCCTCAGAACTTTTCTCTTCAGGTCAAGGAAAAATATATTTGATTGAATTTTGTAAATAAGACTTCACTTCTGAGGTACTGTTATTTATCAAGTTCTCACATATTTTTACTTTCCCTATTGTTCAGCCCCAAAGTCCACCATGAAAAATTTGCAGAAGGACATTAAAAACCTGCCAGTCACTTACTGCAATACTTGGGGAAAAAGTGTCAGGTGCTCACTTTTATTTGTCTTTCAAGAGTGGAAGAAGTTACATGAAACGTATATATTCTCCTTTGCAACCAAGTGGTAACAGTTATCTGATACATAGCACATTGAAATTCCAGGCCAAACTGCGGTCACATTTTCTGACACAAGTAAGTTACTTTGGAAAAAAAGAAAGGCTATCATAATCTGACTTCCTGATTAGAAAGAAAATATTAAGATACTTATCAAAATTGGTTAGCAAAGTTACAGACCTCTCTTCTTGCTGCAGCCTTCCTGAAGTTCAACGTAACAAAAGAAAGATTTGGTTTAAGACATCAGCTGCAATCTTCAGTGTGCCTGTTAGTGCTATGTAAATACAGTGTTTGGAGATTCTGCCTGTTAAAACTACAGTCTAAACTGAAATCAGAAAGTGGACACGGGAAGACAGCAAGAACCCTGAACTGCATGAAGGAGAGCTCCTTGCTGCCCTCATTTGTTTCTAGGCATATTTGACCATGAAGCCACCAGGGTCTCATATTCCAGCCTAACCTTACACAGTCCTCTTTCTTTGTACTTGTATTTTCTCCTCCACACTTATAGGCACAATTTCAGGAACTTATGAACAATCTCGGCTTCTGAATGCAATAAAATCCCATCGCTTATTATCCAGGTATCCAAATCCATGCAAGTGTGTATATCTGCATATATACACAAAATCTGTAGCAATATTACCGAGCTTAAAAAAAAAAATAAAAAATCCCAATTTTTCCATCCCTTCCCCAACTTAATGCACCCAGCTGATCTTTCGTGGAAATAATGTGCAAGTCACTTAACTATATCTGGAGGCAAAGGATGCAAACCAAAAGCAATCCCTTAGTCACTGCTTGCCAGCTCCTTCTGGTCTCTTGAAATTATCAGTTCTGGAACATACTGTTTGCTCTATTGGTATCAGTCATCAGCAAATACTCATCACCGGTGAAATAAGCTAATCCTTCAGCAGTTATCTGAGCAAGTCCTTGACTACTAAAGCAATAGCTTATGCCTGCTGATATTGCAGCCACCTGTTCCTTTCCAAAAAAGTCAACAGTCATGATAATTCTGAAGTATGAGCTTTTCTTCTAAAAATGTAGAGAAACCCAAAACAAGCCAGTTGACCCATTCCATGGATTTGAGCCTGTCATCAGTACCAGGTGACCTTGTATGGCAGTAAAAAACCTCTTCGACCTTGTCAGTACAGAATGCACTGCTTATAATTTGGGGTCTACTGTCTCCCTCTATTTTTCTCTTTAAAAAGGAAGTATAATGTAAGTTAAGCTGAAGTTCAGAAATGCATATATTTTACTTAAAAACATTCATCTGTTCAAAATTCAAAATAAACTTTATGGGATACAACAGTTTGGTTTTTTTTAAATAACATTTCATTCAAACTGTATATAATTCATTGAAGTATTCGTACAGCAAACAATGGTTAACCCTTGAAAACCTGTAGAAAAAGATTTTCACACACAAAAAAAGAAAAAACAAAATTGAAGTATCACACCCACACACATTCACCCAAGCACGCGCACACACTCGAGCACTCCCGCACACATCCACACATGCAGGCTGCAGCAAAAGCAGAAAATTGTAGGCCCAAAAGGAAAATGATGACTGATTGTTCTGTCTGAAAGTCCAGGTAGCTCAGAAAACAAAACAAAACCAAAAAAACAAAAAGCCAAAACAACCCCCCAAGAGTCCTCTGAGTAAAGAAACTACCTCAAGAAAATTCTCAAGTGCACTGGAGACCTGATCATTTAAACTGTTTCTGCAAAGCAGCTCCCTGCACCTGAGAAAAATGCAGCCCAAGGTGACTTGTGCAAATATAAGGAGTCAGGAATATCTCCTGCTATTCCTTAAGTAGACATGAGGGTTGTCCATAGATTCTATTAGTCTTTGATCATGCAAGATACTGCTGGAGTGCTGTCTTCGCCCTGCAATAAAGGAACAACCTGTTAATTATTTGGTTTGGCTTTATCATCAACAGCTTTGTGTAGAAGATAATGCATCGTGCCAGCACAAGAGGGAGGATGAATGAGTGAGGTAAAAGGAAGCCGAGTGGCTGGCTCCTTCAGTCTGGAAGAATGTAGCCCATGGTACAGAAGCACTGCGCGTGAGCTGTAACAATTTAAGAATCCACCTTGCACTTAAGAATAAGATGATCTAACCAAGTATATTAGAGGCTTAGCACAAACTGAGCAATTTTCAAGTATTTTGGGGCTTACGATGTATATTGAACCTCATTATCAACACACCTTATGAAAAACTCTTAAGAGCAATAATTGTGAAGAACAACTACTTTTCTGTAACGTAGATGTACCATGAAAAGCAGGTCTTTGAGCTGAGAAATGAAAGAGGTGTCATAACTCAGAACATATTAGAAGCATGTTAGTCCTGTCAGGAATATCCACCCTACCAAAAACATACAATGAGGTGAGAGGGAGCCAGCGTAATACCGGAATTTATGTAATCAAACATTGTGTAACATTTTATTACCAAAAAAACATCTCCCAAAAGACTAGAGTTATAGTTTCATCACTTGCTAATTCAGTGTTTCCTACCACCTGAAGTAAGCTTTGCTCCTCCTTTGTCCCCACACCTCCTGACCATGCTATCATGACCTTGACAGACTTTTCCAAGATCGGCACAATCGGCTCCCTGTCTCTTAAAACCAAGGCCTAAGTGTTGACAAGCAAGGCCCATTTACCAGAAAGTATTTTTACTGCTGTAAGTTTTATTCTTATTTCTCACTGTTTGAAAACCCTATTTAGCTTTTCCATAATTTTCATTGTCACCAACATGTTCCCGATTACCACCTTCAATACTGATACTTCGGCATAGATTTTAAAGAGAAGTCCTAACTTTACTACAAAGATGTCTAAGAACACTGGAATATCTTTTTCATGAACACAAGTAACCCAAATTCAATGCATCTTAAAACACTGAAGAGTTTTGAGTTGTGTTGTCTGTGTATGACCTCTTCCAAAAATCAGATCATCTCCTTTAGCTCATGAAAGAAATATGGGTTGTTACTAACTGCAGGTGGGATAATTGCAAAAAGTTATCATAAAAAAACCCCGAGAAACTGTCGTTAGCTATTTTGGCCATATGTGTTTGTGAAGAAGCTAGATGGTCTGTGTAGATACTATGAGTAACAGAACAGGTATGTGAAAAGTTACTGTTGAGCTTAATTAGTTTAAAAGAATTTAATTGAGATTAACAACAGTGGTGATCCTGTATTGTCTTTAATTCCTAGTGTTACGTGATGGTTTACCATTGTTCCAATCCTCCAGAACTTTGTTAGTAGTCCAAGGTTTACACAAATATTTGTGTATCAATGAGATTTCAGAGAGGACCCTCCACTGGTTTAGCATATCTTAAGTGTCGTTATTTTATATTGTTGAGAACTTCAGTAAAATTTGTCACTCCAGAGGAACACAAAACCTGCTCTTTAAATAAGTGTTCATCGCAATTTCTTTATACACCGTAAAACTCAGTGCAATGATAGAAAGTTTTTCTGGGGAATTATTCTACACTCAAAAGATTTCAAGAAAAGACACTTTTTAAATAAAAAGATTTCCCCTCTAATCTTCTTTTTGGATTTTTCTTTATACTCACTTGTCACAGAGATTTGGATCCGACGACTGACTCAATTTATGTAAAATATCTACTATTCCCATGTCTCGTAGTTTATCTTGGCGTTCTTGTGAACCTACAACAATAAATCACATTGTTGGGAATACCACCAAAAATAAACATCTGCAGAACAGAAGAAAGGAGTGGTAGCAGAAACCAGCTTAAAGGAGGGCTATGGAACACAGTTCAGTTAGAACACAGCAATGGAAACACTCCCCCAGTTGTGGCTACTTCCCAAGGGAACTCAAATTTCTTTTTTTTGTACTCCATGTGTATATGTTTAAAGAAAAGAAAATTCTGGAGGCAAAATTCTGAACACATTTTATCCTAAAGTAAGAAGGTTGACTTCAGTTGGTTTATTTTCATCTCTCTGATTTGGATGCAGAGAACATTCAGCTGGAGGTGTGTTTCTGAGTCTGACTTGTGGCACTGTATATAATGCTGCTATAATGAGTAGAAAGCAACCAGGAGCATAGCCAAGTGTCACACACTGAATGAAGTTCTGTGATCTGAGAGCTGTGGCATAAGTTACACAGTAGGGTAAAAAAACCAAACCCAAGTAAAGACACTGATTTCTTTGCTGAAGAGCAGCATGGTCAACTTGAGGGTCTGTAAATCATCCATCTAAGAAAGCCCTCCTCCCAGCCCCACCATTCCTCAGAGCACACCACCTTCCACCACTCCTTCCCTTGCCATTTCTTCCAGCTCCACACTGCTGGCTCCACCCCTCAACGCAAACACACGTATTTTTCTGTGCAGCAGCATCCTTCTGCTCCCTCCTGGTTACCTTCCATTGTTCCAGGCCATGACTCTTCTTACCGAATCCCTTCCCTGTTCCTTCCAGTTCCACCCACGAGTCTTTTAACTGGTTTGAGTCTCACCGCCCAACCCATTCAAGCCATCCATGCTGGGGAAAATTTTTTGCAACAAATCCCCTTTCTAATCCATTTATCCTCCCCAGTGAACCTGTTCCCTCTGACAAGGAGTTTCTACAACCTCCTCAAGACTTGAAAGCTCTCCTACTAAGATTCTCTTTCACTCCAATTGTTTTCAGATTTTACAGAAATGCTACAGGTGGCAACCTCCCGTGTGTGACTCATCAACTCCTATTTATTGACACTCTCTTCACGTCTCCACCTCCTGCCCCAGAACAGTTCTGTACACTTTTCCTCTATGTCCTCCTGACCACTCGCACTTATTTCATATTCCACCTATAATGATGATTTGGGTCCCACTGTGCTGTGCACTGCAAATATCGATGACTATGCAACATTAGCCTTTCAATAATGAGGCTTGCTTACCTTCTTCTTCATTCCATATGAGATTAGATATACAGAACATGGCAGCAAGCTGAAGTTTAGCATTTGAATGACTCTAAATAAAGAAAAATAGTATTCAAGTTTAGAAGAAGAAATTCAGAAATTTTCATACTTACATTTTGGCACTCATCCTGTAATAAATAAGGTAGCAAAGTTGGGACTAATTCTTATCTACACCTTCTCTCAAAGATAGTGCCATAACATAAGGCGCTTGAGTAGCATTCAATCACTTCCTTCCAAATATTTCTTGAGGTCTACAAGATATGCCTTTTTCCAAGACCATGAAACATTTCCCAGGTGGTTTTGTTACAGGTATTGCTTAAGTCACTTATTTCTCATGGGAAATAACCACTGGATTTTCCTTTTAATCAGATCCTCAGTACGTCTCTGCCATACAGAACTGCACTACATGATTTCTTAAACACAACTGGGTATATGAACGTTACGTGCATGATACTGAATAATGCTGAAGTACTCCCTTTTCATTCCAGCAAAAGACCAACATAAAACATTTAAGAGAAATTCTCCATACCATGTAGTATTTGATTTTCTGCAGGATGTCATCATTGGTCATAATCAATTCTTTTGCTGTCGTTCCATCTGCTATATTGGCAAGTATACATAATGTCTGAAAGAGAGAAAAACTGTTATTTGGCCACAGATCATATCCCATGATTTATACAGTTTCCTCGACAGCTCTGAACTTGTGACAAACAATTTCTTTAATTAGTTTTAGTGTCTTTAATCAGGAGTTTCCAGCTTGCTTACATCTGGGGCCAATGCCAGAGTCAACGGGGCTGTGGATGAACAGCCCTGGCAAAACACAGTCATTGCCATTCTAAAATAAAAAGCAACATTCATTAATTCACTTCAGTGCGTAGAATTTTAAGCCTTTCATGGAAATATGCAGCATACAGAGAAGATTAAAGACACTGGAAAATAAAGCAGTCTGTTCTGTATGAGCTCTAGGGAAAAAAAACCCAAAACCCAACCATATCCATCTAGTTCTTCAGGCAAGGAAAAGGACAGAGGCCTACCTGCTGATCTAGCAGAGCAATAAATTGTTTTCAACAAGTCTAATCACATATCATATCTGCAGAGGTAAGTCAAATTACTAATGCATCTGGTTATTTCTTGCAAATTAGAGAAGCCATCCTACAGAATAACCTTGAAGCATCTAGGCCCATGTTGGCACGACATGCACATGGCATTAAGACTTGCACAGGAGCTTTCCTGGTTCTCAGGAAGCACCAGGAGATGCTCTACAAATTCTTTCCCAAAGAGCTCTGGAAGAACTTAACTATCTTTTCTTGGCATTCAGGGATGACTACAGGAGGACATGGGAGAATGATCAACACTTGTATGATGCCTCTATCTAAGCTGCACTGCATTCATGTCAGCAGTTGCAGAGATTTATTACTTCCAAGCTGCTAATTACATACTGATGAGCCAGTCAGCGACAGAGACAGCACTGTCCTGCTACAAGTATGGGCTCTTGTGTGCAGACAGGCAGTACTGGATGTATGCCTTGATTCTGAAATAAAAGCAAGCTGTTGATCACACCACAGGGACAAAGAAAATGCTCTGTGTATAAATGTCCCAAACCCTAAAGGCTATATTCTACCCTAGTTGTCTAGCCCTTTCCAAGAGTGTTTCTCCGGTATACTGATTCTCCTCCAAATTAATTCTGAGAGGCTTGGCAAGGTAAATAACCTTCTATTGCAATGAAGGCCATTCCTGTCCCTAGAGCTTTATCAGAAAGAACTATTTAGAAAGACACAACTGGTTAATCCTCAGCTGTTTCAGAACCATGGTATCACTGAACTTGCTATTAAGAGTCTTTTGGGCTTTTTTTGCTAATTTTGCACTTAAATAGCCAGAAAAAGGCCTGTTTGCCTTCAGCTCATCTTCGCTGAGCAGAGATTTAGACCAATCTCAGTTTAGTTGTATTTTTACACTCATTTGCCATGCTGTTTGCTACCAATATCTATCCTAAGCCAAAGCAATCCTCTGGAATCTCCCACAGCTTCTCACTGCCCCCATTGTTCATCACCACATGCCCTGTATGAGGAAGAACCAGCATTCTCCAATTGACTGTCTTGTCTGTCAAAAGAGTTAATCAACCAAATTCTGCCCATCTATCCTCTTACTTTTGCTTTAGCATCTCTGCAGCAGGCATCCCAGTACGCCGGCTGCCTTAGGCTGCCACCAAGCCAGGGATGCTTTTCCCTACTGGCCATCTCCTCTTTCCTTCTCCCTTTCCTCTTGAATATTGCTTTTCGTAAGTTTCAATTTGTCAGGGCATGTCCCTCCCCACTTTTTCCTGGGCTACACCAGCATGCTCTTTTTCCCTGCTAGTGCCTCTCCTCCTCCAATTGCTGCTGGCTCCTGCAGGCACCCAAGAACAGCTGAGTTATCACATCACCCAGCAGAACACGTGTTACTGCCAGCAAGGCAGGCAATGACAGTATTCTTCGTTACTGACTGCTCCAATGGCTGCTATAGGAGCAAATAACCACAATGCTTTCCCCAGTGTAAAATACCAGCTTCTTTCTCTTTCCTTGTTCCTACTGTCCCCTTTCTGCCATGCAGTCGCCTTAGATTTAATTCTTCTGCTCTCACATACAGTGCCTTCCTCTTTACCAAACCTACATTAAAAAAAACATTCTGAATTCAATTAACACACATTTGTAATAATCCATTAGAAAGAAGAGCATTCTTGTGGGTAATAAAGTTATTAATCTGACAGATCTCTGTAGAATATTCACAGCACATCATAATCCCAAACAAAAATGACATGTTGAGAAGAGTAGGCATTCTTAGCTGTTTCTTAAATTTTATTCTGCCAAGACAACAAAAAAGGGTACCTGCTCTTTGACTTCTATATTGTGCTCCCCTTCCAGAATGAGGGTCACTGCTTGCATGATTTGCTTCCCATGAGTGCTCATTATATGATCTATGTGCTGCCAAAGCAATGATGAAATACAATCAGCGTAACTGTCCAGACAAAGGGGCATTCCTACTTGAATTACTCTAAGTAAAGAGTAGCAACATTGCACAAAGACCCTAGGCTCCTAGCAAGGTCTCCCAAAAACAAGAGCTTATCACAGCAGAAACACTTCATAATATTCCTCTTCATTTGAAGCCTGGTCTTGAGAGAACATGACATGGGCCTTGGTTCTGATTTCACTGTAACCTGTAGAAAAGACACTTGTTTCCCAGTTGCATGGAGACCAGTCTGAAGACTGAATCCTGCTGCACCCAAGTTCTAAGTATGATGATGCAGTTCGAAAGCACCACTTCTCTTCTGGTAACAGGAGGATATCAGAGGGGGGTAAGAAAACTGAGGTTTCTTATCTGGTATTTGCTGCTCTTACTGGAACACTATCACCAGGTCCGATATCCACATTTCAAAAGTCTGAGAGGGTTCAGAGAAATAAGCCGTATACATTACTTGTTGTCTAGGAAAACTGTCTCAACTCAAAGAGACTGAGAGATAAAGGTCATTTGATCACAGACTACAAACACCTAGGAGTAACAGAAAAGGTGAAACTAGATCTACTGGATTAACTGATATCAAAACTCAAGAGTGACAGCAGATGGTCACCAGAGATTACCAGCACCTGGCACACTACAATTTTTTAAGATGTTAGGGATTCTTGCAGGAATTCTTAAAATTGCTAGTAATGGGACTTCATTTCAAAGCTGCTGGATGAGTTATTCTGGAGTGAGTTTTGGGTAGAGAATGAGAATGGCTAGGTCTGGCTCTAAAACATACTACAGAAAGTAGGTGAAGCTGGGACATAGTTTCAGATGATGAACGCCTTAAGTGATAATGAGACTGCTGTCAAGAGCTCAGGCTGAATTTAATGAATGACTGGTTATTACGTATCTCTTCACATTAAGACAGAACTAATTTTCCGTGAAGCTTATTGAGACTCAATGAGTACAAATATCAGAAGATTTTTTGCAGTGACCTTTTTATGGTAGAAACACAATGTGATAAATGCATAGTAGAGGCTTCATGTTTTTTTCCCCCACAAAAATGTTGGCTTGCCAAATGTTTGCTGCATGTTTTCCCTCTGTTCTTCACAGGGGATTACCCCTTTCTTTTCCTCCACCAATATCTCTTTCTCCCTGTCAAAAACAATTCACGGGCTTACATTTTCAAACCATTTTATTTCAGTGTGTAAAATGAACATATGCATTTTGTAAGTGCACAGTCCCACAGTCAAATTCAAAAAGCCAGTAGTATCTATATAGTTGGATAAGAACAAAAATATTTCAGGTGTCAAGAAAGAAGAAACACGGGTATCCTTAAGCTATGTACCTCTCCACACATTGACTCAACAGTGCAACCCTCTTATTGTTCTGGACAAGTTTCACAGAAAGACTGCTAGGAAAATAATTTTGCTGAAAGCTAAATGCAATGGAGTTGAACATTAAATGTTATTGTCTAGCTCTGTACTTGATAATAATTACAAAGGTTCAGTGGACGTAGAAAATTCTTTCAAATATTTTCTTACACGAACTTGTCCATTTGGTTACAGATACTTGGGATAAATCCAAAGGCTTCAGTTTTAGCAATATATCAAATATTAATCTTAAACAGAAAAATAACTTGTCTTACAAAAAAGATTAAGAATTAGTTTGTACTGTCTGCACGTTTGATCAGCTTTCAGAAGAAGGTCTGTTTGCAGCTCTACTTACTGGGCGAGTAGACAGAAGATTCCTGAGCAGTCCCAGAGTTTTCATCAGAACATTTACATCGGAATCAGAAAGCAACTGGAATAACTGCTCTGTACTCAGACCTCGTAAGATGTCTGATTTGATCTTCTGTTCCGCTTGAAATGCCATATTCTGAAAGAGACAGAAATTTTTTTCCTTGATTTTTTTACCTTAAACTCAGGCTTTCACTATTTTAGTGCGCTCTTTTAGTTTGTGTTCATGGGCTAAATGAACTGCTGATGGAAACAAAGCTATTCCCCTCTGAGTTTTAGGAAAGAGGCAAGCATATATCTGGCTAAAATTAATTCTGCAAAGGTTATAATTTGTGAGGAACTGTTACACAGTGAATTAAATTTCCACACTGTCTTACGGCTGACATGGTTATTACCCGCTTTCATTTGTCGTCTGGCATGCTACTGACACTCCTTAACTGTTTCCCTGAATGATCTTGGCAGCCAAACTGGTATCAGAACCAAAAAGTTTATTTTATTTTATGGACTAATTGATGAAGTGTTTCAGGCTGATACTGTCTTCCTTCTGTAGTGAGGTGGAAAGACAAGCCAGATTTCAGCTATGTTATTTTTAATAACAACTGATGAGTTCTTGAAGTTAGATTCACAAACTTTTTAAGAAGCAAAATTCACAACTGGTATTTAATCAGCGTGGTCTACTTACCATTAAAGCCCAGATGCCATTCACTCGCAAGGCAAGATTTTCACTCTGTGTTAAACTACATAGAAGTTCTATGGCTCCCGATTCTAAAATAGGCTAAAATGAAGAGGGGCAGGGGAAAAAAAATAATTATCTTTAACACACTACTTATCTAATTAGATATATCTACAAATGTAAATATAATACAAAAAACTCTTCAGCTTGGGACTGCTCTCCAAAACCAGTCTTCCTTGAGCAATCACATCTTTTTGGGTATCAAGTTGTATGTGACTTTAAAAAAGTTTAAGGACAATGAAAGCTACTTGATATCTTTCTTGACATTCAATCTTTGTGTTTAGTAATCAGACCAAACTAAAATCCAACAGAAAAACTTTAGCATAATAAAGAAAACTGGAGGCTGTTCTTGATGATCAGATTGAAATGCAAAACTTTGTAGTATCACATCTTTAAATGACAGGAAAAATATCATACATGCACCTTTCATTACATTAATCAGTTTGAAAGAAAAGTTAAGTTTGGAACAACTGCTTGCAACTTGGACTGAATGTGAAGTACTAGTTTTAGCTAAGACCTGAAGAGCTCATGCACTAAAAGTCTTCATCCAATGACTTATGTTGCTCTAGTTTGCAAAGTGTTCCTTTCTTCCAGAAGTTACTGCTTCAAAAGCAGTGAATAATTGAACATACCTGAGTTTTGGGGAAGTTGTGTGTTTTTTAACCTGCTTAAGAGCTGAATTCATGAGAAAACAGGAACGTGTGGAAAAGGCTGCACTTTGTAGGAACAGGCTCATCTCACTGAATAGCAGCAAGACCATAAGAAAACCAGGCAGCAGCAGCCGTTTGTGCCAAAGTTCACCTGGTCCTAGGTGCTTGTGCACTGCAATAAGCTGCCAGTGATTGTGCCACGGGCCCGGCAGCTGGCTGGCTCCTAGGGACTTCTCCACAGCTACAGCCCGTGAGAGACGTTCCAAAATTGGGTTTGACTCAGCTCTTTTACAGGGTAAAATACAGATCCACTTTGGCTTTGTTTATTTACTTAAGTGACTGGTAGTTTACAGTTTTCAAAAGACTGTGCAGAAAAAAAAAAAAGATATATCAAATGAAGATCAGATGGCTTATAGATGCTTTCAAATCTAACATTTCTAAATATTCCTCCATTTTGCATATGCAGTATTTTCTTTTGGCAAGGATGTTTTTTTACATGAACCATGTGTCCCAATAGAAAATTCAGTATTTAATCAATTTGAAGTGGAAACACTACGCTGATTGTGACCTGCAGAATGAACAAGAAAGCCCATGAGCCAGTGAACTGTGCTTGGTGTTATTTCAGTTAATTTTCTGTCTCCCAGACATGACTAAAACAAAGATCAACTGATCAAACCAAGGTAATCCAAAGTACCCTGTAGGAGCCCACATATGCCACAATCTTGCAAACATTTTCTGTAATTAAGAAATATATAAGACTTAGGGAATTGCTCCATTGCTATGAAGTATTGATATGTACATATGATCTATATGAAATACAGACATCGCAGAACTCAATAACAGATATCCTGTATCATTCATTCAAGATCAATAAAAACCACAAGACTCAGCTGTGCCAGCATTTTCAAGATTACAGCAGTAATTCTCTAAGACAATGGATCACATTGCCAATTATCGGTTTGTTTTCTTGCTTATGAATTTTTAGATAATAGTGTTTTGCAAGTAAAAAAAACTCCAAAATTTCATGTCTACTTCTTTTTAGATACTACATTTAACTATTCAATCATATTTAACTGTCACATCACTGTAAACAGATGATTATTTTTTTCATTCACAAGCTATCAGTGATACAGTCTGCCTAACATTACAGCTCTGTAATGCTTCACAAGCTACCAAGCTACCAATTAAGATACATTATACAATGGTTCAATAAGCATAAAGGTAACTTTTGTCTATTACCTCTTCTTGTTTCTGGGTAAATACTAACCTCCTTGCTTGGAGAGAACTCCAAAAGAAGATTGCATAGCGTGGAAGATGCTACTACGAGAATTTCATTTGGAGCATTCTGTAAAACCTGCAGTCACAAAAGGGAGAGTAAGGAACCTCCGTTAACAAGTAGGATAAAGAAGGGATCATTTTGAAATGGAACACCTGTAATTATGCTGCACTTTGACATTCCGTACTTTAGGAGATGCTTTGATGCTAGCAGTGCAGCTCCAGACAGTGCTCATTCAACTCAATGTGATGATACACATTACATGACAAGCTGGAGCAACCAAAGTTATTTCACAGAAGCTGGATTTGAGAGCTTTTAGGCCCAATTTAAAAGAAATCAGTGGGACCAGATGCCCCCTCTGCAAAGCATACATGTGCTGGCAGTTGGAATTTAGCTCTGCAGCCATTCTCTCAACAGAGAGCAGGCTACGTCCTGCAGTTCACCTCTGTCATGGCTTACAGAAAAGCAGAGGAAGCTCCAGGAGGAGCTTCCTCAACACTTCTGCACCTTGTGCAAAGCACAACACGGCAAATATCCTCACGACCATCCCTTCAGACAAGCAAGTAGCCTGGAACAAGTTATACTCTCTTATCTGCGCTTGGATCTCCAGCGGGACCAATACATGCCATTCTTAAACAGAGCATCTCCCTTGCATGTTCTGAAAAAACTCAGTGAGGAAATAGGCATGGAGGATACAGCTGCTCCTCCAGCAAAGAATGGGGGAATGGAGGGGTTGTTCTGTACCACCTTTTATTTCAGAGCAGTGAGCAAACTGCAAACATTAAAATTACTGCATTTACAGCAGCTTGCACTGAAGTACATATAGGTAAGTCCTGTAATTTTAGACATTATTGGTCCATGGCTTATACAGCTACACATGCCAGGAGAGAGAAAGGACTTATGTAGTTGTTATTAATCTAGACTGAAAATTAATTTATCTTTATTTAATATTACTTTTATTTTTCTATTAAGAATAATTCTTGATGTTTTGGAATGAACGTGCAAGTTTCTGACTTCAGCTTATTTAATACAAATCAAAATGAAGAACTGCCAGCAGCTGCATTTACAGAGGAGTCTGAAATCTACATTTGTTTTTTTTCACATGGCTCTCCTTTTATGCTGGTTGTGCTTCTTCAAGCAGTCCTGTAGTTTTTGTGTTTTACATTTATAAAGGTTTGATGCTTTCATGTTTGGCCTTTTGCAAACTCTTAAAATATTCAAACCATTCCCTCCAAGTCCCTTCAGGTGATGATCACGAGTCCTGAATCATGGTATTATTAGGCTATAGTGATGGCACAAAACCTGCACGATCAAATCTCCCTTGACCTCCCAATAAGACTAATGAATTAGACATCCATGGATTAGTATCACAACTCACACATCCAATCCAAGGATGAATGCTTAATTTGTAATAAATGTATTGTCTATACTGTCAGAGAATAATTTCCCCATCATTTTGGTCATGAAACTGTAGAAAAAAGCAGGCCCATACTTTAGGGCCAATAATTCATGCAAGCAATATAAAAGGCTGAGAAAGTTTCTTGGCCTGCAGCCAACAAGATAGCCAGAGAGTGTAGTATAACTAGTGAGTCAAGTTTTCTTAAGTGCATAACTTTTGAGAATTAGAACATAAGCAGAACAGAGAAAGTCAGGCCTGAAGAAAATGTCACTGAGTAGTACGTCCAACAGGCATGTATCTTGTATTGAAATATTACTAGAAATAACTGAAGGATCTCCTGATCCTTTACTTCCTTCCAGGCTCTTGAGTGAAGGTTTGGACAGTCAGCAAACGTAACTGCCTCGTTATCAGGCTCATCAGCTCATTTTTACCAACAACACTTTCTCTAGTCTGGCTATTGTACTTATGAATGCAGAGTCAAGCTCACTTCAGGTGATTGTCTTGGTGATTCCCATGGATGTTAATACTGCCCAAGATTTCAGGCTTCTTGCTAGCAGGCTTTGTCCCCCATTTTCAAGGTCTAAAGGACTTTGAAACTGAGAAACTGGTTTATCTATCTGTACTTAATGACAGTCACATTACAGGATGAGATGATGCCCTTACACACTTTGGTCTCATTTAATCTCGTGGATAATTGCATTATATTAAAATGTGCCTTTTTAATGTTCCTGCCAAGCTCTTTGGCTTCAGTTTTAGAATCTGCAATGAGATCTAAGATGCAGATAATTACAGGAGAAAACGCAGCTCTAAATTCTCTTGTAGGTCTTATAAACCAAGCCTGAACTGTGCTATTTACTCTGAGCCTGAAAGTAAAGGATATATAGTCCTCCCACTAAACATTAGGGATAACTTAGCCTCACTCACTGATCACTCAAAAAAAACCCCAACCAAAACAAAAAAAAACCACCAACCAAAAGTCAAGCATGGACCACGCCCTCTTTGCTGCTGCTTGGTTTTTGTTGATTGACAACTCTCTTAGGAGGTGGTCATGGAATTTTGATTTCTAGGTGATTTTTATTATGATTCTACAGAAAGGCATGCAAATTGAACAGATGCCATATCCTCCTTTAACAGAACAGAAGACTTCAGTAGTAGAGACTTGCTTTTCTTTACTTACCTTCATTAAAGGTTTCCATACAGCATGATCCTGAAAACTTGTCCTGAGCTGCTGTACAGAACGGGACAAACTGTGCAAACATCTATAACAGACAAGAAACCTTCATTGTGAAACACACACACTCACGTGTACACTACTAATATATACATTGCTTCTACACAAAGGTTCAGCTTAGAATTTGTTAAGTAGTAGAATGTAAATAGCAGAAATGAAATATCGTACTAGTCCAGGATAACTCCCTGCCTCCCCCAATAAGTTTTCCAGCAGTAGAAATGACTTAAGATTAGCTTTTGAAAAATTATCAGAAATTCTAACAAGTTCAGCAGATTTTGGTAAGACAAAAGGATTTGTATGAATCAGAAAAGCCTCCTACCTGACTGCAGCTAACCGCACCTTGATACTAGATTCAGACAAGCCATTAACAATACGGTCCATCATATTTTCAGTCTCAATGATCTGGAGCAAAAAAGAATTAATCTTATATGAATAAAATAATATGAGTATTTGGTATGGGTTGTTGGTTTTTTGTCTGCAACATTTTAAATATTGCATATAAAAACCATAGCTAAAACCAGCAAGCCATATTCTCTTCCCAGATTAAGCAGAAAGTAACGTGTATCTGCATACAATTTAGAAAAACACATCTACATTCTATGCTCCACTACTGCTTTCAAAATGATTTTATTAATCATCAAGGAACAAGAGGGTTACACATACATGAATTACCCTTAATGTTGTATTAAAACAAAAGAGTGCATGTGTGAGTGCACACAATATATACAAAACTACAGATTAGAGACATACTGTAGAGCTACCTGGAAAAAAAAAAACAACAAAAAAAACCCAGTAGTAGTTCATCTGCCATATTTAGACATGGCCAGCACAAGCACTTGAGACTAGGATAAAAGGGAGTTAATACCAAGATGAAAGATGGCTTTTGTATAATAAATCAACTTTGTCATGTACACACCCACCAATTATTAAAAGCAATGCTTTGATATGTAAAAAATGGAACATTACTATTAACTAAAGAAGTTCATCCTGCAACAAAAGAGAAGTTTATGGGTTTGAAATCTGGAGATCTTGAATGGTTCCCCACTGATATATCTTCCTGGTACTTATCTTTTCAACAGTGTGTATTCCTGCCTCCTTCCTGTCCACATATTTCTTCCTTTTGTTTTTCCCCCTTTAACCAGCAAATAAACTCAGAAAATTCTCCTGCCTCTTGTACTTGTCATGTTTGACATAGCAACTCCATGCTTAATTTAAAAAAAATGCTGCTTTTAATCATTCATTGTTTAATTTCCCTCCACTTTCCACACGTAAATTTTTAACTGCTCCAATCATCCAATCTCTTTCCTGTGATGTCTAAATAGAATTTGTTCTCCTTCACACCAACGGCTTTGTTTTGACAGTGCAAGCCTCTTCGGTCACTTCAGAATCATGGAACAAATCTTGACTTCGTTTCCCAATGTGATTAGGCTTTCCAGGGTTTATTTTTGAAAAAACATTTGTTTTGTAATAGGATACAGGACAACAGAGGTATATTCTGTCCCTCAGAACAGGTTTCAGAAATCACTCGTATGCCCCAACAATATTCCTGCACAGCTTATGAGTAGCAAAGACCACAACATGTTGAAGGACAACTTACTGCGAGAATCTAGTTCATCTCTATGAAGATGTTTACATAAATAAACTTTACTCTTATATTTTCTTACAGCAAGACATTTTTTGTTCAAATCCCATGCAAAGAAAGTGCAATCTGGAAGTTTATATTAATGTAATGGAAAGAGAGCCTTCTCATTTCAACCTATTTACACCGCAATGGGGAAAAAAAAAAAAAAAAAAAAAAAAAAAGGGCTGGAAGGTACAAATTCTTGCACTGCCTTTCAGCCTAACTTTCAGCTACATCTTTGCCTGATTGCTAACGTTTTTCACAGGCTCACCTTTTTTCGGATATCTTCATCATTTGCTCCCAGGGAAGCATAGAGCTTGAAAGCAGCCTGGCGTAGTTCATGGGCGTGCTTCAAATCATGGTCAAGCTATTTAAATAAAACACAGATATCAAATTTAGACACTAAGAAATTACAGGTGTGATACTCTTATTTGTTGTAAACTAGTGCTTATCTACTGGGGTTTTCTCTACCACACCAAGGGCAGCTAGAAACACAAATGAACTGCTGTTCCATTAGCTGATGTCCACATTTACCAACTGAACACAACAATTGAAGTTATGAATATGGCTAATTTCTCTGCTAAGTTAAAGATAAGTCAGTTTAAATAATTTGAGGCCAGAACACTTCTATAAAGTTATGACTCATCCCAGACCATATTCAGGCAAAAACTATTCTTATTCACCCAACAGAAACTTACAGGAGCAAGCCAGAAGTGAAAAAATTGGGACAGAATCAAAGGAAGTTTTATCGAGAGAAGTGAAGGAAAAATGGGAACCAAAGACAGTCTCTAAATCACAGGATCTCCATCTTAAGGTGGATTTTAACTTCCATCTTCCACTGTAAAGGCAACAAAGCAGGGTGGAAGCTGTCTATGAGGGTTTCTGGAAGGTAACTGCTCAACACAGGTGCCAGAGGGGTGAATTAGGGTGATGCACCACTGGATATGATGCTCACAAATCAGGAAAAACTGCTTGGGGGTATGATAATCAATGGGGGCACTAGCTATAGGGATTGTAAAATTGTGGTGTTCAGGTTCCTGAGGGGCATGAGAAAGTCACGGAGCGGAGCAGAGCAGAGCACAGTCTTGACTTCAGGAGAGCAGACACAGAGGAGCAGATGGGGTGTACCCTGGCCTGTTCAGCCAGGAGTAAAGAAGGCTGAGCAGAGACCTAAGAGCAGCCCTCCAGTACCTACAAGGAGAACATGGAGCCAGACTCTTTATGGAGGTGCACAGCAAGAGAAGGAGAGACAATAGTCAAACTGAAACAGGAGAGGTTCTTACTGGATATACAAAATAAAAATTCACTATTAGAACAGTCAAACTTTGGAACAGATTGCTCAGAGAGGTTGTTTAATCTCCATTCTTAGCAGTTTTCAAGAGACAATTGGACAAAGCCTTGAGCAATCTCATCTGAGCTCAGCATGGACCCTGCTTTGAATAGGAAATCAAGACTTTCAGACCTCCTCACATTCTTTCCAATGAGAATAATTCTATGACTGCCCTCAAAACTCTGTACCAAAGGGGTCCACAAAAAGATGCAATATTTAAAGTCTACACAAAATGCCAGAAAAACGCTAGTATTAAGCAGCAAAGCGCTGAAGTAAAAGAACTGTCAAAAATTAAGCTGTATGAGTAATTCTTTCTGATGCAGCTATATCAGAACAGAATGTATTATATCATTGTTAAAAATATTTAAAACAGACACGTAATCTGTTTGGCAGAGTCCTCAACTCATGCAGTTTTTACCTTACAGGGTGTATTTCATTTTTTACAAAGTAAGCACTCTGGCTTCCCAGCTGACTGTTTTTGCAGACTTTCTGAACACTCAAAGCAATGTCATAATATTTATAATTGCCCCACTCACATTTAGAACGTAATAATTTTTTGATGCTACAGTCAACATCCGTTACTCCCCAGTCAGCTGCTAACTTTCCTTCTGCTTATTTAAATTTATACTGCAGAGGTTTTTTTTTATATTTAATCTGCATTTTTACATAAAATTCAAGGCATCTCTAAATGCAGAATTAATCCCATTCTATAAAAGTCTGAGAAGTGAGTCTACCTCTTGGGATAGTTTCAGAGAAAAACCAAGGCTCTGTAATCCATTTTTTAGGGGGACCTTTCTAAAAATCAGACCCAGTAAGGGGGGAAAGGAATAGGCAATAGATATTTCCCTATGCAGAACATCAAAAACCAATCTTGCTTCTGAGGTTGATTAACCCACCAGTGCTTTTGACTGATCCACTAGTGCTTTGGAAAGTGCATGCAAATCTGTAAAAAAAGAGTTCAGGGATGAGAACTCCTAGTACAACACCTATGAAACCAAGTCTCCAAGGTATATCTGGTCTCTGTTTCTCCAACCTCTTGCAAGTGCAGGTAACTCAATACGAAATGCTACATGAAACCCACATTTTTCTGCTTAAACAGAACAGAGCCATCTCTGAACTTAACATTTTTCACAAACCTGACCTGAAAATTTAAATTGATTTCTCATCACATGGACTATTATTATCTCTTATGAAGCTGAAATGCACTGATTCCTGAAGGTAAGACTTTTAAACTCTGCAAAGCAGAAACATGACAGATGTCTCAGCCTGGTACTTCACTGCTATCTCTGGAAAATGTAATGAACCTTATATGGTGAAGCTATATTAAACTACCCATAGCCCATCTCGCTATCTTTGACATAGAATGGCAGCATCTTTCTTACAGGAGTCCAGATATACACAATGATTTTAGTTTGGATAATACAGTCTCCAGAAAAAGCAGTAAGTGAGCAAAGACTTGGGGACTACAGGCATCAGGAATCCAGTCCTGCTGGACGTCAAGTCACATTTCTATTGAAGAACTCAGACATAAGGTTTAAATAGAATAAAAAAATATCCTGAGCCTATTCATTATGGGTTTTGCACATTTTCAAAGCTTCAGAACTGGGTAAGGAAACGTACCCTCTTGATATCAGTGATTGCACTCACTGAGCTGGGATACTTGAAGTAGTCAGCAAGCATGACAATGAGGTGGTCAGTAATGCTGGCAATTCTCTGGAGCTCCACATCTGTTTCAATCAAATAGGCCAGTGTTTCTGCTCCTTCTACTCGCTCTTCCAGCAGTCTTTCCTTACCACACATTCGAACCAAACATGGCAGAGTCTGGAAAGTTAGGAAAAAAAAAAAAGCCAAACAAAACCACCATTGTTTAGTGCAGCTATGTTCATAAAGAAGCTCATAAAAAAAAAAATCAAACAGCTATCTAGAGTAATTCTCAACAATGTTCTTTAGATTGGTACCTTTAGACAAAAAGATTTCAGTGGTTTTAAAGACTACACACAGAGAAAACTTGTTCAGGCACTGCTAAGTATACAGTAGTCTACTTTCAACCAACTTCTCATGCAGTCAAAATTAGTCCGTGTGAATGCAATGTTTAGAAGTGACCATGGTCAAAGTTTCGCAAAAGCTTAAAAAAAAAAATCCCTCCAAGAGCTCATATTTGCACAGGTTTATTTGTACTACACACAAAACCCAAAAGTACCCAAGCTGCCCTCAAGAAGTACTTGACCCCTCCTGCCCCTTTGTGATCTAGGATTGACTAAGGACAACAGAGCGAAAAATAATCTCAGGGCTTCCTTGACCCACACTGGCTGCTAGGAGTAGTAGGGGAAGGGAGGACTACTCCTTAGTAGTATATTTGGTCAACCAGAAATGAAGTCCACTTGGAATCCAGGTCCATTCTGCCTTACACTGACACACATCCCTACCTTGGTTATAGTCATATGGCAACACTTTTGTCATACTTTCTCTACTTTAAATATTAAAAACAATCAAATCTTTCTTTACCTGAAGGTCAGTGAAAGGCACTTAACTCTGTAAAGACCCAATTCTCCAATGGCTGGGACTCAACATGTTTACTCAAGCCTCACCAAACAGAAGTATGAAAACAGGTGAGGAATAATATCAAGGTTTTTGGTTGCATTGCTCCACTGACTTCAACAGAATTACGCTAGTAGACAATGTTTCTCGGAGTTATGTTCTTGGGGACCTGAAACAACATTTAACCATTGACTGTTCAAATGATTAAACAGATAAATAGCTCCCTTCCACAGGTTACAGGACTTGCCTACATTTATTTAAAAAGTAGACGCTACCCCAAGGATTACCATCTAATCCTGCACCTAATCCAGGGAGCCAAAGCATCTCCTCTCTGCACATCTGTCACTTACGACATCAGGTAAGACTTTCAGCCTGACCAGTTGCAAACTGGTTCTAATAGCACAGATGCACTAAGGACCTTCTGCTTCCTCAGCCAGTTAGGCAGAACTCTCTAAAAGAGAAGACAGCTGCTGAGGGTTGGTAAATGTAAGCAGCCCTCAGAAACCACCTCATTCCAAAAGTGAGATTTCTAGGACCTCTGCAAGTTTGTTCAAAGTTCGGTTCAGAGCCTTCAGGCATTTAATTGTTATGATACTTTTTAATCCATAGTATTCAGAACTGCACCCTAACGATTAAATGTCACCAGTTTCAATTACCAAACTGGCATAAGGTGTATTAAAAACTGAGAATGGCATAAACGAAATCATAAAAGCTGAACATAAGCTCTCAAAAAACGACATTCAGGTTGACTAAGAAAGAACAGAAGTGGAATTCCATGCCTAAACCACAAAGATGTTGTACTTCCCAATTCTTTCCAAGGTCAAATGGCCTGAAATGAGCTATTTCTTGGAATTCAAGGACTAGATATTGTTAAGTCACTGGCTGCAAGCACCCAAGAGACAAATCTCATACCTTTCAACTTTTTGCAATTCCATCTGTTTAAAATTAAACAAAATCAAGAATTCTGAAGGACGTGTTTTAAATGTTCCATTAGATCTAAGGGTCAGTAAAAGGCAATTAATGCGGAGGAGCAGGGGACTGTATTAGAGGTGTAATATGAAGAGCCACCAGGCATACCTGACCTTTTCTGGCCAGCAGATAAAAGTCTGAAAATGGATTGTAAAGATGGAATACTTAATTCGCATGGTATTGCTGGGATGCATCAGGGTTATCTGGACAAATGGTCACTTGTGTTATTAGTATTCCAGGAAAATAATTTCCCTTCCAAGCAAATCCTTTATTTATTAGCCTCCTCTGCCTTCTCCCAACGCCAACTGATTTTATTTTTTCACGTGTTACAGGCCAACCCACTACTCCAACTGAGCAATGAAAATAAATCAAAACTGTTTTGGAAATACACATCCCTGACTGTCACCCAACTGAAGGAAGTTTGACAGTAAAGGGCCGAAGTCCTCTTCAATAATTTCTGAAAACTAAAGAGGGTATTGCTTTGTTCTAGTTCACCAGAGGTCAGACAATTTGTGACTGGATTTACCAGACTGAGACAGTGTGTTATCTTAAAGCTATGAGCTCTTGGAGCGACCCCAGAAGAAAAGAAGAAATTACATGAGTTCTTTGAACCAAAGGGCCAGATTCTATGCCTTCCTTCTGTTCTCACTCTTTTGTCTACTCTCAAGTCTTACAACAAATTTTAGTCCAAAGTTTAAAACGTTTATTTGCACAGAAGCAGCTTCCATGAGCAAGAAAGCGCTCCTATTGCTGTAGGTCAGCAAGCACATCAGCTCCCGATGGTTTGAAAGGAGCGCAGTTATCCATTTGGTCCATGTGGCAGAGCATGCGTAGCTCCATACAGTTAGCAGCCAAGCCAGCTATCAGCAGTAACCTGTCTTTGCCCACAGCAGTGATCCCCCATTTCTTCTCCCCGGAGCAGAATGGTTCTGGAACCCACACATCCTGACCAGGGTACAGCCCAGGCTTAAGCTGATAGTGGAGGATTTCTGAAGGGAAGAAGTTTTCACAAGAATGAGGTTTGCAGGAGCAAGATAGGTTGGGAGCATGGAATAGTAGCCCTCAGTTTCCAAGCGTTGTAAGAAGAAAGAAGAGAGGATCAGGGAACTGGAGCATCAATTTGGAAAAAAGCTAAGGAGGAGAACAAGGGAGAGGGATCCAGCTTGGCTTCCTTATGTGCAGTAAGACCAGATGCCTGTGCAGACCAGATGCCACTTATCAACACTGGCATCAATTGCATTTTGGACTTTCTTGTGTAAAAACACAGGAGGGATGGGCCTTTGTCTCAGCTAACATATGGATTTTTCATCTGTCATTACGTGGGATGATGGATACCAAAATCCCACTAACAAAAGCTGTAGATATGCCAGACTCTACTGCCATGGACATTGAAAGGAATCAATACGCTTCCTTATTGCAGTGTCTTAGATACAACCTACCCTTTCCCCAGCATTACCAAGAAGTAGGACTTAGGGACAGTTCTTGACACTCTGGGGACAGTTCTGCAGTTTAAAATGTAAGCTTGCAGGAGCCATCAGGGGTTTGCAACAGCCCACAATGAGAAGATACTGATCAGTAGCCTTTGGTGGTGAGAAGCATTTATTGCTTTAAGCAGTACACACAGCTATCTGCAGTGCACAGACTTTTGGCACACGCTACGGTCACGCATACATGTATTAGCTGTCTGCTCATGAGAGGATCTGAACACCACGCAGGGGCCTTCCCAGCCAAAGACAAAGAACTCCCGTAAAAAGCTACTGGGTCTCAGATCACACACCACGAAATCCTCACAATGACTACTTTGCTGATTAGATCCTTCACTTGCTAGACTCATTCCAAGAACACGTCATCTTCTCAATCTCAGTACAGGGGCACATATGGGGAAAAAATTAATTTTGCAGGCATTTCAATTGCATTTCCTTAAGTCTGAACTATGTGTTATTCTCTGGAATGAAGGATGCTAAAAGCATACTAAAAGCTTTGGAGTCTGTCAGACTGCTACAGTAATTATCAAAGAAAGCAAACATGTTTTCTTATTGCAGTATTACAGTACTACTTCAACATCTCATGGAGAAACAAGGAGAGTTAGTATTATCTGGTCTCTGGCTGATATGCTTGCTCATCAACAGCTTCCCCCCTCCCCAGCTTTGGACTAGCTATAGAAGTGCTACTATTAAGAAAGAGATTACATTCCTATGGTATTTAATGAAGTTTCCTTTACTGAATTTCCTTATAAAGTCACATGCAGTATAAAAATCAAATCCAATATTTCAGCATGATAGCTTCTTTTTTTTTTTAAACAACAAATTTCCCTAACCAAAGTATGAAGCAGAAAATGTACAAAAACATTGTGAAACCTGAGAAATCATCTGCTCACAACAGACTCCATGTATAGATTGTGCTAGTATTCTGACTGTAGTCTTGTGAAATAAGCTATTGAAAGATAAACCAGTGCCTTGTTCATATACAGAGACCAAGGCAGTAATGTTGTTTCCATGTTACTTACAAATAGTTACTGAAATGATTACAAACCTCAAACGGATGTGTGTCAAACTCCGGCATATTTATTCCTCGATATTGAGCTTTTAGTATGATTCTTTATTTAAGACTTCTTAAAAAAGCCGTATCGCTATAAATGCTTAAAGACACAAAGGGAAACTAGGGAACTAATTTTTTAAATTAAAAAAAAAAAATCAGGACAACTTTGTGCTTTGAAATCTTCAGTGTAACAGACTTTGTGCTACCTTTTTTAAGAGACAAATAAAACCAGGATAGCCCTACATGAAAAAAACATTTTAAACAGCAAACTGTTTAACCAACTCACCTTAAGAACAATGCAAGAATCATCTGTCCGTATTGCTCCAGCTCTGCACATGGAAGTAAGGCTGTAACAAAATAATGAAACATACACTCACCTATCATTGGGTTTTATGCACTTAAGTAAGATGTTGCAGAACATCCAACTAATGAAATATACTCCCCTTTGTTCTACCATTGATTTAAATACATTTGTGCTTACTAGACTTGGGCACATGAACAAACTACTACAGACATACTTTTAAGCAGATTTCTAGTAGTGGACATCTTGCTGGAGCACTGATCAATACATACATCACACACTGGTCAAAAAAGGTCTAACCATCAAACTCGATTGATCCACAAACCTCTTTTACCAACAAAAACAACCCCAAAATGAACAACTTAAGATAAAAGAGCAAAAGACCTGTCTTTTGCTGCACACAGCACTTAAAACACTTAAAACACTCAGGAGAGAATCAATATAGGGTTGGTAGTCTGACAGCTTAGTCAGAAACCATTCAAGCTTTGCAGTAGCCTAGGAGATGCGGTACTGTTGCGATGCTTGTCCACGTGCACGTCTCAACACTCTGCTGGAATAAGCACATCCTTGCTAATGATGAACCCAATTAAGTCTCTGACACTGAACCAAGCCAGCATTTGTTCTTTATTAGACAACAACTTAGACAGTGAATATGACAACTCCAAGGTCTCAAACTACAGTGTTAACACACAACATCAGACAAATGTGTAAGCTCCTTTATTAATTCAGCTGTATACGTGCTCCAAGCTACCAGAAATATGAAGTAGCTCACCCACCAATGGAAGTGGTTTACATTTAAGTGGTTTATAGTTTTTACCTGCTGCACCACAAGGAAGCTGAATGAAGCTGGAAAATAACTGCTCTGCATTCAGTGCAGGAAATCAAGTATCTTCTGTTTTAGCTTTTGAACTAAGCCATTGTAACGGGCTTTCATCAAGCCACAGTTGAGGTTAAAAAAATAACTAAATTTTAGTAAAGATGACTTTAACATGTTTCAACTCTCAACTGGGTAGGTTAAAGTGTACATACGGTCAATTATTATTGCTCAGCTAAGGAGCAGTAATACACTAACATACTGTAACCATATCATGTTTCACTGCATTCCTGAGCTCTTTCCACGGGCCTAAAGAGAGTTCTTTCAACACTGATCTGGTTTCCAAACACCTATCTGTGACAGACATAGCTAAAATCCCATAACCAGAAGTCTTTTTATATATTATTTGTCGGAATTGAAAAGACAAGACTTGACTGTTAGCACAGATGTTATTTTATAAACTTTTACTGTCCAAGCCTTGCAGCTGACAGCAGGAAATACTCATTTTCACACCTGAACAATCAGGAGGAAAGCACCTGTCTTGCAGCTGCCTTTTAGTCCAGTTAGACCCTATTTGCCAGACAAAGCAGTTCTATTTCAAACATGAAGTTAGAGTATTTTTACTTCAGGTAAAATAGGCTTGGCTTAGTTGGAAGCAATTTTGGTAGTTTTAGTAGAAAAGGTTACTGCTCCACTTGTAGCTGCAAATCACTCTCCCAGGAGGCTTACTGCTCTCCCCTCTGTGCCAACACTGCTGCTCAAGTGAAGGATCATTACTCCATTTCAATGAAGAGGTATTAAACTCAGGTCTTCTAGGTCTACTTCAGTTGTTGAAAAACAAAGGAAACTTCTTAAGACAGCCCTGTGTGCCAGTATGGATTCAAATAGAAATTTAACAAAAGGCTTCACAAATGCATAAAAAAAACCCCTTCTACATCCGCATTCCAAGGACTCTACTAATAAATCAGAGAGGAACTGCAGATAAATTCACCAGAGCTGGCAAGGCAAGAGTGAAGACTAATTTAGAAGCCGAAAAAAGAGGACCTGTAACAATTTCACTTACTACTCTCATTAGAAAAAAAGAAAGGAGGGATAGTCTGACTTGGAGGGAATCAAGTAGGAAGTGGACTTATAGAAGAAAAGCCAGTAGGTCTTTGTGAGCTCCGAGGACTGTTGTGAAACTGAGGCCTTAAGTGCCCTTCTAAGAAGGATGACTGCCCATGGAGTAATCTGAAACTCAAGATACTGGTTTGTCTTCCATTTTCTTGCAATTTTCTTTTTTTGCTTTTCATTGCATCATTTTCTTCCATGCTTTCAAAAGTCCACTTGAGCCAAAGTACTACAAAGCAACAGCAAAAGATGGTATTGTCTACTCAACTCCTTCCAGTTTGAAGCAGATCAGTAAAGAACACCAACAGACTTGGGACCATTCATCCCAGAACAAGGAGACAGTCCAGAGCCAGAATAATTCTTTTACCTCCAACTTGCCTTTGTTACTTATCAACTGCCTTGTATCTCAACATCAATTAAAAAAGAAAATTCTAATACTTCATTCCCTATGTATTCTCTGAATTCCCAAAGAAACACATAAATCAATCAGAACTGAGACTGTTATAATACAGTTAATTTAACTGGCTTTCTTCACTAAGAGCTACCTAACAAAACCAGTAAATCCAGATTGCATAGACCAAGTGTGGTTGGAAGGGAACATGGGAGGTCCCCAGACAGACCTCCCACATGGAGTGGGAGTACCTAAGAAATGCCCCACCC
>VFFE01007620.1:399084-453792 GCA_008921705.1 Burhinus oedicnemus | reverse complement strand
GATAACCATCTTTGTAACTGCTTTCAGGAATGGATTAAGTCATCATAACCTGGCAACATTACAAAAAAGGCCATCCTACCTACCCCACTTGTTCCTCACTCAGAATCTTGAGATTTTTTGGTGAACTGAATCAGAGAACTCACTGATCCAGGTCAAAAAAATAAGCTATCAAAATCTAAAAGAATAATCAAACAGTACATCAGTGACCAAACTCCTGAGTTACATTTAATTTTAGTAGTTTATAGTGACAGGTAATTTTATCTCTTTAACCTCCTGAAGTAATTTATTCTATTATTATCAACACAATAAAAGGAAAAATGTCTTAAAGGGAGTAAATTCCCAGTTTATGAAGTGAGCATAACCCTAGTGTTGCTCTTACGGAACTTGGTCAGATTTTGTCACAGGGTAGAAAGTCATTATGAATATGAACACATAGATATGTGCCCCCACCAGAAGGTAAAGTTTGATTTGAACTATAAAAATTAATAACATTAATTCTGCTGTGTGAGTACATGAAGCTTAAAGAGTAGTCTATTTTAATTAAAACAGCTGGGAAGAGGCACTAGCTCTGCTCTCTCATCATCTTAATGCATACAGTTCTCAACACACCATAGCCCCAGACACCCGAATGAGTCCTCTGAACATGGTACAAGGACATTAACCTGTACTACATGATGATATTTCAGTATTATACTTTGTAAGGACATACAATTGACTATAGCCTATTCAAAGTAAAACTTATCATAAAATCCAAGCTACTTGTGAAAACTGCAGTTCAGCTTATGAAAATCCAAATGTCTGAACATGCATTCCTGACAAAACTACTGCCCAGCAACACTTTTTCCTGTTTACGTACAGCAAAGAGTGAAAGCTATGCTACAGAGATTAGGCAAGAAACTCTTTCTCCAAGGATTTTGATCATGCATCTATAATTATTCTTAAGATTTTAGATCACATACTACTTTGCAACAAGCAAAAAGGGAACACCTAAAAAGTAGGTATTAAATCACATACTATTTCATTCTAATTCCTGATGAAAATTACCATTTGGCTGATGTGAGCTGCATTTCAATAGGCTTGTCCCTTTGTAACATCTTCACAAAAATTTGCGGTAACAATTCTCCATCAACCGACACTGCAAGCAATGAAAGAGAACTTCAAGTAATTCTAATTCAGTCAGTCAATAAAATGGGAGTCAAATAAGCAACAGCAGCATTATACTTACCATTTACAAGAGTCATTGATACCTGTGGGTTTTCAAAGGCTAGAACGGAGAAGCATTTCAATGCTTGCATTCGAACCTGTGTGAAAACATAACATATACGAAGTATAAATGTAAATGCTAACTTAAAAGCAAAATTGGTCTATACTGCTGTATAGGCTTGTAGAAAATAATTCTGTATAATCATTAAGAAAAGTAGATAATGAATAAAAGGTAGATGGAAACATCTAACTCGCACCTTGGCTCCTGTGATCTCCCTATTGGAATTATCCTTCAGTAGGGTATGCTGTGAACTATTTGTGAAAAAGACAAGCAAGGATAAAACTTGGGAAGTAGACAGTCAGACATACTGGTCTTATTTTCAATGCCTCACAAATGTGCAAACAACAAAAGAATGGAAGTATCATAAAAGTACTTTTTCTTTCCAGGACTCATCAGTACATAACAGAATCAGAAATACACGTAGTTGAGATTTATATTTCAGAAGCCTTTAAAGGTGAGTTTAATAAAATGTCTAAAGAGAACCATCCAGTTGAAGTGATTCTAAACTAATCTTAAAACAAACATATACAGTAAGTTTTACTGCCATTACACAGCCTCTGGTATCATCTGTACAAAAAGGATTCACAAATTTCTTCATGCTGGATCTTCCTCTTCCTGTCCAAAACCATGTCTTGGTTTAATCAAACAGTATTTCATGGTTGCCTTGTCACGCTAGGCTATGAAGTCTTTATAACCTCTTTTTTGACACTAGGAAGACCAACCATTATCATCTTCCCAGATGAAGAATCTAATATAGTTCATATATTAATATTCAACTTCACCTTCTACAGTTGCACATATTTAAATTGCATCCACGTCTTTCCACATTTCTGTTACCACATTCTTAGTGCGAACACAAACCAAAAGGAGCAGGATTTTGACCTAACGTATCCCATCACTGCAGAAAGCACTAACTGCAAGTTAGGATTACGTCCATCCCACCCTCCTTGACAAAAAGTCTCAGAAACATGGAAGTCCAAGAGCAGACAACAACAGCAAAGACAATCACACTTTTGTGCATTCATTTTATAATATCTAATCACAGCCGTGGTTAAGATCTCTTCTCATCAGTAGCAGTGAAGTCTTAGTAGTGAATTCTTAGTCAAGAGGAACAGATAACAGGCTACGTGGCTTCAGAACAAAAGCCTTGTTTGACATTTGCCATTTACTTTTCAGACAATCTACTGAATACAGTGTATGCTTCAAAGCGGCAGAAAGCAGAGATTGCTTATCAAAAAGCCCTGAGAAAAGCCAAACCCACAGCTCAAAAGCTGTATTCCTGCCAGAAGGAAGTCAGGGGTGGGGGGGTAAATGTTCTAATGAGAACAACTGAAGTCTAGGTGGAAGTTAACTATTTCATATAATATTGCTCTATTAACTAAAGATATTAAAATTACTACGATGACCGCTTTCTTTGCTAGTAATGTCTGCTTAAGGGCAATTAGTTCAGTAGTTACATGAGAAACAGGGAATGCAAGCATGGAAAAATACATAAATATGGTCTTGAAGCCTTTATCCATAATGCCACTGTAAAAGCTGTAGTCCCTCTCACCAGTAGTGAAGATGCACACTTGTAATGATGTAACATACGGGAAAGATACTCATAGAATCAGCAGGCTATGAGACAGTCCCAAAACCAAAGGAAAAGAGTTTATTGAAAAATAATAGGCAATTCTCTTGGCAGACCTCGACAGCCTCTTCTCATGGGGATTGAAATCCCATTTTGAGGATTTCTGCTGTTTATTGATGTGGTCATATTGCCTAACTCATCTGAGATACCTTCCTGGCCTTTATTGTAAGTATTGAAAAACAGACAGAGTTTTTAAAATGTTGTCTTTTCCTGTTAAGTTCTTATTTGGCTGAATATTAAGAAACTGGATAGAGAAGTATGAGAATGAGATGGTTTGTATTCTACAAAACCGTATCGGTTACATTAGAAGTCTGAGAATGTCTAATTACTGCAGAAGACTAAGCAGCAGCTAAGACCACAACGAAGCTGTTAATACCAGGAGTATTAACAGAGGAAAGTGTATGAAGAGCAGTTCCATATGTACACTTGAAATTTAAAGGCCTGACCAAACTAGAAAAGGAGGAATAGGGAACACTTTACACATCTCTCCAGTAACATAGGACTAAATATAAATATTTTAATGCAACACTACATGTATCTTGTTGGTGACAAAGCCACCTGAAAACTTTATCTTGCTTCAATTTCTTTATTTTAAAGCAGCTCTTTGAAAAAAATTAGGGAAGGTTCAAAGCCGTTAGAAAAGGTTCTAAACCAAACATAGCTTTTAAAATTCACCTTACAACGGTCTACTCTTGGACTTCCGTACAAGGGTAAAAAAGGTCAGCTAATGGGAGAAAGAGCAAAATGTTGCCTGATCATGGTGAAAACTAATTAGTACAGAAAGACAGAAAACAGAATTTTATCAGTCTCACTAACAAAATATTGAAGACTGCATACTTCCTACTGGATTTATAAAAAACCGCAATCCAACCAAAAATCACCACACATGAGATTAACAAGCCCCAGGAACAGAGTACCAAATTTCCCTTCACTTGAAATTCTCATTTAAAGACTGGTTTTCTGGCTGAAAGATACTTTATCAAGAACATTCTGCATTAGGCAGGAGATCAAAATAGACAAGCACAATTGAGACATCTAGTCTCAATCAAGCAGCGAACAGCTTACTTTCAATAAAATAAAAATGACACTATAATACACTAGGTATTTGGTATTAGGTATTGTAAGAAAAATAACTCAAGATAAATTTGCATACTTTGAAGTGTTTCTTATTTTCAGAATGATGACATTCATACTTTGGACAAGGGGGGAAGGGGGATAAATTGATATCTTCCTAAGAAAGTCCAATAAAGTTCGACTGTTTAGATATCATAGGACCAGCTTCAGACAGATTTAAAAATTATTTGCATAGCAGACATCTGTTAGCCCTCAAAAAACCCAAACTATACAGAAGGGCCTCCAAATGCATTTTATGCACTCAAACATTTTAAGTAATCTACAGCAGACTCCTAAGGCTGTGCTCAGGATTTGAAATTTTAGCCTTAGACTGAAAAGAGCCAGTTGACCCTCCTTGCCACCAAGTTACAGGTAGAGTATGATGCTTTTCCCCAGAGGCAGTACTTTCACATAGCCCAGGACGGACTTCCAAAACGTAACAGAATGGAGCTGAGACTCAGGAAATTGAGTGAGCACAAAACACAAGTAACTTGTGGCCTCCACACATGCCATGTCTACGTTTTTACAGGTAGGACTTCTCTTTAGGACAGCTCACATTTGCTTCTCTTCGGCTTCATTTTTTTTTCCTCATTTGCTGTTCAACGAATTCAACCATTTTTATTGGGTTGCCAAGTGACTGTTCTCCTTTGGATCAACAACAGCCAGCTTTGTTTTAATTAATGGTGTTTTAACCTTATAGAACACCCCAAAACAATAGGTCTCCTTTTGATAGAAATCCATAGGACAAGTAAAATCCACTGTTATTTTAGAAGTATACATTATACCTGTTTATAGTTTTACGTCATATGCATAGACATAGTTTTTATAATCTTCATTTTGATTCCTTTCATAAATACATTTAAAACACAGAATAATTTTAATGTCTTACTTTGTAGGAGGTGGAGACTAACAGATGTGCGATATTCTGAACAGCTCCATGGTTAAATAAGATTGTCTGGTGATCTGGACCCTTCAAAGGAAAACATAAAACACAATTTATTTTTTTAAAAGAACATGTAAGAGGTTTCAAGTATCTGCACTTATTGTTAAGTATTAAAGGTAAATCTACTAACATTTACTTTCCAGTCAGCTGGCACACCAATTTTATTTTTTTTTTTTTTTTTAAAACAAACAAGTTCAACTCTTATTTTTATAGCATTTGTCCTTTTTCAGTAATCATTTGCACTCTCTTCCTCAATAGGCAACGAAATTAGTTTTCACAAATGAAGAAACATGGATAGAGTACTTATGTTTCTATTCTTCATATTGGAAACAATCAAAAGCTGCTGATTTTCTCTGCAAATCATACAAAAGATCCCCAGTTACTAGTCATCTTCACTGGTAATATTAAGCATTTTCAACAATTCTAACTTCAGAAGAGAGGGAATTCATTCTGAAACTGTTTCCAGACAGAATATGACAGTGCTTTGAGAACAAATTCACATTTTCCTCCTACAGTTTGTTTTAGTTTCAAACATATTTAGCCATAAATCTAGTCAGCCGTCACCCATTTATTGACTTCAAGAATTAAGTCGGCAATGGCTGGTAAGTCAGTATTTTCCCAAGATTTAAAAAGCATTCGGAATTAAACACAAATACTGAATTTTGCAGTAGAAAGTTCTCAGAACTTCTGTAGTATGATAAGGCTTGCTGAGGTTGCAAAAGAAAACATGAAATCTCAACGAGGCCTGCAATCCTCAATAATCTCTAGTGAAATCCGATCTGTAACTTATAAACATCTCTTTACAAGTAGATTCGTGACTCTAGTCATCTTTGCATTAAGCACGGGCTACGCGCAATTTAAATTCAGCTTTCAGAATGCCACAGCATTAATCATACCTTGATGCATTTTCTTGACTAATCTGCAAGTGAAGAAAGAATCTTTACTCCTTAACCTTTTGTTCAAACCCAGCTGAGCTCATGGGCACATCTATACACCCTGGTATGCATGAGCGATGCTTTATTTTCACATTTGAGATACAGCTGAAATCAGATTCCTCTTATATTCAAAATAACATTTTTAGAACATCCCTTACCTCTAAGAAAAAAAAGCATGAAATTACTTTTAGATGTAACATATCTGATGCTTTAAGAGATGCTTCAGCTGCTACTGCCACCAAGAGCTTTCTACCAAAAATTGCAATTAAAACAGCATGGTTGAAGTAGGAAAACAACTTACATTGGCACGCAGAAGTGGCTGAGGCAATGATTTAAAGCCGCAGCTATGCCAGTGTTGAAGCTGAAGAACAGATTAAAATATGTGAAAAAAATGAATGAAATAAAAGTAAAAGAAATCATATTGACCTAGATAGTTTCAGTAATTCACAAGTATTAGTGATTTTTCAATGAGATGCAGATGGTAAATTCTGATCAAACAGGACAAATGCATGTACAGAGGTGACACTTGGGTGTTTTCTGAATTGCATAACTAGACGTACATGAAAATATCTATAATTCGTACACATTGTGTTTGCACACACCAATCCAGCCTGTTTAATGCGCAATCAGGCAAAGCACACCCATAAACAGGGACAGTTTCAAATATAAACGTGAAAACCTGAGAATATAATGTATCATTTCGAAGCAGCTCAGGCACTGATTTAATAGCAAGGCCTTCTGCTTTTGTTTCTCTTTGGGTATACTGACAGAGTTCCAGAAGCCAGTCCTATTACAGTGATCCTTTTCTTGAAATATGATTGAATGACATAATATTTCAGGAATAGAAATCACACTCCTTGCATGATTTTCCATCAAAAAAAGTCAATTTTCAAGAAAGAAGTAAGAGAGAACAACGTAATAATTCATTGCCCAATTCAATTTTAAAAGCAGGTATCTAAATGCAAATATACCTTGGTTCAGGGATCCAGCACCAGGCCTAGGATCACATAAGAAAACATTCTCAGAACGGGCTTGGGAGGAAGCTGCCTTGATTACAGGCTTCATCCTGGATCTTTTCTAGACAGATGATTTTAATTTTCAACTCGTGGTGAAATTATTACTTATGCAGAGATGTCACCACATTCAAGTGTAAGTTCCAGAACTATCTTTTCAAATTATTCATACAACCATGTGTTTCCAAATGCATACCTTACATTTTTAATTTGACCATTAAAAATAGTAAAGCTTACATACTCACATCACTTTCTCTGGAAACAAGTCAACTGCGACAGAGAGAATCTTAAAAAGTAAATTTTGACTTGCATTTTAGCATACCGTGTACATCAACCTGATTTCAGTTTATTTATTTGCTTTATGTCAATAGAATCCTGGCTCTGTATGTTAAGAACTGCATCTGCTCCCTCTGTAAATCAACATTTCCCCTTGCTTAGGATGGCTCTGCTCCACAGTCAATGTTTTCCATCAGTTAAAATTAACTCTAAAAATGCAGTGAGAAGCAGTAAAAGCAAGCAGTAAAAGCAGAAACCAGCAACAATATGCTAGGAACCTGAATTAAGGATTTCCTAGCTCACAAGAACAGGTCTGAGCTTTTCCAGGGAAATTTGAGCAGGCAAGAAAGAAAGAAACCTGAGAGACTCAATGAAACAAGACTCTGGCAAGAAAGAGAAAAAAAAAAAAAAGGGATGCACAAGAACTAAGCAGAGAACAGTATGCAGGAACAAGGAGGGTAGGAGCTATGATATGTCACTATTAGTTTAATGAATAAATCTACCAAGATGAGGAAAAGGAGGAATAAAAGCATCAATACCTCTTATAATATATGCTTACCTAAATACAAAAGCTTATAGTAACTTATTTCTTCAAGAAAATATTAGAAAGGTTCTCTCACTCATGACCTTTTGGAGGGGAAGATGGAGTCTTCATTAAAAACGTACTGAATACTAAAACTTTCAGGTTGTTTTTTGTTTTTGTTTTTTTTTGTTTGTTTTTTTCTTTTAAATTATAAGAACGTACTTTGCCTATCCATACAAATCAGAAAATCTCCTGCAAATTCTGCTGTATTTTTTTGTCTGAAAATACAGTAATTGACCTTAATAAACAGACCTGAAACCCAAGAACTAAACAAAAAGAGAAAGAAGGGGGCGTTTTAGATTTTTGCTGAACAGCTGCATCTGCCTGGGCAAGAAAGAAATGAGTTCTTGATCAATTTAATATTTGTGATGACTTGTTTATTCAACCCCAAATATTCTTCTTTGTTCTGCAGCAAATATTTATTCTGTAAATGCAACTATTTCCTAATATTCATACCCATCACCCTGCTTTTCTTGTGCATTTGTTTCTATCTGTTCACACAACCAGCTTTCTCTTTCCAAAAACTTGGATTTTTCAAAACATTCACTGTAAATTTGTTTGAGAGAGGACTGGGGGGTGGAGGAGGCACTGAAAACAGTATAGTGAGTTCATAAGATCTTCCTTACTCTACTCTTGTTAAGCAACTGGGCATTTGCTTTGTTAACAATACATTTGATATGTAAGTCACCAGGAGTTAATGGAGCTATAAGGAAGCAACTCATTTAGAAAAAGATGACAGTAACAGTTTTCATGCTGGATTAATTACCTGAAGTTACTCAGCAGTTCTCCCACAGCCAATGGGGTTTATATTGCTACAGAGCTAACCCTTGACTGGATAAATTGACTTCTATACCACTCTACAATCAGTCCTGTGTTATTCTTCTTGTAAGCCAATATGGCCCGCTTTTTCACCTGTTCAAGCTACTCAGCCTATTAAGGAGGCTTTCATGGGCCACTTCAACATGAGATGCCTCACTGGTGCATTTTTCTTCTTATAATACCAAATGCTTTTTCCAATATTAGCTATAGATCTGAACTTCCACAGTCCAGTGTAGGATTTTGCCTTTATGTTTTCTTTAAACAGTTCTATAAACACTAGCAGCTGAGTTATATTTTTATATCAAACTGTACAGTTTTCAGTCCTCAGTTTCACTTAACAGAAGAAATGCAATTGGACGAATATACATAAGTAAGAGTTAAGGTAGAGAAAACCACATTTTTAACAAAAAAATAATTCAGAGTTCCAGAAGACCCACTGTAAGTGATAAGGTAGAAAGATATTTTTCTGAGGCAAATACTTACAAATTCATAAATTTTGGAACATTTTCATTTGTTAGTCTGGGAGATAAATACCATCTATGAACTTTTAAACTGTTTCTAAAAGGGAAAGGTGCTGTACAAATCTGATTTCCTATACTGACTTATTTTGATACAGTTACTGCATAACCCATGGGTGCAGTAACTACCAAAAGACCGCAACAATAACATAAAAAATGGTGTGTGGAAACTTCAGGGGGGGCGGGGGGGGGGAGGGAAAGACAAAAAACCCTGTGTTTGGGGTGGGGTTGCTGCTGTTTTTAAATTAGTTTTCCCATATCAAGAGAATTGCATATATAGCAGGAATGAACACATATCTGGACAAACCTGTAACTGGTAGAGCTCAACTGAGAAGCGCATTTTTCTTCCTCTAAACCTACAGTACCTCTTAGAAAACATTCTCTCAGTTTAAAACAGCTGCCTTGAAAGCACGTGCTAGACCTCTGCAAAGAGATGCTCACACTGTGTTGAGACTACCAGGGGGGAAAAAAAAAATAAGCCTTCCAAAATTGGTACTGGTAGTAGCGAAGATTGATATTTGCCTAGACTGTTGACTTTGTTTAGTAGCCAAAGGTATAAATGTATATACACACCCTATAAAAAAAGCACTTATTTGCATATTTTGTTTTACTGTAGAGAAACATATATCAACCCCAATAAATCTGTCTGTAAATTCAGAGCAGTAACAGTTCAGTCATTACTGTCCTAGTGTTCCTGCCACAAAAGGCAGTATCATCTTACAGCTTCTTATATGCCAGAAACACAATAAGTTGCATAAAGAACATGACTTCTCTTTCTTACTTTGCAGCAATGTGAGAAGATCTGACATATGTATTCTTGTGTATATCGAGACCTACTGAGCAGTGCCATGAGGTGGGAGATAACTGTAGCGTCCTGGAAAGAAGTCAGAAAAGAAAAAAGTATTAACACTGTATTTCAGCATAGTTTGTTCACAGTTTGTTACTTAAAAAGAGTACTCCTGATTCTGCATTCAGTGTTCTCCTTTCCACTGAAACTTGTATGGACACAGGACAAGACCATGAAAGTAGTACAGAACAGACTTCAAGGCACGTGTGACAATTCTGAGACAAATCCTCACAGAAAAAATAAAAAGTCAATGCAAGTTAGGTATAAAACCTCTGGGATTTGTCTCCAGAATCTTTACTTCATGAGAAAACAATAAAAGAATGGGGAAAAACATACTGACTGCAAACATAGTCACTGAAAGCAATTACTCCAGGAGTTGTCTTCGTATTTTCATACTACAAGTGTGATTTACTTACCTCTTCATTTCAGCTCTGAGTAGAAACGAGCAGGGAGGGGAACAAGGTGCCAGACTGAACAATGTACAGTCCACCCTGAATTCTGTGGCGCTCACTTTCTAACCGATTAATGTGGGGTAATAATTTCCTTTGTCTTTGAGTCAAACACACACTATGGATCTATTAGTATGCGTGACACTAATGACAGAGAATTCCAAACAAATCAGCAAAAGAAAATCATTATACTGAAGTTCCATTCTGAAAACACATTCAGTTACTTAAGCTCTGTGATAAGTTACAAAATTACAACATTTTAAAGCTTTCCATTACTTTTACCAGTACATTTTCGTGGCAGCAACTGCCGTGATATTACAAGAAACACTGGTCATTTTAGTTTGGAAAGGTGGCAAACTAAACTTCCATGAGATAAGGGTGCTAAATGGAGGAGATGAAAGACTAAATGAGTCTTCCTTTCCAAAGAACTCACGCTACATTGACCCCATACAAGTAAGTCAGACTCTGTTTTACCTGCAGGAGAGCGATGAATTACAACCCTCTGACTAGGGGGAGGTGGATTCAAATTAGAGCAAAATCTTCATGCTTCTCAGCTACTTCCACAGTAAAGAGTAGCACTAGCTCAATTGTTTTAATGACTATAGCTCCAGCCGTTTATGAAAAGTTTTATTTTCCTAAGTACCTGGGAAATTTCCAGTTACACTTTTTTATATTCGCAAAGTAAACATGTATAAGTCTCTCCGATTTGTATACATATTTGAGATTGGGCAAAGCTTTGCAATATTTATTTTTGCTATTTTTAGTATTTTATATATATATAATATATATATAATTTAGCAGACTTATTTTAGAAAGCTTTGCTGCCAATAATCTAGCCACCTTGTTCTCAACAGAAAACAACAGGACAACAGAGCCAAGAAACACACCGAGAATAAAAACAACTGCTGCTTCTACTACTTGTTTCTCAGTAACTAGAAAGGATCAATGTGCAACAGCCTCATTTGCCATTTTAGCATCCTACAGGGAGAAAGTTACTTATTATAGACTGGAGTGCTCCTGGGTACACTAGCCATATGTGCGGTGCTGTGGCCAGCAGGAGTAGGGAAGTGATCGTGCCCCTGTACTCGGCGCTGGTGAGGCCACAGCTTGAGTCCTGTGTTCAGTTCACTCACAAAGCTGGTGAGGGGTCTGGAGAACATGTCTTATGAGGAGTGGCTGAAGGAATTAGGATTGTTTAGTCTGGAGAAGAGAAGGCTGAGGGGAGACCTTATTGCTCTCTACAACTACCTGAAAGGAGGTTGTAGTGAGATGGGCGCTGGTCTCTTCTCCCAAGTAACTAGTGATAGGACAAGAGGAAATAGGTTAAAGTTGCGCCAGGGGAGGTTTAGGCTGGACATTAGGAAAAAATTTTTCCCTGAAAGAGTTATCAAACATTGGAACAGGCTGCCCAGGGAGGTGGTTGAGTCACCATCCCTAGATGTGTTTAAAAGTCATGTAGATATGGGGCTTAGAAACATGTTTTAGTGGCAGACCTGGTAGAGTGGGGTCAATAATGGCTGGACTGGATGATCTTAAAGGTCTTTTCCAACGTAAATGATTCTATGCTCATTGCATGTCAGTGTGCACAGGAAAAGCGAGGGACAAACTATTCTAAGCAGTATTCTTACAGTCTGGTCAACAGTAGCTCCACCTGACCTTCTGCCTTTACGCATGGCACATAAACACACACATCTATTTCTTTGCAACTTCAGAACCCAAGGATCTGGTTTGTTTTCAGGGCAATAGTGGACATTAAACCCACACATATGTTCTAATAGGGCTGATGGTCATAACCATAATCATAGAATGGTTAGAATTGGAAGGGACGTTAAAGATCATCTCGTTCCAACCCCCTTGCCATGGGCATGGACACCTCCTACTAGATCAGATTGCTCAAAGCCTCATCCAACCTGGCCTTGAACACTTCCAGGGCTGGGGCATCCCCAGCTTCCCTGCGCAACCTGGGCCGGTGGCCTCACCACACTCACAGTAAAGAATTTCTTCCTGAGAGCTACTCCAAATCTCCCCTCTTCCAGTTTGAAGTCATTACCCCTCGTCCTACCACTACATGCCCTTGTAAAGAGTCACAGAATCACAGGGGTTAGAAGGGACCTCTGGAGATCATCTAGTCCAACCCCCCTGCCAGAGCAGGGACACCTAGAGCAGGTTGCACAGGACAGCATCCAGGTGCGTTTTGAATGTCTCCAGAGTCGGAGACTCCACCACCTCTCTGGGCAGCCTCTTCCAGTGCTCTGCCACCCTCAAAGTCAATAAGTTCCTCCTCATGTTTAGATGGAACTTCCAACATTCCCATCCCCATCTTTCCTGTAGGCCCCTTTCAGATACTGGAAGGGGCTATAAGGTCTCCCCGGAGCCTTCTCTTCTCCAGGCTGAACAACCCCAACTCCCTCAGCCTGTCTTCATAGCAGAGGTGCTCTAATCCTCTGATAATGAAGTGCCTCTTGACTCTCCCTGAGAGAGGTAAGCCTGCAGTGGTGCGTAAACTAAGTGGGTATTGGGTTTGGGGCATATGCCAAGCAGAGCAGCAAATTTCCATGAGAAACCAAAAAGAAGCAGCTAACAGTCCAACCTCATTCTCAAGAAAAACATGTTACAATCTTACAAAGTTGTAGCCAGTCCCCAAAAATTCTAACTGTCTCCTCCTTCGAGTTAAAGCAAAACAAACTGACAATATATCCAGGATTCCTCCGTGCCAAACAGATTCTTGTTGTTTTCTGTAAATCTTAGGCAGCTGAAGATAGCAAGCCACATTAGCATTCAACACAGCATATATATATATATATACACACACACACACGCTAAGAGGTTTATCAGTGATAAAGTGCACCTTAGACAAAACAATCAAGAAGACAGGACAGTAGAGGGGAGAGAAAAGAGACACCCCAGGATTCAGAGGCAGTAAAGCTTAAAAAAACAAGAAGCTTCAAAATGTAAGATGCAAGACCTGAAATCTCCTGCAGGGCTATCAGTGACTATGTAATCTGGCTTATTTCAAAAATTGCAACTACAAAAATGTAAACGTTAGTCTAAAAGTCTAATGAAATGGACAGAGATACTGCTCTTGCCAAAGATAAGAGGTACAAGAATTCACAACTAAAGAAATATATGCAGAGCGAGCTGAGCAAAAAAAATCTGCATGAGCCCAGTAATCCTTAGCCAGAGGAGATCCCCACAAGCTGAAAAGGATTCAAACTGCCACTATTAAAGAAACACAGACACAGTGTTCCCTAATGTTAGTAACATATTTTTCTATCTACGTGATCTAGAAAACCATAGAACATTGCAAACTTTGAGGATGTCAGCAAGCAGAAAACCTAGATTGGGAGGACGGGGGGGAAGAAAACACATTTGTCCTGTTTTGGTCTCTTCTGCCAAATAGGTTGCGCTCTAATTTATAAACACCCAGTACTACATATTGCTTTATAATTGTATGTCCTTCCTTTACATTTGGTTTTCTCTCAGCTAACCAGGAAATTCTCAATAAGAATTTATAGATGTCAGTATCCACTCAGGTTCTTGGGGAGGAAAAGAAAGCCACAAGAGTAGCAACTAATTTATTTGCTAAATCATAGGTGACTAGCTTGCAACTAGATTTGACCCTCGCATCAATTGGGTAACTCTTACGGACTGCTCTGTGCAGCTGTCTGGTCTAAAGAGAGAGACTGGCAGGTACAGACCTGCATTTTTGTCAGGCTATGAATACAGTTCACTCACATGACCTGTCACCTTCATCTCATGAACAATGCACATCTGGATACTGAATAATGCTGCCAACTCTGAAGCCGTCCTATAAAAGGCTATAGGACTTTTCCCTCCTTCCTCAAGCTGGTAAAAAGGTTTTGCGTCTTGTTTTAAACTTGAACTGGTGGAATAGCTTACAAAAATCAGATTTCAGTGAAAATACACAAGAATAACATTTAAATTATTCTTCATTAACTATTGAAAAGTGCAACGCAGCAAGCTTTATATCAGGAGCCACTGGAAATCAACCCGAAGCTAGAGAAGTGAAGATTTCTGATGCTACCTTTCAGAGACTCTACTAGAATATATCTTCCCATATCCTTCTTTTTATCTCCCAAACTATGCATAAAGATAAACTGCTTTCATCTTTGAATAAAATAATTATTCCATTAAACTCTCTTATTCAACACAGATGAATGCGTAACATCTCTCTACCTGTATCTGACACCAGGGAAGGAACTAACAAACCTTTATTTCACATCCTAGCCAGTGACATCCCCATGCAATAGTTCAGTTTCACCCAGCACTTCAACAGTATTGATCACATGAGTATTTTCAGCTGCAGTTTGATAGATTGGAGAGTTTTGATAAAGATTTCAGCAGACAGAAATCAAGCCTCTAACTGTTCGGAAGCTCTGCTATACAGTTACAGAAACAGGAACAGAATGGCATACAATGATTTGCCTAAGATAACATTTTACTGATCAGTACAGCATCATGGCCCAATGGTAAGTTCCTGGATAGGAAGGTGTTCATATTGGATGATGAAAAGCATTTTAATTGAGAGTTTGTGGACTGGGCTATTGTGTTACCAAACATTCTGACAGGGATTTCTGGTGTCACTGTGACCCCAGCGATGACGTTGTATATGCGATGTAAGGGTTAACGAATCCTTGCAATCAACAGAGTGGGGGTTCCCTGAAAATTCTACCAATACTTAAAGAACTGCATTATTAGATATTCTGGACTATAAAAGGATACGTTTGAGAAGAGATTCTTTGGAGATATCTTTTACACACTTTCTCATTTTGTTGCATCAAATCAGAAATGCTGTGGGTATGAGAAGGTTAAAAACTCTTGGGAAGTTGCAAGAGTGCTTCCTTAATGCTTGTGATAAAGTTATGTTAATTTTTGGCCCTTGATTCTGCTAAAATATATCCAACTTCTGTAATAATTTTGGTATGTTTACCAGAAAAGAATCTAGAAAAAGATGTGTGGACACTACTGACCTTCAACTTAATGCAAATAGTACTTATGTGTCAATATGAGGCTACATAATTCTGCTTTTTTTCATCTTAATATCTAAGTAACAAAGGATCTTTCTAGCAACCCTAGTCACACTGAGTCTATACTCATAATTTGCAGATAAAACAATGAGATTCACAAATCCATTAAAAAGTTGTCTGTTCCAGGCAACTTAAGACAAATACCTATACATTAGATGTATCGTAACAAAATTATTGACCATCCAAAGAGAATTCAGGAAGAGAGAATTAACAGTTGCATGTACCTGCTTGGATCCCAATACCTACCTACTTTCTTCATATCCCTTTTTAATATTAAAACAAAATTTGCAAGATCTAGTCTTAAAACATTGCTTTGTAACAGAGGATTATTATTCTTTTTTCCAGGCCAGAGAAATGAAATTCTTATATTCATCCAAATAACTTCAATTCAAGCTCTCCAAGCTAGAATTCATCATTTTACAATTCCCATTTTTAGGAAACGGTTCAGATTAGAGAACATTTAGCCTTGCTGCATGGGCTCTGCCATCACAAACATGAGGAATGACAGGAGTAAGGCATTAGAGGATGACCTAGATTCCTCCTTCAGTAGCAACATATCACTGAGCAATGGTGGAACACATGTACAATTTGCAGTGTGGTTTCATTGCTCGTTGAATACCCAGTTGCTAATCAGTGTAACATATCCTGCTCTGTCCTGCTAGCCTTGTCTTCTGAATTGTTCCTCCTCCCCTTCATCAAGCCTGGTCGATCACCAGGTGACGTTAGGTTTTTCCATCTTGAATCTGAACAGTAAGGAGGAATGCCTTTCACTTAACATTACTAGCTTATGTAAGCTGGAAAAAGTGAGTTTTCTGAAACTTCATTCCTTGTCTCAACATCAGGGAGAAACTCATTCTGTGTAGTGCCTTTGCTCTCCAAGCTTCCTGTAAGGACAGACTCATTCACAGCAGAGAATATACCTGCTACCTGCCTCATCCTTCAAGGCCAGCATAGTAGCCACATCTGAATTTCTGAATAAAATTGTGTCTAGGTCCCACTGAGGAAGGAAAATGGGATCACCACTGAGAACATCTGTAAGGAAACATGCAGAACACCTTCAAGGGCTGGAAAGAGTTTCTGCCACTGAATCCTTTCTTTTTGTTTTAAACAGAACAGCGAGAGCTAAAGCAACAGGCTGTCAAATTCGATTTGACCTGGTGCTTGAATCTATTCAGCAAGCTAGCTACACACCTAGCTACAATGAGCTGGCTAGTTCAGATGTACAAGACACCTCCAAATAGAATCTTACAATTTAATAAAAAAAAAAAGTCTGCACACATGTCTGTGTGTCAACAGATCTCTCACCCTGGGACTCCATGTCATTCCTCATTTCCATTTGCAGGATGGTCACTAAATCTGTCTCAACACCAAAGCCTGTACCCTTCCTGTGAAGGATGTCTCCACAAGATGCGTCAACCTGGCACAGCACATCTGCACACAGCTTACTGTGCTGCAGCAAACTTGCTGCAAGATCTCAGTATCAGACACTAAAAGCCTGACCTTTTTGAGAGCTCAGTGTTCATTCAGCTCAACACACATTTGGATGGGTCTTCACATTTTCTCAGCACAGGTCCTAAGTTCCTAAAGGGAACAGCCCAAATGTTTCCACCTCTGGAGAACTATTTTGTCTTTGGAACTGAACATAATTGCTCAAAACTGCCAGCAGTTTATCTTTGAAGCTCCTGTTAATAAGGAAAGGTTCAAGAGAAAAGATGTTTCCAACACCTACAACTTCTGCTGGGAGAAATATTCAGGTTACTATGGATGATGTGTTTTTGTTTTTTTAGATGAGATTTTTATGTTTATTCTCTCCCAAACCTATTACAAATAGAAAGAAATATTTTAAGCCACTCTCTTTAAACTTGGTTATCCTGGATCTTAAACTGAGAGGTCCTCTGAAGCCTCTACAGTGAATGTAACATCTTTGGAGACATTGAGCTAAGTCATACTATCTTGTCTTGGAAATAGTCCTGGCCAATGTTTGAGAGATAGCATTCCTCTATGCAGTCAAACCACAAAGAAATTCTGGGAAAAGTTGCCATCTTAGATACAACAGGAACTAGCTTTTCGCAAGTCTTCTCCAGAGCTGCTGGACAAGAATGAAAAGCCACTGACAAACTTAGTCTCCTTCATTTCAAAATAGGACCTGATAAAGACAGAATTCGAGAGGCTGCTGAGTAAGCCCTTTCATTCACTCAAGGTCTGAAGCTATAGGGAAACGGTGACGGTCTCCCTGGAGCTGTTGTGATCAGAAACAGAGGAAGCAGGGTGGCTAAACGAGAACTTTAAGTTCTTCCTGTTATTCTCAATGTCAGAAAAGCAGAGTGCCTGCCATAAAGTGTTGATTAGGCCCATAATTACTTCTTTAATTGCAAAGACAACTTCTCAACTGCTGCCTTGTGAAACGCAGCTTGCAGCAACAGGGGCTGTGGCTATACCTTCCAACAGATAGGAAAAACATCTCTTCTTTTCAGAGGATCTGCATTCATTACTTTTCAAAGCATGGGTTTGGGTATCCCCACAAGAGAAGCAAAAGAGAAGCTGCTTTGCAGGAATAGGACCGTAAGTACAGTCATAAAATATTTAACTTCCAGGTGCCCAACTGAAATGGGAGATTGGAAAACAGGTATTGCAGCTGAAACTGAAGAACAAGGGCACCCTCACCAGATGATCGCTTTGTGTAGCTACGGTTAATCAAGGGACATCACATTTGCCTGAATAAAGAATGGGGTAGCAGAGTTCCAATGTCACTGTTGTGCAGCAGAGAAAGCAAAGGATGAAAGAGAAAATCCAGTATCATCAGCATATTGTTCCCACAATGTCAGGGGTAATTTATATGCCAATACTGGTTCTTTCACATTTCTGTACATACTCTTCCACTTCCTCTCCCTTCAAAATACCAAATCTCTCCTTCAAATAGGGAGCAAGTCTCTGTTGAGCACTGATCCCCAGGGAAGAGGTATGGATTGTTAATGGAGACGATCATCTTAAGCCCCAGCTGTGGATGCTGAGAGCAGCAAGCAGATGCCCCTGCAATTATGAGCTCTTAGAGGCGGACGTGGGAGAATCTGGGAGAACAAAGTGGAGTCAAAGGAAGAAACAGAGACACAAAGAGGAAACTCTCAGATCACTCAGGAGAGGTGCCTTCAGTGGTCACACCTACAATCTGCATTGAGGGTTTCCTTGCCAAACAATCAGAAGTCAACTAGGAAAAAAAAAAAAGGCAGTGAACAGTGGAGGACAAAGCTGGCTGATTATCTACACACATTAAATACAAGGGTAAGCTGCGAAGAGCTGCAGAAAGACTTCACGAGATGGAACTAATTAGAAGATGAAATTCAGAATAGGTGTATGGTAAAATTGAGACCATGGAAAACAACAAGTTTACATACCTATTGCCACTCTGGAATGAAAACGTAAGGAATCGTTAGAAAAGAAATAGAGAACAAAACAGACATTACAGCACTGCATAACAACCAGACAAAAGAAATCATGAATAAAATCTGTTGAGGACTAGTAACATATAGAAATCGTCTCTGGTAATGACAGAGACCCCCGAACCATAGAGAAAATATGAAGTCACAGGTCAGCTGTGCCCTCCTCTATAAGCATCAAGTCTTCCTCAGCAAGCAACAGAGTGGTTTGAGTAGCAGGACCAGAGTGATTACCACTGTGGACTCCCAGTTACCCTCAGAAGCTGGATCTGTCCAGTGACCTCAAGCCAGCAGACTGGTGCAATGCTACCCTTTTCCTAGAAGAAAGAGATTGCTTGTACAGTTCAGTTTCCAGGCTACAGCCTGCTTCATCCCTTAGACCGAGACAAAGGAAGAGGGAAGACTGCAAATGCTTCCTTCCAAGTAAGAGACAGTTACTGATTTTGGGCAAGGCCTTTTGTGTCTATGCTGCCAGGAGACAGCACTGCCTTCAGACAGGGCTCCACATCGATGGCTTTGCCCAGTCACCTTAACAAGGTCAGCACCGATAGCCTTATTGCTCGCATGCGCCAAGCCGAAATCAAGATTATAGCAATGGTGGAGGATGTTTTCTATCCTCCTGTCAGCTGAATGTAAACCACAAATATATTAACTAAAAGCAGAGAAATTTTGGAGGTAAAACTCTTCCACATGAAGTGCAAAAACTAAGCAAGTGCCCTCATATCTGGTGTGGGATGACAGCATCAGATAAAATTTTAAGTTGCAGAAACTAACTTTTGCCAATATAGCTGTGATAAAGGTATCTGTAAATACCATTTAGAAACAGTTTTTACTCCTTAAGATTGCATACAAGCCTGAACATTTTAGGTGTGCTACCTTGTCAACCATCTCACACCAAACATTGCTATAAATGTTAGGTGAGCCAGATGCCTTAAACATAGGTGAGAAATGCTAACATTGTTAGTCAAACAAGTCCTCATTACTACTGCAGACAAGATGACCTTTCACTTCCACCAACTCCATAGGTTTTAAAAGGGCATCATAATCTGCTTGCAACTTACTGTGTATAATAGATCCTCTGGAGTTACAGGACTGATGAAAATGGTACGGAGACATCGCAGGCAAGCCTCAATAAACTTCAAATCCTGTGACAGTAATCCTATAAATACAGACAAAAACAACTGTTCAGTTTCATTATCTTTGCTTATTTGAGTAATTTAGTAACATTCACTAACACAGATCCATTAAGGGAAAAGTACCTTGCAATAAGGCTGGGATAATATGGCAGTCTAGAAGGGATTTGACATTATTCTCTGTACCCATTGCAAGGCTTCCGAGGACCACTGCGCATTCTGTTCTCAGTTCTGTGCTGGAGGTTTCTTGCTGAAGTAAATACAGCAACCTGGAAATAGAACTATTTTTAGAGCAAAATTCAGAAGGAAAAGAACTTTCAAGTCTAGTAAAAAAAAAAAAATCTGAATCCTGCTATGTAAAAAAGATGAAGTCCTTAATAGAAAGATGAAGATTGAACAAAAGAGTAAAATGAACACTTTATTCATAAGAACCTTTTTACACTGTGTGTTTCTACACAGGTTTTACTTGCTGTTATAGTAGAAAGGTATCACATTGTTTTTTCTAAAAATGTAGTGTCACAGTACTGATATCCGGGATGAGGTCTTTCAGGATATCAGGAAGATCCCAAATTTCAATTAAAGGAAACAAGTCTGCAGTTTGACGTCAATGGGAAAGGGAACCTCATGGATCTTCCCTAACACTTACGGACATGATTACTGCTATCATGAGGGTTGTTATCTTTGGCAGTGATTTCTTCTGGGTCACGGTTTCAAAATAATTCCATCATCAAGCATAAGCATGGGGACTGAGGGTAATGTGAGTTTCAAACCCTGAGAAATTATCACATAAGAACATCAAGAAAGCCCATGAAAGTTTTATGTGCAGGAAGGCAGCTGAACTGTAGATCACTTCAAGCTTAAAACACATCTTGCCAAACACGTACCTTGGGGCTCAGTCAATTTTGCATCTTTTTACAGTATCAAGATACCCAAGAGCCCCTTTGAAGATATTTTAGATCACATCAGGAGCACCTGAATCACAGCAGAGGTCATCGAACACTTTCAGTCATACAAAGAACCCAGATAGCAACCAGATTCCTATCTCGCATCAGTACAGAAGATAATCACTTTAAGATTCACATGGTTTATAAGCTTAAGATGAAAACCGTTTAACTAAGGGCTCCCACACTACACACAAGTCTGAGCAAAACTGTAACAGGTAGGATGATTTGGACACCGAGATACAATTCTCTCTGTATATGCAGCTTACACAGTGGCTTTTCTAGATTCACTGAGCTAAGACAGAAATATTCTCAATTTAGTAACACACTACTCTGTCTAGTTCGAAAAGGTCTCTCCTAAAGCCAGGCAATAACCGAAGCCTTCTCCAGGAGCAAAAAGGAGCCAAAAGCCAGCATCTACCCCACTGCTGAAGGAGACAGAAGTAGTTATCCAGGTAAACAGATCCCTGAACAAAATGCCCCAAGAACTGCCTTCCTAAATCAAAGACAAGGGAAAAAAATAACTGGAAACACAGTAGCTAAATACAATTTAGGTACACAGGACTAGAAAAGCCCACCAAGGACAGTGCAAGCAGGCCCACAGCAGAGAGTAACACAGAAGAGTACCTTTAACACACACTCCAAATGTTTCCCACTTACGTAAGGCAGAAATTGCTTCCTAGAATCCCTTGCATTTGAAACCTAAAGTAAAAGGCCAACAGACATAACTATGGCATGTCACTGGAAGAGAGCTACGAGATCAAAGGTCTCTTCAATACCTATAAGTAGCACATTCATTACATAAAATTCAGACTATCCCAGGCAGCAGATAATTTACCAAGCTCTTGGAGAACGAAAACAGCAAAATAAATCCCCAGTATCCCGAACAATTTATTTAGATGAAAAATTTTCTGATTGTGAATCTGCTAGGAAATCTGCATTGCTCTAAATGCAGGTTTGTCAGCAGCCAGAAAGCAGAGGTATGCTACTATCACCCAAAGCACACATGTACCCTTTTTGAAACGTAGCTAATCTCACAGTGGAAAAAAGCTCCAAAACACAAACACATTCTAAGGAGATCAAATATAATTTCTTCCTGAACACAAACAAACCAGGTGAGATGTGGCACAAAATTAACGTGAGATGCAAGCAACCCCAAAAGCACAGATACTTTTTCTCTTTTCAACTTCCATCAGATTCAAAGGATCAGACTAGCCATTCAGAACAGCACAGATGTCCAGAATCATTGCTGTTTTCTTTAATCCACTCCTTCCACAAACTTATCAAAGGCATCCAGGTTCTTTGTTCCTGCTTCTCTGTTATCTCTGAAAGGCCATTTATTCCTGATGTTTAGAAACCTCTTCTAATTTCTTGTACAAATCTATTCCTGACTAATTTACATCCATGTGGTATTGCATACGTATTGTCCTTTAATTTGTATAATTCTCATTTCTTACAGCGACCAGCTAACGGTCCCGAGGCACTTTCACCCAGATTGCTCACATGGCTCAGCAGAGCTGATCTGCTGTTTGTTCGTCATTTTACTGTAGGCCCCTTTAATATTGACAGAGCAAGGTACGTAAAAGAGGCTCTGATTACCAGTTGTTCCACAAAAGCGCATCTCACACATCATTTGAGCCAACTCAAAATTAACCACACCTATATTATCGGCTTCTGGAAAAAGAACAAAAATTATACTTAAGGCAATTAAATTACATGTTTCTAAAGCTACAAATTCTGGTACTGTATTCTTTCAAGTATCAGCTGTGTTATGTTCAAGGTAAAGATTAGTGCTGTTTCTGAAAGACTACAAAAGAAGCAAAATACATAATCAATGTTATGCAAAATCATCGCAAAGGAATAAAAGCATCCCACTTCCAATCTGAACAGGACAGAATAACCTTGCATGAGTACTATTTGTACTATTTTTTTTTTTGCATAGACAGCTGGTTTGGTTTTCTGCCTTCTAGATCAGGTAAGGATAGATAGGAAGCAGAAGCTGCTTTGGTAATGTACAAATGCACTGAGTGATCCTGAATAAAATTCATCCTTGAAAAGATGTTTTTTCTGGATGCTGAGCTACTATATGGGAAGTGCAATCTAATCTACTGTTCTAACTCTGACTTGTGCTAATTGCCAAGAAAATTCCTTTATTGTAGAAAATAATTTGACAGGAATTACCATGAGCAAATCAGAAGATGAATTAATTTATTGCAGAAGCCTGTACAGCTGTTTTATTTTAACACTGAAGTCTTGACTTTTCTTGACCCTTCTAACTTACACACGTATATTTTGTAAGCTAACGTTGCAGAACAATTCTCAGCGTGCTCTATTTGTAACTCCACTGCCAGAAACAGTTATGTATCTTCTATAATTTGTATCACTTTATTGCACAGCAAAATTTAAACTTTGTTTTTCCCATGGTATTTAAAAAGCAAGCTGAAAGATTTGGTAATTTAGAAAACATACTGACTACCACCCAGACCAGTCAAGAATAGAAATCAGCAACAACATATGTACAATCTTTCATCTCTGCACGAGGAGTAAAGAATAAAAAGTTTTAAGTCCATTACCTAAATTATTTAGCTTCAGGTATAAGTAGTTTATTAGAAGTTACTTTTTACAATTATTTTAAATGATACAGTATATTATATAGTCATTTTAGTAAGATGTAAGGCACTCGATTCCTACTCTTTTCACTATGATTTCTCAGTCTGCTCCTTTAAATGCCTAAATGTTAGAACCCTTCAGTGATGGTATCCGTAAGGACATACCCAGGCTCACCCACACCTACACTGCAGTAAGCAGATCTATTTATGATGCAGGAACATAAAACTGACCCACATAGTTTAATCCAGCATATACAGAACAAACATGACATCAAGCAACATAAAACAACTTCCAAAGTGGGAATAAAAGGCTCCATTTTCCTAAATCCTCCACCATATCCAAGACTAGTGTTTGGGCAGCATGCTTTAAGTTGGGTTGGTTTTTATGGACAAAGCTGGGAAACATGTTTCAGAGCGCTGGGGCAGACAACTGGCCATTAGCATCTGTCTCCTTCCTGGGAGAAAGGCCTCTCATACACACTATTACTGACCACCACTAACTCGGAGATATGCTAAGCTTCATTTCAGAAGTATCTGAAGGAGTACCGTAACAGAAAAATACCCATTCTTAGATTAGATGATTTAAGATCCCCAAGCCCCGCCCCAACCAAGAAAAACGTGCAGAAACAAGAATCAAGACTAAACCAGTCCTTTCACTGATTATTTTCTAGCAAGCCTAGCAAGCCATTCAAGAAGCTTTTCAGACATGGGGTTGTCTGAGGAATGCTAGGAGACCCCCTCTGATGTAAGTGTTGGTAAATACGGATCTAATTACTAATTTAAAAACATCAGTAATAGTCACTTTTTTCTTAAATAGCTTTCAAAAACCTAAACATCAATTTAGAAATGCAAGAGTATTTACTTCCATTTTCACTATGAAGTCCTGCTCTGAAATGCATCTTCTCTGTACAGATCACACCAGCAGCCTTTTCTGAATATTAAGGACTTCAATAAATAAGCTGTTCCTTGTACCCAGAAATGTTCAGTCACAGGATCACAGAACAGAATCACAGAATTATTTAGGTTGGAAAAGACCTTTGAGATCATCCAGTCCAACCATCAACCTAGCGCTGCCAAGTCCACCACTAAACCATGTCCCTCATCACCACATCTGCCTGTCTTGTAAATACCTCCAGTGATGGCAATTCCACCACTTCCCTGGGCAGCCTGTTCCAATGCTTGATAACCCTTGTGGTGAAGAAATTTTTCCTAATATCCATCCTAAACCTCCCCTGGTGCAACTTGAGGCCATTTCCTCTTGTCCTATTGCTTGTTACTCAGGAGAAGAGACCGACCCTCACGTCTCTACAACCTCCTTTCAGGTAGCTGTAGAGAGCAATAAGGTCTCCCCTCAGCCTCCTTTTCTCCAGGCTGGACAACCCCAGTTCCCTCAGCTGCTCCTCAGGAGACTTGTGCTCCAGAGCCCTCACCAGCTTTGTTGCCCTTCTCTGGACACGCTCCAGCACCTCAATATCGTATCTTAAAACACTTTTTTTTTTTTTCTTTTTTTTTTTTTTTTAAAAAGGATGTTTACAAAATCCAAAAGCACCCTAAATTCTGAAGGTTGCCTTCTTCCAAAGAAAATAATTGCTATTTTCTTTCCCATTAACATTCTGCACTTGGAACAAATGTCATAGCTATGTTAAAGAGTGAAAATGAAACACATTGACTATAATCTGTAGTCTTCCTACGTGTTTAAAATAGAAATCCTTAACTAAGCTTTATAATCAGTGAAGACAAAAATTTAAATTCAGATTTTACATACACGAAGCTTTTGAAATATTACTAATATCCTTTTCTAGAACTTTCAAGTATGCTTGTGTTTTAGATTAGGTTTTCCACAGGGCTAGGTATCCTTATTATAACATTTTCTGTTTCTTTCTTTAAAAGAGAGAATTGATAGCAAGTAACATTAAAAATTAAGCAGTTAAATGACAAATGATAGAATTATGAAAAGTTTCAAGCGAGGATATAATTGATAAAGATGAAACTGTGCATTAATAAACTACTATTAAACATGAAGGACAAAGACCTCATCCTTTTATGGTCACAAGAAACACAGGGATAGCACACTAATGTACATTCTGGATTGGTTTGCTGTTTCCAGGGTCTACCATAGACAAAACCAGCAAAGATGTTTGTAATACATTCCTCCTGTATATTAATATCAAAAGGACAAAACTGGACAAAAATGGCATGTACATGCAGGGGATAAAAGGGAAGGTCATAATTTGGATTTTGCAAATTTTTTTAAAAAATTACTAAGGTCCTTGTTCATAGTCCACATTTTTTAAGAACATGATGTCCCTGCTTAAGCTGGATCCCTTATTTCCAGCCTTATCAGCCAGTCATTCAACTTCAGTCAAACTTGCAGAAATACTGGAACAAGGCTCTGCTAGAACCACCATAACTCACTTTTGCAGAGCCTGAGAGCTTCAGGAGATACCAAGAGAACAGATATTCTAAAACAACAAGACTATTAGCACCTTTTTGTTGATTCACCCTTCAGCCTGTGATCCTGCAGTAAAGTTCATTACAGTGACACAGGAAATTAAATAAAGCTAATGGAAAGATCTTGCAACATCTTCATGAACATTAATCCAAGGTTTGATGCTAAGTAGTTTAAAATGCAGTATTTGGATCTTTTCAAGCTTCTAGAAGGACAGATACTTTCCTCTAATGTTTATATAGAATACCATTTCTTCCATTTGTCCCTGCACTTCTAAGTGCAATTAACTGATTAAAGCCTCCTTCTCAGATGTCAGCAATGTTATCCAGGCAATCATATCTAAATGAGGTAGGACAGCAAATCCATCCAGAGAGATGCTTCAATGAACTCCAGGAACAACTATGCCTAGAAACCAAAAATAAGGTCAGCTGGAGGCGTGATGCATTTTGAACAACTGACAAGGATTCATCTAGGAAAACCACACAATATTCTAGATAAAGTAGAAAACTTTCAGGGAAAGTAGCTGCTGAACAAATGGTAACTACAGTGGTTTAGCAAGGAAGATAAAACAGTTCAGATTTTCCTTTCTTTTGAAGATCATTGAGACGGGTGTGGTGGTTCAGAGTTGTGCACCATAAGACACACTTGCATGATTTAGACCTCATCAATCTGGTCTGACCACAGTCCTCACAGTTAGCTAAAAATAACAGAAATTTACTCTTTGACATTCCATCCCAATTACAAGTTGTCATAAAAAAAAAAATTTCTGAAGTTCTTACAATACCTGGGAAGGAGATGAAACTCAGCTGTTACTGAAAGAATGTTTTCAGCACTTCAACAAGCTCCATAAGCAGGCACGTGGAAAAAGAGCTCAGGGTAACAGTTCCAGTTATAGTACCATGAATCTTAAGACACCTTTTATCAAAGTGTATCAATAAATAAGAGCTTTAATTCCATCACAATTATCTGAATATTTATTACAAATCCCCTTGGAAAACAGATGAATGCACCATTTACTGGAATGATCGTGATTTCTTATTCTGCCATGGAAAACGCCTGTCTTTCAGTCCATTGCAAGAAGGCCTGAAAACTATACCATGGAAACATATGTGATGAATATACAGATGAAGGTACTACTGAGGCATATCATTCATTGTTGGCTTACAGAATATTGAATAAAACGTTAATGCATGCATAGAGGTTGAGCTCTGAACATGTGGGAAGTCCCAGTGAGCATCAATCCCAAACTCTAAACTGAATTAAAGTAGGAGAGTAGATCAAACAAGATAGGACAACATACAAACTTTTCAAAAACTGCTCCTTTTAATGCATTTAAGCATTACTTTTCAAACAGCATAACAGGAAGCAATCCCTGGCCACAGAATTTTCCAAAGAAAGAACTAAGTATGATTTTAAAAGTACAGAATAATTTCTGTAAAATATATGAAGTGACAAATTAAATAGTTGTGGATTCTTACATATGAGGACTCAAAAATATGAGCAATTTTTATGACTGTTAGTCAAAGAAATGTATCCTAAACTGGGATGTCACAGTCCCACTTCCGGAAGCGACAGGTTAACTCAAAAATCTCCAAAAGTTGGATCCAAGGGGCCTGGGCTAATTCTGCTACCAAGCTAAGAAAACCTACAAAGCAAAGATAACTGCTTCTGAAAAATTTCATACAACAGAAACAGTACCTGACAGTTTTTTAAAAAAAGCCAAGTCAAGAAATGTGATGATAGGACTCAGCTTTGAACTACACTATTGGAAACGTTCTGACTACTTAAATGTCTGCAAAGGAGACAGTAACACAAACACTCCACTGCCACGTGGATTACAGAGAAAAACATCCTTCTACTTTGACAGTATTATACTGCTGCAAGCAGTAGGGAAGTAAACTGCAAAGAAAGCTTTTCCTTTAGGAACAGAACAAGGGTCTCAGCTTACAGCTCTACTAATTTATTGTAATCCTTAGACATATTCACTGACATTAATATGCTACGATTTGTTCTATTTACATCACATAACTTGCATCCAATCTGATTTTTGGTCACTTGACTAAATCCAACGTTGGAGCATTACAGTATCTACTGAGCTATAAGAGGTCTAAATTAAAAAAAAAAAAAAACAACAAACCAACACCCCAACTTTTTCATGGAAGAGTAAGTAAGGACTACAATCAAGTTTTTCCTCACCTTTTTCTTTAATGATCAGTTTCATTTGAAAATAATTCTTGCTACTCTACACTGAGCCAGTGCAGTCCGATTCACCTTTTTATAACATGAATACTTTCATTCAACATGTAATACTCTGCGAACCCTCTTCCTAGTTCTTACCCCAAGGTGTTACCAGCTCTCTAAAGTTACTCACATGCACGCGCTTTTAGAGTGACTTTACAGATACTGAAGTTGCTACAGTATGGCCTCTCCTTTTTGGTACTAGATAAAAACATTCACATCCTAGTGCATTAGCACTGTGAAATCTGCAGTCTGTATGAGCTAAATTTATTCTATTTTTCCCCTCCAAGACCACTCCACAAACCATTTAGCAAAAAATAAATACATCCTTTCTTTGCAGCCATTTATACTAGAATATGTTGGATCAACACACAATGCCAGAAGCCAAACAGAGGTAAATTTACAGTAACAACATTCAAACCTTTTAACTTACAGAGAATTACATTGATTCAGCTTAGGATTATTTTAAAGTGTGACACAGGCTCAAATATTTTAGAAGACTAGGTCAGTTGCCTTCATCAAAGTAAGGCTACTTTTGAGATTATACAAGCTTTTTGTTTTACAAGAAATGTGTTAATAGGCATTATATAAAGCAAGATCTTCATCCAGTCTTGCTTCAACCATCTTACCACTTCGCTCAAGGCTCACGTCTTATGTGTAAGTTCATCGCTGAACTGTTCATTCCATTTACCTTTATAAACCACCAACATGCAAACTTTATTTTAAGTCTTCCAGAAATTCCTGTGTGGAAATAATTTTTCCGTTTTAAAACATCAGTGAATCAGACTATGATCACCATTTGAAAAACTACTGTTCGTTTAGACAAACCAATTTTAAAAGGTTTTTGTCTGAGGATGCTAAGCAACCTTAAAACAAAAGTTATGTTTTGACTTCCCATTCACCTGCATTTTTAAATCCTCCATTGTATACAAAATAGCTACGCTACATCCCCACTCTGACATCACTGCTCAACATTCAGTATCTGCAAATGAAAGAGGATGTCACGAACACATTTTTGATTTTTTTTTTAATTTCAATTTTTTTTAAATTTTTTTACAGATTTGACTCTTCCAGCTCCTTAGGAACAGATACAATGAGGTATCATAAAGCTACATTTTACATTCTGTTTTTAAACCTGAAACTTAAAATTGTAATAAAAATACACAATTTAGAAGGTGTCATGAGAAGTACAGCTTATATTAACAACTTCCTTTTTGCTAATAGAAAAGGCACTTCAGAGACAGAGGGCTGCACAGCTTTTAAACAAAAACAGCTCTAATACAATTCTGCTGACTGCAAATATTTGCCTTGACTCAGGTGTACTCATAGCTGTGTTAGAAGAATACCTTGTTCCAGTTATACATAACCCTCACAGTGAGGGTTATTCCTCATAAAGAGACAAAGAATTATGTAAACAGGCCCTGACTCCCAACTTGCTTTGAAGAAAAAAGCAAGGGCAACCACAGGAGGCCTATTAGGGCCTCTGCTCTCCACCTCTTTCACCACTATAGAGCAAAGGAAGCCTTTAAAAATACCATCACCACATATGAAGCTCCTTCACCTAAGTGCACAAACCACTAGGTTTGGGCACAGATCCCTGCCCTGTGGCGTACAGGACACAGAAAACCCAAATGTGAAGTGCAGCCAAGAACAGAACAAGGCATCAGTAAACAACTGTTCCTTGACCTTGTAAGGATGTCCACGAAGGTTTGACAAAACACCTCACTAATGCGCATGACAGACCTAGTAATGCTATGTCCAAACGTACTGAGTTCTTGAAAGACAGCTGGTAACGTGCCAGAGATCATAAATGTTTTAAAAGATGTACATAATTGATAACTAGTAGACGACTTACTAACACCACCAGCAGTGGTCACGCAGTACAAGTTGATCTGAACACCTTACAACTTCAGCACAGTCAGCAGTCAATTAGGTGGGAACTGAGGATCACAGAACCAGAGCTGTAAGGAATCTTGACAGATCATCTAGTCACTCACCTCACTCCAAGGCAGGATCATCAATCATTAAATCATTCGAAGTTACCATCTTGCTTGTCTCCACCACTCCATTGGTGGAGATTCACCACACTGTCACTACCAGCAGCCTTTCAGCACTGCAAGGTGTAGATGTACAGACATTTCTCTACTACTATGGGGCAGTCTTGCTCTCTCATGTCTGTGCTCATCTGTCCCCTTTTTTAACTCAACAGAACAATACTTGCCTTTTGGTGAAAGTTAGTTTTTCTGTGATTACTGAGCTCAAGCAGTTTTCTGTACAGTCACACAACCATCAACACAAGAAGTGGTAGCAGGATATGATCAGAAGCATAGAGGGGTGGTTCTGCAAAGTAACCCTCTGCCAGAAGAAGAGACCTGTTAAATCAACTCGGCTTTTCACCTGCACCTTTACATATGCTGCCTGGGTCAGAGCCACCAAAGGCATTTTCATTAGTGTAACAAAGACCTAATCCCAAGGTAACAGAAAGAGGAGATGCAAGCCATAGAAGCTGCACTTCTAACAACAAAGGTTTTCAGACAAGGGAAGGCAAGAAAGGAGTTGCTACTGAGCACTGAGGGATTAGGGAAAAGATTACTCCAAGAAATACTAATTTCAGAGAAGAAAGATGCCAAGCAAAAATAAAGAAAAAAAAGCTCAAAACACAGGCATGAATGAAAGGGTTAAATCCCCAACAATTCTTGATTAAGGCCTTACTGTGATACACAAAAGCTCTACTTGCATCTTTCTTAGCTTCACTTGCGTAGTTTTGGTAGAGTTGATAAGACATTTCGAAACATGTAATCTCTTGCCTGAGAAGATTACACAGGCTTTGAGCTAGCTCGTTAGGCTTCCTGTGTAAGTCACTGATAATGGGAACTCAGGACAATTGTGACCAGAAAAGTGCCAAAGAACTAATTTAAACTGACCTCCCTTGTAACATTCGGGAGCCAAAGGACTGATGAGCTAATTAAATGACAATATACGGACAAAGGAAGCCCAAAGTTCAACTGGTGGACAGCATGAGGAAGACTATGAATGGCCACTGGAGGGTGAAAAGACTCTAACCCTAATTTTACTGTGCATGCTTGGACTATGTAAACGAATTTTTAGGAAAGACTGCCCTTCCAAGAAATCTGATGAATACATACAGTTTTTCTCTATATAAACTGATGTGCTTTGCTAACCCGTTGGAGCACTCGTGGCGGAGCAATCCCCAGTGCTGCCCAGCACCGTATTAAAGAATGCCTGCTTAATAACAAACTACTTGTTACTGAGTTATTTATCTCAGAAAACTGTCCCGATCGAGCCTCCTCCTGTGAGGAGCATCAAAAGGTGTGGGCTCGGTACTGACTTTGTTTCATGAAGCTTGAAGGGTCATTTGAACCTAAGTCATCACCTCATCAGATTATGCTTAAACAGGAAGGTAGCATTAGGACAAGGTGCTAGTATGTTGCATATTCAGCAACTCTTCTCTAAGAAATGAACCCCCACCTGCAAAAAAACCCAACTCCATCTCATGTTTGTGATGAGTATCCAAATGGTCTCCCACTGAAACAGACCAAGTTGAACATGTACTAACACTGGGAGGCAAACTGAAGATAGGAACTTGAGTAGATCCTCAACATTTTTCTGGCTTTGGACACGATCTTGCCAAAAAATACCTTATAAAAAAAATAACAAGCTAAAAAGATCATTATTGTTTTGTGTATCACTAAGCACACCAGGTCTCTCTTCCGGACAAGAGATACACAACATGCTTTCTTCTGTAGTTAAGAGACATCTTGTGCCAAACAATTCATATAATCATTACTGATAGACCTATGACTTTGTTAGAACAATCAAACCAACTCTTCCTCAGAAACAGTAGTTTGCAGATTTAATATATTTCTATTTGCCAGAATATCAACTGACCAAAGTAAGCTGAACAGATCCTAGTCTCCTGTAAAATGCAACTTCACTATACAAAAAAACAAAAAAAAAAACAAACCCAAACGACTTTGATCCCTTTATTGGTAAGAATTTAAAGTCTAGGAAAAAAAGGTTAAAACACCTAAATCTGATACTCAAAATTGGCATAGTTTTTTTGGAACTCAAATTATTATTTTTTTTTTTTTTTAATTCCTCCCAGCTTGATTTCTGAACACTGTTCATTCCTGTTAGAAAAACAGATCTTATCACACATATTAAGACAGGTGATCTGGCATATCAAAGTCCAGTTTATCACCCAAAACACAAACAATAACAACATTGCCAGCTTCATATCTGTCACTTCACTAACTTTTCTAGAGTTGCTCTTTCTCTAGGCCTCAGACTATAAATCTTTCTTCAAACATTTGCAGGAGCGCCTGCAGGCATGCTTCATCCTGTCATGCTTAAGAATGGTTCATGTTTTATTCTCGCTCTAACAAATGGTGTTGCACAGACAAATTAGACGGGAAGGATTGAGGTTTCTTCTCCCTCTCATGAAAGTAACTGGCTGTTCCCTTTTCCTCATAGGAAAGCATGTGTGGTGAATCTAGAAATCCCCCAAAGGTGCAGTTCTTCATGGTTTTATTACTGTACTGAATCCTGGGGTTGTACGATTCATCAGAACTGGCAAAACTGCAATATTCTTCATCCTTTATGAAGAAAAACAATCCCCAGGTACTCTGGATTTTTTTACCTTCTTAAAATTATTTGTTTAACAAAGAAACTGAGAAAATAAACCATCAGATACAAAAATAGTCAACAGTAGACATCATTTACCATCAGTCACTCAGATAATAGATTAAAAAAACCACATAGAGGTTAAGTATTTCTCATACCAGTTTCCACCATTCATTGGCCCCTCCCACTTCATAATATCAGAACTTTTCCAACAAGAGAACTCTTTTTTGGTGGTTACCGTAAGATTAGAAACTAGAAAACATTCAAAAATTATCTGCTGTCATTGCTAAACCTCATCACAACTGTTTAATAACACAGCCTTAGCCATCAGTTTTACCTACAGTCTAAGGCTGTTCTCTGAAATAGTTCAACAGCTTTACTGCCCCAGGTACAAAGAAGAAAAAGTCATGTCAGATCTATATAAGTTAACTCCTAATCCATGACTGTGCTGTTCCTTCTTTACCAAATTCAGTATCAGGTCCATGGATCAGTGCACGCCTCAAAGGTGGTTTAGGGAACCTCTGTCTAAAACCATTTTGAGATAGTGCTGGGTTCAATACTGCTAAATCTAATCCTAACTAGCCAGTAATTAAAGAGATTTCCATGACCACATGCACCAAGCACAACATGTATTTGCACAAATACATCTTTCATGTATAATTTCAGCATATAAAGTTAAATTAAGAAATTAAGACTTTCATCGAAACCATACCCTCATTCATAAGGAACAGTTTCTTTACACTAGCTAATAATGGATTTAGAGCTGAACACTCAGGCAAGTGCTAATAAATCCTGTCTGTACAGAAGATAGCTCTGTCAGGCAGATACTTGCATTCCTACAGTTAAAGGACAGCCAGTTCATTGGGAGTAGCATTATAAAAGACACTAATTAAAAGAACTTCTAAAGTGAGCACCTGAATTCAAGGATAACCCCAAGGAAAGTCTAGACATATAAAGGCAGTTCTTTGTTAAATCAGATTACAGAATTACAAAATAGATGATGTTGGAAGGTACCTCTGGAGGTCACGTAGTCCAACCCACTGCTCAAAGCAGCATCAGCTAGAGCAGGTTGCTCAATATTCCAGCCATGAGGCCAAGCTCTCCAGGACACAAACTAACAGACTTTTTTTTGGTGTTAAACTAAAGTCATACTTGCTACATGCACAAGCCTCTTTATTCCTAAATACCCAAACATAGAGAGTTTGTTGCTTATCTTCTACAGTAAATGAGTTGTTAGTAACTAAGAATGTTATCTGACAATTGTCTGAGTAACTCCAAGAAAAGCTGAAAGCAACAGGACGGTTTTTCACCCCACAGTCCTGCAACTCTTCTCACAACAGTCAGCATCCCAATATGAAAGTATTCAATACGTAAGGGTGCTCCTCTGCTCAACTCCATGCAGGATCAAGTACCAACATCATGGGTCATTTACGAATTTGCAATACTATGCATTTAAACAGAGAATTGATCAGGATACTTGTGAGCTACGCAAACCATCCTGCCAAAGTTTTCTTTTTAAATCTTGAAACAAAAGGAACACACACTGAAACGTTTCAATCACAGGTACGTGAATTCCTCTACTTACTTATCAGTATATCAGTTTTAATTTTTCCAGTATTTGCCACCTAATACTGCACACAAAATCTTCTTTACAGATACTTTTCTTGTGTTTCATGTAGCCACTAGCCTATATAAAATCCTTTTCCTTAGGTGACAGACTTTGGGATGGAAGGTATCTTGCAGTGATGAAAGGTATCTTTTCATCTTATTAGTAGGTTACACAGTTAACAAAGCAGCAGCCTTGTTTTTTAGCAAACTCTAAAAGGACACTGCCTGAAGGAATTTGATGTTTAACAATAAACTGAAAAATAAGATATCATGTGTGTCCATGTTGGTGTGCTCACAGCCCTAGAAACAAGTTAAAACCCCAGTAAATTCTTACTAGTTTTCACTTCCGCAAACAACCTGACAGGATGCTTAGCAGAATTAAAATTTCAAATAATGGAATGGATAAGAGTTCATCAGCTGTTCTACATGTCATTTAAAATGTGCTCCAAAGAAATGAAAAAATAAAAAAATCCCAACAGTTAAACAGAACCTCTAATAAATGACTTAGGGAAAGACGAAAATTAACTATATAAAGTTCTTTGAGGTGCACCTACCTAGACATAGGCCTTTAGCTTTGGGAAGAAGTATACTACCACACTACAGCTCCAAACAACTGACTTTATGCCTCAAAACTCTGGAGAACAATCAGCTGGAAGTTAGAAAATCATTTTTGGTAAGTGACAAGAATGATTTAGTGTTTTTGTTAAAGGTCTTGAATGGTTAGATTTAAGATTTGATTTTAAAAACTCTGTATTCATTTTGCAGCAAAGGAATAACTGAAGCTCTCAATGAGAAACTAGCTCTGAAGTGGATTAGACTTTTATTGTTAAACTCAGTGATGATTAGATAAGCAACAACTTGATTCAGCTAACATCTTTGACAAACTAGCACAGGTCAGAGCTTTAACAGGTAACTACAACATACAGGCAGACAAAGCTATGCTTTGATGACTGTAATTTAACATTGCCTTCCCTACACTCTGCCATCCACCAGATGAAGGAAGAGTAAGAGAGGAAATGTGTCACAGGCTTGAAAGGCCCAATCATTGACTGGATTCCAAACCACTGAATGCCGTATCTTTCAGTGTACCAGACAGTGGTGCACAGACTTGCAAAACAAGAGTTATCAAAAACTTATGTGTTCATTTCATCAAATGCTTTTCTTTTCCAACTCCATTTCTGTAAGCCAGAGGCTTTAGACTGTTCACTCCAGAATTCAGAAAGAGCTTGAGAGCGATAACTTTTGCCTACAACAGAACCTAACCTACTCACTAAGTGGCCTTACAATGTACCTGATGTGCAGTTTGTGGGAAAGTGTCAAGGCTTGAGACCTTTAGGAGGTCTCAAGGTATCACACAGCGGGGAGGGAAGGACTACTTAGCTTCTGAAGTTACGTCAAGAATGGCAAAATACCTGGGTGGTCCTGGCAACCACTTAAGTGAGAGTCTTTAGTTCCCCTATGCCTTAGGTGTTATTCAGTGGCAATGAGTAGGATGATAATATGATTGTCAACCTGGACTCCACAATAAACAAGCGTTTTTCTAGGCTCTATTATAAATTCCACCAGAACGGGGTTTCAATTACAACTCAGAGCACTGGGAACCAGCAGCACTACAGACTAACCGCTACTAAATGAACACTGTTTCATTAAGTCAGAATTCCTATCAAGATGACTTAGAGAAGAACAATTTACATTTGAACTGAGGACAAATCATTTTCCTGAGATTTAGGAAGTAAGAGCAACTGACAAAAAGCTTGGACTCTGAAGAGGCATCTGACACACTGATAGGCATAAGAGCTGCAGTATTTGTTCTTATAAAACTGTCAAGTGAAGGAGTACACGAATAATTAACACAGACCTCCTGATTTTCTGCTAGCACTTATGTAGTGTAGAAGGAAAAAAACCTAGAAAATTGAAGGACAGTACAAGTCGTAAACCATTTTTAGGCAAGGCTGACTTTTTGGTTTAAATTGGCCTGCCACTGGAAGAACTTGGTATTATGGCATTAAAATACACTTTTTCCCCCTGAACTTTAGACATTTTATTTTATGGTATTGCTAATAAAAAGTAACAGTTTCAAAAAGTAAAATTTCTGCAGTCCTGACAGAGGTGCCTGAGGCCAGCATTTCATGAGAATGTAAAGGAGTAGCTCGGATTCTGTAGAAAGGAGGGGATAAAGAAAATAATTTCTTAAGAAACAAAATCCACATACAGGCTGGCTACATTTATGTTCTTAAAATCTATGACCATGTTTGTGTACACTTAATTTTTAAGTCCGGACATGGCAATTCTGCAAGCTTTCTTCAATCAACTTTGGGTTTTTTAGCACCCTCTTCAGAACAAATGGTCAAGAAGTGACCATAGGTCAGACTGAACCTCAAAGGGACAAAAAAAATTTCATTTAAGCTATAGATATATCTCCCTTTCTAAAGATGACACTGCTAAGCAGTCAGCTCATGGACTCAGGAGGCCACTGGCCTAGAAATGACAGTGATTCAGCCATTCTCCCACAGCGTTTTCTTCCTGTATGGAGGTCTTCAAAAGACCTTGAATGTCTTTCCAACCAAGCAGCAGCAGTCTAATATTTTAAAATAATATGGTTACTTCATACCTACCAGTAGTATTTGGCCCAATTTCAAACAAAAGATACTTCCTAGATTTGTTCCAAACCTCCTATGAGTCTGTTCTAGTATTTGCACATACTGTTTTCTTTTCCACTAAGTGACAGAAATCTGAAGGGGTTCTTTGGGTCTAAAGGGTCTCTTCTAACAGCTTGCTAGAGGAACACTTGAGGAAGAAGAGAGAAGCAAGAAATGAGTGAACAAGAAGCCGAACCACAGGACAAAGCAGCAGCAGACTTCTAGCAATCCCCATGCCATTACAGAAAAGAATCAACTTCCCTTGGGAGACTGCAATCTAACTCTGTGAAAAGAAAACTGTTCTCCCCATTAACTTCGCAAAGGAGACTCAAAACAAAGAATGCTAGTTTGCTTACTCCTATTCTTATTAAGGGAAGTGTTTGCCTTTGCAGACTGGAATTCCAAAGGCTTCCATACTCTAACGGCTTCAGTGGCCATTTCATGAATTGCAAGGCATGTCAAAAAAGGCAATGAATTCCCACCACCTTGCTAGGGAGAATAACAGGAGTTCTCTAATCCAAATGGTCTGTAACACCTTGATGACACTTAAGTTTTAGCCAGTGAGAACTGTCTTTTTTCACAATAACCCAGCCAATTTACCTTCATCTATACCTCTAGTCTGAAAAGCATTGACATTAGATTTTCTGTGATTTGAGGATAACTTGTACTGAAGTGAGGACAAGTGCAACAATTTACCTGCTATGATTTTCCAAACCCAGTCATTTATTTGCAGTTATAGGTTAACCATATAATTTACTTGACCAGCCAGAAGGAATTAACAACAGAAAAAAACCCTAAAGGCACTTCTGGATTTTCATTACTGGGCACAGAACAAGTAACAGCAGAAAGGAGGATAACTGAAGTAACATGAAGTCCTACAAAGTTTAAGAACAGGCAGATTCTAGATTTGGAAGTTGGAGATCTTCTGTTGCTTTTAAAATGGGAACCACAAGAATCAACGGTGGTCGCAAGAATCCCTTAGGGCCTCTTGCTGAAAAAAATTCCTTAAACTTTGCATAATCTTCAAATATCCACTTCGATCTTTTCATCTCATGTGAAGTCTTCTCTTCACCTGTTTATATTTGGTCAAAATGGAATATAATTCAGCAGGTTTTGTAGAGGGGGTTTCCCAACAGCTAATCCCTAGAGAATTTAAAGGGCTAGCCTTGACACAAACTCAATCTGTAAATGAGAAGATATTCCCTGCAAGTAAAATGCATTTTTTGACAAGTTAGAAGAGGCTTTCTCAAGCAGGACAGTTTGGGACCTAGTTGCTATTTAAGCAAAAGGATCATAGGTGGGTCCCATACCGCTAGCACAAGTAATGAAGTGCTCAATGTTTTCCTTCTCCATTGTTGCAAATAGTGGCTGAAAGAAAGCTGGAGGAGAAGAGGGGTAAAATGAAAGCTGTAGTGAGCAATCCAGTAGTTAAGTTAAATTTGTACTAGGGGAATCAGGATCCAGAAAATGGTAACATCAGCTGAAGCAGTAATTTAGCAATAAAGTATGATCAATGTTTTTTAATTGTCTGAAGCAGGTGGAGAAGACAAGCAAATCATCTCAGATGTTTTTTAATATTTTAAAATTATATTTTTAACGTAACCTTACACATTTTCACTTGTGAACTCACCAGGCAATTGGCTCAAGAACAGTATTTAAGATACAACCACTTTAATCCATCATTAGTATCAATGTCAGAAATTGGATTTCATTCCTGAGCTGATAAAGTTGAATAAAAATCACCCAGAATACTTTAGAGAATTCTATGAAATTCTAAATTAAAAGCATTACTCAACAGCCTGTTCTGTAATACATGAGTTTAACAGGTATTTCAAGTATCTCTCGGTTACATTAAAGAAAGTATGCAGTCAACTACAATCAAAGTTAGAACAAAAAAGTGCCTGTGATCTAAGGATCATTATTCCAGACCTGTTGTGAATCAGTGAAAAGGAGAGTAGCAAAGGACATACCTTGGAACTGCTCCCAAAACAATCAAGTTGGCTTTTTGTTTGTTGTTTCCAATTACAGCATTTTTCATATCTCTGTAAATCCAGAAAGAAAAACAAACCCTGGTAAATTATGCTGAGGTACTGAGGGCTTAATCTATAGAATTTACTATTTCCATGAAGGCTTATCAAGTAGTCTTCCACATGTCCATGCTGCACCTACAGGACTGAGTAGTGCTTCAGGGCAGAGTTTCTACAGCCCACAGACAAATACCCCAGAGCTCTGCAACTCCATTCTGTCCCAGCTTATGCAAGTAAACAAAACCCAAAACTCTCTCACATGCACACCAGACATGAAGAAGTCTCATTATTGAGGAAAACTAGATTTACTGATTCTTTGTGCTCATATATTCACTAGACTTCCAAAAGAAAAAAAGCACTATTGTTTGGGAAATCAAATGTGGGTAATTTAAAGTATTAACTGAATATTCTACTGAGTGCAGAAAGACACAAGGGGGGGGGGGGGGGGCAGGGGCACAGGGCGGGAAGAAAAAAGGAACAAGGAACTATCACCAGTCTCCAGAGACCAGGCTTTCACTCTTCCCTTCACCACAGGCTTCCTTTTGTGAATTTCAGCAGGACACCTGAACATCTGTACATCAAAATCCCAGGAATAAAGCGGAAACAAAAGTATTTTCCTGTCTGAGAGTTACTGCAAGGTTTAATACATTAAAGGCACTCATACTATGGTAAAGGAACAAGGAAAGCATTTTGGAAAGAGGACACTGGTTGCACATGCTAAGAAGGCTTACGAAAATATCTGGTTTGCAACCTTCTTGTTCAGAAAATTGCTACTAAATCCTAAAAACCATCACCACCTTTTAAATTATTTTTTTTCTTCGTATGAACATACTGAACATATATGAACATCCAGAGGATCTGAAAGGAAGCTAGCAATTTATGACCAGTTTCAGAAAATCAAGATGACACATTTCTAGGAAACTTCCTAGTTGTAGGGACCTTCATAAGAGCAGAGAACAAAACCAGTCCAAATTCAGATAATTCTTTATCAGCAAAAAACAAAACTAGATGGACTGTAGTGTTAGTAGTCGCAAATTTGATAAATTAATCACTGGCTAACTATGCCCATAATTCATTCAGATAAACTGGAAGTTTTAGTGGCTGCTTTAAGTTAGCATATTTTCTTGCTACTATATCACTCTTTCACCTGCTATCTGCAAATTTGAAGATATTTAGAGTAGCCCTGTTCTTTAAGATCCACCCTGGCCTTCATGAACACTACATAGTCCTTACATACCCACTGAATGCGCAAACTCCACTGCAATATGCAGCTGTCCCAAGTGTTAAACTCACTTCATTAGAGGTATAGAAAATCTTCTTAGCCAAGGCAGGTAGTATCTGACATAGACAGAATCTTTATAAACATCAATTAGTAAAGGATAATTGCCTGCTCTTCCTGAAGTATTTCTCTATATGACTCACTTTCTCATTGCATACAGTTATCCAGCCACAGAAGAGTGCTCTAGGAATTTTAAGCAAATGAGGCTAACTTCTCAAGTTTGGCTAGTGATCTTGGAGCTCCAAGAAGGGAGCAGCATTAAAGGCAGCTGAACGCTGACCTGCAGCTCTGTGTATCTCTTAGCACAGGCAGAGTCAGGAAACCACTTGACTTGTCAAATGAGCCATCACTCAACAGGAATCTGCCTACCTAGCACACAGTTTTACACAGCTGAGTATCAGCAGAAAGCATTGGACCTTTCTGTTATATCCCCCCTAAGTTTGGTAACTTTACCCCACAAGACAGGAGGTAGAGGAGAAAAAGAAAGATCAGAAGACAGGCTAAGCTGGAAGCCCAAGAAAACTTAAGGAATAGATTTGAAGATTTCCCTAAACTCAGAACCAGTACTTCAGTGGTTTCTATGCTGAACGCTTGATATGAAAGTATCCCAGTCATTTTTAAAGGTTTTTAAAATACAAAAGTCAGTCCAAAACAGTGGCAGAAGTAGACAGACATCTCAAAAGAAACTGCACCAACAAACGTGCTAGGCTCAGGTACTAAACTGCTCAGGCCACTCTTGGACTTCTAAAAAGGCCACCTCTCCCTGTCCTCCTTAGGCACCGGCTCTCAAAGTCATCAGAAAGGCTGCATCATATCACCTATCTATGACGGCATCTTGAGAAGCTAAAGAGAAGACAATTGCCAAGCACTCTGAAGAATTAACAAACAGATTTTGGTGACATTGTAATGCTCTGCTTTGGTGATTTTACACATTATTTTCTGTTAAAAAAAAAAAGAAAAAACCCACAAACAACACACTTTTGTGACTCCTGCACCAACTCCACAATAGAATGGCTTGCTAACCTTATAACTATTTAATGTGTAATAAGTACTGCCTATAAGAATTTGATTTAGAGACCCTTTCAGAAGTGGCAGGAACATGGCCAAGTTCCATAACACTCAAATTGAGAGGTTTAGTGAGGTCATAGACCTGATCTGTAAACGATTCAGATGAGTTTCTTCATCCTGGTTCATAAAGTTCCTCAGAAAGGTCATGGCAGATAGACAAGAAATATCACAAGCTTGAGATTTCTGACAAATCCAACACATGTACATTCAATCACTTCAACTCACAAGCAAGTAAGATACCTTCAAATTGGCAAGGGGACCAAAAACTGTCAGAGATAGGAGTCAGCAAAGATCACCACGTTTGTATGCATTATGCCTTGGCAATCCCAAGTTCTGTGCCATGCTTATCTCTTCAAATTTGCCACTTACAGAAATGAACCTATTTCACAGGAAGCAGGTGGCTATGGAAACCAAGAATATCCTTAAAATGCTATAATCCAGTGTTGAATGATAGTAGACTTTTTTCGTTTACTATGAAAAATAATTATGTGATTCCACGTTACATTTTATGGAGATTTTCCTGATCAGGAAGCTAATCTCCTTAAGAAGAAACGCCATGTGTTGTCCTAGTCTACCAGGCCCTTGGTGAATCATGAACCTTGGAAAAACTGAGGGCAACTCCCTTATTTGAAAACATCATCTCCAACAAGTTTGAGCTTGACTGATTTCAGATCCAAGATGACATGAGATGCATCTCAGGAGAAAAGGCAGTAAAGATCGCTATCTTCTACAAGAGGTAACAAAGAAACCTCAGAAATTTGTAGTCCAAAACTGGATACCCACTTTATTTCTGAATGTCACGCACACTGTTGCCATTTCCTATCATGGAAAAGAGTCCTTGAAAGGAGGAACAAGCAAACAGCAGCAAAAATACAATCACAAAGAGATGAAAAGTTCAAAGAACAACTAGTCTATGGTGATTCTAGACCTAATCTGCGAAAAGACCATGACCCAGAAGAGGCAGATACACAGGCTTTCCAATAATCAGCTCCAAGCTCTCAGGTAGGTTATCAACCCTACTGCCAGGTGTGAACAGCATGAGCAGCTTCAGAAGAAAAATGCAGATCTTCCACGTGTACGTAGTACATTCTAGTACTACTTAGTCTCAGCCTCATAAAGGAAGCTTTCTATAGAGCCAAAAGACAAACCACAAAGCTTTCATATGACAGGTCTTAAAGATGCATTTGAGGTTGGTTGGTTTTTTGGGTTTTTTGGGTTTTTTTTTTTTTTGTTTTTGTTTTTGTTTTTTTTTTTAATCTCCATGTATTAAATCTTACCGTTTAGATTCAAACTAAATTCAAAGCCATGTAACAAAATAACCTGAATTACAGTAATTTTAATGCATAGATTTAAAATCTGATAGCTGATGCTTATGCTTACATTTACTAAAATACAATAAAGTAATTCATGTGAAAAAACTGTCAAGCAGGATAATACAGGCTGTCAACAGTAAAATATGGCAAAGAGATCCTAGCTAAGCACTTGGAAATATTGCTTCCTGAAGTGCTAAACCAGCTTTCTCCATCTCCTATTGCTTCTCAAAGAGTAAGAATATGGTTTCAGCAGTTCAATCCTGTGACCACTCAGTTTTAAGTTATGTAACTAACTAGAGACTGGAAAAGACTTCTTTTCTTTCCTAGAAAAGGAGAAAAAAAATTATCAGGTGAGGTTTATCAACTCTAACAATCTTTTGGAACATAGCAACCCAGAACCAATCAGTTCAACTAATTAGCTATAATCAAAATGCAATGCATGCTAGTTTCGTAAGTGTATTAGCACAGTATGAGTGTTTAAAATAAAATATTTTAGGAGTACATTAAACTCATTTAAAAAAAATACCTAATTTCCATCCAAACGCAGCTCGACAAGAGTTACAAGAGGAACTAATCAGCCAATCGTGTATGAAGTTAATGTTTTTATTCTGATGCTTAATGTATAATTCTTTAAAGGCACCAGATATAGCCCACTTCAGATAAGCAAGAAGCAATATTAAATATAACAATTTGGAAGCAAAATATGCCCTTTAAGTTTTAATGATTCCTAGCCAATAGAAATTAATATTATGAAATGTCTTAAGTCCTGAGAAAATTAGCATTCTAGTCTGTCAATGCAAATTATTACTGTAGAAGCAACTGAAGGTGCTGAACTTTGTCCAAAGTAGAAATTACTGAAGTTCAACATTTTCATGAAGTTGATTCTAAGTTTGGGACTCCTCCCACAAAAACACCAGAAGTGTCGGGTAGTTAGTGTGCAGTTCTCTGAGCTGGTGTGAGCTATTTTCCCAGCTGAGAAAGAACAGACCTTGAAAGTATTCCCAGCAAGCCCCGATACCTGCACCTCTTCTGCAAAAGAGAACATGAGAAAGCAACACGGATAGACGGACTCCTCAGTGAGAATTTGGTTTTACGAACATTTTTAAATACCATAAATCAAGCATAAACCTAAGAAATTTGAAAATTCTGAAGGAAACCCTGGAGCTTTCCTATGTCACCTTCTAGGAAAGTAACACAAAAGATCTTGAAACAAGTTAGAGTGACTTGATGAGAAAGCAGCAATAGGAACTACACAGCAGAGGAGGAAATAACAGCTTGCATGATATTTTCTCATCTTATGTCTTTTGAAAATAGAGTAGATGGCCATATTTAAGAGGTTCCTAGACAGAGAAGGAAGGATATCAAACATGACATGAACAATCACAGAAGGAAAAGTAGTCCTAGACACTTCAAGCCAATGCTTTCACTTTTAGTATGAAATAGTTACAAGAGATTCCAAGACAATTACACACAGAGGAAGCATCGAAAACAATACAATGTCAGACTAGATTTATCTACCAGAGGCTGATCAAAATTACAAACAATAGAATGACGCAAAGCATCATTCTGAAAAGGTTTTCAAAAACTCAAAATGCAAATATCTAAAAAGATGAGGTACTGGTAACTGATACAAGGACGTAGCTCAAATGAAAAACCGTCTGTCCCAACTACAGGAGAGTTTCTAAATTTCAGTGTCATATAAGCAAATGGTACCTGGACTGGCTGGACTCAAGTCAGAAGCTAACTGTGGAGCTAAAGTTTTGACAATTATGCTTTCTATAGCTTTTGCCTCCTCTTCCTTCTCCCTTCCTCCCACTCTCCCATTTTTATGGGCAGATGCAAAATAATCAACAACAGCAATTAATGACAAACTTTGCATGTTAAAATATGTCCATCATCATTTTGAGAGAATTAATTTGTAAGATGGACACTACTACAGCTTGAATATCTGTTAATTACCCAACAAGCGAGTTGTGTTCTACCCCTTTAGCAGGGAGCATGTTTGTACTAATGTGATTACTAGTCAAACTAAGTGAATAAAATGTTAAAAACTCCTGCCAACTCAAGCAAACCACAGAAATCATAAATCAGTTTAATTTTAAAGGTTAATCATCAGGTTGGGAATAAAAATTAAGATTTCTAATCCTATTCAAAAATATCAGTTGATGCAAAGAAAAAGATTATTTTACAGGAAAGAACAAAGTAGCACATAGAGACACTGTTACTCAGCTTGAGTTTTAACACTTAGAAACTGCTACACAATTAACATACAGTGCAAACTAAACAAACTCAATGTTTAGACAAGGAAACCCTAAATCCATGGTTCTTCCCAATCTTAATTCTGTACTCTCAGACACTGCATAAAATCAAAGTGCTGTAGAAAATAGCATATGGCTATAATTACAGCAATGTAGAACAGTAGAATTTAACATACATAAAGCTAAAAGTGATCGTTTAATCAAACTTCTCCATATCACAACGCCACAGAAACCACTTGAACTCCTATCTGAAGTATCCCCTTTGGAGAGGCAACTTACCTTGTCATAAGTTTTCTTGCCACGGAAAGCCTACCAAATAGAAAGTTAAAGTGTTTCAATGATCCATACCTGTAATTAGAAATATTTATACCTTATTCCTACCCTGAACCTATCCCCGTTTCCAGTACTTATCTTGCTATGCGTGTGTGTGACAGACTGAAGAAACCTCCCATATAAAATCTTTATTTCTATATAAAAGCTTACATCAATCATTTCACATGCTAGTCTTCTATATCAAGCTTAACAACGTAAGCTCTCCATGTTTTTGGTTGCAGTTTCAACTCAAGTTCCTTTCAAATCTCTAGGTTGACTGACAAAACAGGAGATGCTGCTTTTCCCAGCTCTCTCTCAAGCATGTTTTATTGCCTCATCCTTTGCACTGAGTCTGGAAATTGTGCTACATGTTGCACGAGATCACTATTTAATAGAAAAATTGCCTACTCAACCTTAAAAATGACACAGATCAAATTTAAAATGCTTGAAGTTAGCAGAGGATGGCAGTTTAGATAGCTTTTATTATGTAAACTTTTTAAACTAAAAAAACCAAAGCCACACAAACCACATAGCTAGAGCTCTGCATTATCAGCATTTCAATTTCAGCATCAATCTCTGCTATTTAAGTAAATTAGGTTGTAACAGCAAAGAATTATCCAAAGAGAGATGTGGGGAAAACAGCTGCAGATTGGTAGCATTCTCGGAAACTGAGATCTCCTGCTCTGTGACACCAGATCAGCAAAATACTTTTTTCACAGCTATCCCAAAACAGCCAAACCACATGAAAAGAAGAGCCTTCACCACTGTTGCTTTAGATGAATGACCTAAACAATCAAATATAAAGTAGCTACGTTACTCTTTTTTTTTTTAATGTCTCCATCTTCCCTCGGGGATGAAGTACTACATTCAGCAGTATATCCCACAGTCAAAGCAAAAATTAAATGAAATTTCATTAAGCAAAGAGGCATCCTGTAACACTACATTTTTCTAGCACTATTTTTCATTCACCGTCTCTTGATTTAAAGTTGTTTTTGTCCACTCTACCATTTTAAGCCCATCACTGATCATCGAAAGAATGACTTGTCCACAAGTCATTCACATAGAGAATTCTTAAGTTTCATTCGGTCCAGGAAAATACCTTAAAATGGCCTTCCAGCACCTGTTCTCAGATGTGAGCTCATAGTATTGTATGACACTCTGTCCACTTCACCTTAGGCCAGCAATCACTGAAGGAGCACCAAAACCTGTTAATTTGACACAGCTACTACCCATTACATTATAATGATCTAAAGTCTGTCTGACATGAAAGTATAGCCTAAGATTTTTAGCTCCAAACAGCTATCAGCTAAGATGATGTACTGGTCTCCATATGCTTTAGTCATGCCTAAATTTCATTTTTCAAATGGGTAAGTACCCACTAGGACAGAAACTCCATAATTTACCTATATCTAAACAAACTTCCTCATTGTACATACGGGGGAGTTAATGGACATTTCAGACAATGCATGTTTGAAGTATGTTTTAGCAAGTAATTTTACCAGCTAGCCTTCCTGCTACAATTCCCAAAGAAAAAATAAAAATAAAAAAATCTCAACATTTATCGGTTCAGCACCAGCAATACAGCATAGATACTGAAATCATTTTAATCATCTAGCAGACAAATTAATTGGTAAACAGTGTTGTCCTTTGAATGTTACAAGAAATGCCAACCCTTTACAGGGAGCTAGCCTAAAAGTACATAGTCCCATACTGCAAACTGAAAATGAGCTTGTTTTGGAAAGTAAGTAAACTCATTTTTTTTGTAATGCTGATTCCAATCAATTTGAACTGGCAGCTTAGAACCAAAAAAAAAAAAAAAAAAAAAAATATCAAACTCTACATATTAAGAATCACAAAGTCAGTAGCATTGCTGATTTTGTGGCACGCATCCTTGAGGCCCAACCTCTAGTTCAGTCTGAAAAACATCCCCTACGCACCCCCAAAGGGTGTAACGACTATTTCTCCCTCAGCTGCCTGCTACATTTTCATCTTGCCCTCCCTTACAGGCAACCACCTCTCCTCTGCATTTGTCTAACAGATTCATAAAGTTAAGTTAAACTCTGAATAACCTCAGAGTATTCAGCTGTGCTCAGCTTGAAGTTTGCCACTTCTAACTCAGATCTCAAGATTTTTGTGACCAATACTCACTTGATTTTCTCCAGCTATGTCAGCTAGTCTGATAGAAGTTGTTTCTGCTCTCTCATCCTACCTATGGCCTGAAATCACTGCAGCAATAGTATCGCTACTCTGAGGCTGGCATCCAGAGAGGGATTTGGGAGAAAAGTGCCTTCATGCCCTTCTGAAAGGCAGCAGTGAAGCAGATTCATTAATGATCAATCCTCTCTGTGGAGTGGCAACTGCAAGGCTTGAAATATTAAACAGTCCTCTTAGGCTGAAGACTGCTAGCCAAATGTAATAGGTATACCTAATTTCCTAAAGTCTACCCCACCTTTAAATATTAGACCAGGAGTTACAATACTATCAGTTTACTTGCGAAAATAGTATTATGCATTTGTACCTTTTGCTGCATTATAAAGAAAACACAAGGAAGTATCTTATTCTATGACAGGTACACACTTCCTTCCTCTCATATCTTTGTATCTACACTATTCTTCCATCTGACTCTACAAAACCTATTACATTGAAAATCACTCTTCACAGAGCACTACTTAATTCTCAAATGATGTTTGAGGCCTTCCAATTTCATCTTCTATCACTGCGAAAACTTGTCTAGCTATTAGATTCCTCAGCTTACCTCTTGAAAGGGAGAAATCAACAGAGTAGCACTCCCAGCACCCTCTCAGCGTCACCTAAACCTGCTCAATTTTCTGTCAGATTCTGCAACCTAAAGACCAAGCTTTCCATTTCCAAGCCACAAAGAGCCTATCCTGCAGTTCACTAAGTATCAACAGAAAAGACTCAGAAGCCTCTTCTCTCAACACATGAAGGACACTGCACAAAACAACGCTTCAAAAAATTGTATCACTTGTTCTTAGCCAATTAGACCTCAAAGTTCCCTATTCACCTGAAAAAACATGCATTTACTACAGAGTACTGTCTAGGAAATAACAGAATCGATCAAAATTGTACAGAGGCAAAGTATAACAAGAACAATAAGGACTGCTCTGATTCCACAGGGCCATTCTGGTGAAAACCGAAGCAAGGAAATATGCAAAGAACAAAACATAGCTCCTGCAAAAAATTTAGGTTTGGCAGTACCCACTGAGAGACTGAAATCTGATTGCGTATGTTTGGGATGCACAATGTGAAAACAAGTGCTGTTCACTATTTCGTCTTAAAGAAGGTTTGTTTAACAGCACATGAAGAACAAGAGGCAGAAGCAGCCTCTTCATAACTGTCTGAGGGGGGTACCTGTTGCTCCAATAGAACTGAGATAGGAATTTCTTCTCTTCCCACTCCATGAAGCTGCCTCATATTTCACACAGCTTTCCCTGCAGGCATGTGTGGAACACTGCACTGATGCTCTCATTCCAATTGCTATAGCTGAGAAATACAATACACTATTATACAGTCATCTAAACAGGTGCCTGGAACATTTTTTTTCAGATCCAAGAATACACAAACGAAAAAAGTTGGATGTAAAAAAAAAAACAAAACCCCAAACCACACACTGTTTGAGGTGTTCCCAAGTAATTTCAAAGCAACTTACCACAAAAGAGATACAATGTAGGTTCCATAAAAGCAGTATTACTACCTAAGATATAAGGGGTTTTTTTTCTGGTTTGTGACTACCTTCTGTTTGAAGAAGGCAAAAACCAGTAAGCACTAACATTTTCAGTTGAATGCAAGTAGAAGTCCACTGTCCCTTAAAAGAGCTTTTAACACATATCTAACTTCGCATCCAAAAACCTGCTGCAAAGGTAAGCCCAATTACATCTTGGTTGTAGTAAAATGTCCGTTTGAGTCTTCAAAACACTGAGCATAAGCACTAACCACTGCAGCACTGTCAGTCTAAGTCTGCAGGGATCCTAAAAACATAACTCTCATATTCAAAGCAGTCTGCAACTCCTTACCTATATGCCAACTATTATACTTTCCTTATTAACATTAATTCTCAAACACTCAAAATCACAATGTGTCAAAAGCATCTATAACTCAAATTAAATATACTGCATAGATCTGTACCAGTATTCCCACCACAACACTAGAAGTACTCCCTGGGAAAAAGGAAGATACTGTAGACATACACTTTGAAATCAGTTCTTCAGTACCAAGTGCCAGATCTATAGCATGTTTCTTTCATTTTCCTGAGAAATAAAGTGCTCACACAAGTTTGGAAAATGCTTGTCTAGTAACTCCAGCTGCCTAGATATCCATAAAGGACAAAAACAGCAGTGGCACAGGAATTCTCAGCACACCACAAAGATGATTATTTACAAACCTTCAAAGATGACATCCTCTGACTGCTGAGGAACAGCCTGATGAGAAACAGTTGGGACCTTCAGTAAGCCAGATTTGTCAGAAAGAATGCTCCTTTCAAAACCAGCCCTTGAGATGGAATTACATAGCTCTCTGTAAAATGATAGACTGCCTCTTTGAAGACATCAGGCTAAATGTAAGCATGCCAAAATGTCTCTCAAAGAAGCCCCTGACCAGCAAATAAATTAGAGGACAAAAATAGGTATTAGCCTTGCATCTGAACAATGTGGTCCTGAGCTTAAGAGCGGGTGAAAAGCAAATGATAGTCTAAGGATCACCACCCAGAATTGTTTTTAAAAATAAATAAATACTGCCACACTGCAAAGCATAGGATGATGTTGCAGCAACCATCTTGGGACAAATGAAGCTCTTATAACAATGCAGAAATTTACAGAGCTATTTATGTTCTGCTCCTCTGCCAGTAAGGGCAAAACATTTAAGAGAACTTCTGAGAGAACACAGTATTTAATCCCCTACAGTATCTGTTTGAGGTAGTCTATGCACTGTCAACACTAAACATATTCGATAGCTGCATACCTGACATTAATGCCAACCTTGCAGAATGCAGTCAAAGCATATTGGAGAAAATGTGAACTGTAGAACAGTGCACAGAAGACAAAAGGTTTAGAAGAGCACCAAATCAGACACAAAGCAAACCTGCAAGACCTCTCAAGCATAAGCACGGCCATAAGGTAGAGTTTATGTTTACAGAAGGAAACTACTATATTAAGGTTGCTCATTTATACAGACAGTAAACAGAAAGGTAAATACATACACCACCATACAGATGTGGGTATGAAGAGGTGGGCCTTGCACACTTGAAATAGTTAGCTCTCAGGTACAGTAAAAGGCAGTAGTCACCCTTGTATGAATCTCAACATTTCAAATCCTGAACTGAAATTCATGATTTATTGGCAGGTACACACAATTCTCCCCTTCCTACCTACTATTAATACTGAGATGAATACGAGAGAAATTATGTGAACAAAAGTTCTGCAGGAAGCTTGACATCTTGAAATAAAATCAACAGAACCACATAGAGCAGTACCGGACAAAAGGGACATGGTTTCTCAGTTTTCCCATGAGGAGGAAAAGGAGAAAGCTCCTAGCCAGGTAAGACTTTACTGTCTAGACAAAAGAAGATTCTGAACACCACCTCACTGATAATTCATGGGAAAGAAGGGAAAAGAAGAGATTTGATCATTTAAATACTTTCAGAATATGTAATTAAAAGCCTTCTCAAGTTACAAGATGACAACTGGATTGGCATGATTTTCAAGTTCAAGAAGCATTTAGCTATATTTTACCTTTATGAAACCTCATTCAGAAGTTGGTTTTCATTAAAATTACAAGGATGCAATTTAAAAAAGCCCAAATCCCAAGTTAGTCATTCAAGTATCTTTAACAGCTTATGAAGAACAGGACTATTGTAACTGAAGACAATCTGCAGAAACAAAGCCTCTTAAGACAGCCTGTTTTCTGATCCTTGATATTCGTACAGTTCCATCAATTAAAATAAAAATCTAGGTCACCAGAATTTTCAGCCTGGATGCAGGAAAAAAAAGCAGCACATCTTAGGAACCGAAGATTTTCAGCAAAGTATGCAGAATATCTGGTAAAGCTTCTGACAGACAGTTCTGGTAGAACTTCAATCCTCTTCTACTCCGCCCTATCAGTTCATTCCAACTTCAATACCTCTTCAGGTATCCTGAATTCAAAGGAAGAAGGGCAAAGCAGTATTTTTCTGCCCAAAGAGAATCTTGGCCTGAAAGAAGTTTTTTATGTATACACTATTCTAAATTCTATTTTCATATATACACTTTTCTAAATCGCACTGTTTCACACCCATCCACCAATATTCAAAAAATAACAGATCTACCGCATAGGATTTGCTCAATGTCAGGAAAGATATACTCTCAGAATTAGGATTTTAACCAGACAATCACAAATACAGTTTACCATGCAAACCTGCCCTTTGAAAGCCATTGCGAAATAAATTGGTATTTTCTTGTCTTTAAATGCAAGAAAAGCATCTCAGTACAGAATCCACCAACATTCATGGACAAGATGAAGAATTTCAGATGTTAGTTGAGACAAAGATACTGCCTAAAACTTTTGTTTCTGGGAAATCAGTTATAATTCAAAAGATATGAATAACACCTCAGAAGATAGAGAAGTGATTACCAAGGGTTGTGGGTTCCAGTCCTTTGAAAAGAAAGGAGAGCAAGGAGGGAGCACCACCCAGGGCTCAGAGCATCTGCCAAGGAGAAAAGAGGGGCTTGGTCAACCAACTTGGACATAGGATGAGACACATCCTTGCCCCTGGGACCATCATACCAGCCCTTACGAGTAGCGGACTAAGAAGGCCAAGGGGTGGAAGCAAGACCAGGCTCTCCTACAGGGAAGAGTTAAGAACCTGTACATAGTTATGGTGGTGTACCAGAAGTTTTTATACAGGTAGGGTGGTATTTCAACCAATAAAGTTTCCAGACAGTTTTATGTATGTTGTGTTTTTCATGTGTTTCAAAGAGACACAAATTCTGATATGTTGCCCCAGGACATCTTCTGGAATAATTTTTTTTATCTGCTACTGGAAAACATCTCAGACTGTCCTAAGCAACAAAACCAACATTCTTGGCTTTTTGATTCACTTAGTCCTTCAATAACTTCTGGTATTTTGCTACATAGCCACAGTCAGCAAGTTACTGGTAAGCCTGAAAAGCTCTGGTTTCACCACCAAAAGTCAGTCCTGGGCAAGGACTTGTTTGCCACATTGCTGTGTTACAATGGAAAGCTTATAGCCCAAGGACAGCAAGAAAACAACCAGATCTTTGCACCAGTTTTACGACCTATTCAGCAGAGCAAGTCTTCTACTCACTCTTTCAGTCATTACCCCTTATCACTGGCATGCAACAGAAGTACTGAAATATAATTTGCATCCAAATTAATTTCTATGGAAGCATTTTCTTTCAGCTCACAGTTCCCATCAGCGAGATAGAAGCCATGCATAAAAAATAAAGCCGACACTCAGGCACAGCAGCAGGAAAAAAACTAAGAGGCAGGTACACTGACTTGGCAGTGGAATAAGAGAAAAGAGTCTCAACAGACCTGGAAGAAGAGCAAAAGGTGGCCAAAAGGAAGAAATGTATCAAAAAAATTTTGAATGCTCACAGAATGTTTACCTCATTTCTGGCAACTGGGAGACTGCATCGTGAACCATATGCACTACAGAGTATAGTCTGCTAAAAAATACTACCATGTTTGCACTAAAATTTTCCAACAAGATTTCTCAAAAAAAGATAGGAATAGCTTCTTGGCCTTGACATACAACTCTAGTGGAATTCAAGCAAACCTAGCCTATGCACAACCAACAGCCCAAGTGTGTTTCAGACAACTTACATGACACCTTGCAGGACTTTCTGAGGATCGAGGTCAAATAATCTATCAACATAGTGGCGGCTACTAGCTGTTACCTCCTGTGGAAAACAAAAAAAATTAAAAAAATAGTTTATATCAATTCATATAACAGCAGATAAACAGGAATGGCTAATGCAGCAGCAAATCTACAAAACCTACCAGGCAAGATAGCAGCAAAACCACAAAATCATATTTAAATGTGCAGTATGTTACTGCTGGGCAACATCCACACAAAGAATTAACCCTGTGTTTAAGTGTGATTTAAAGAAGATGATGTACTTCATGTGGATAACAATGTTACAAGTCAAAGCAAGTTAACAGAGTGCTGCCAGGAACCAATAACCTTATGAACAGGGCACACAAAAGGGGTCTACTTCAGTTATCAGCACTGCCTTAAATTCCAATTTTATGTTTAATTACTGTAGAGGGAAAAAAAAACCCCACAAATTGCTGAAAGAAAAAGTTTCTAAGAGCAGTTAAAGTTGCTCAAGAAGCATACCCACAAACAAGCTCTCAAAAACAAGGAAGCTCATATCAAGACATTTTTCTGTAACTTACTTTACGGTAACATACCTACACATTTCAGAGAATGTCCTTCTATATACTGTCCCACACGACTTCAACAGGGACAGCAGCATAATATTCTCCATAACATTCCCATAGCTACTTTACAAGACTAAGTGAACTCTTCTCAGCAACAGGACCACACTTGTAAGCTAAACATTTAAGCACCAGTGATTTGTTATTCCCTTTGAGAAGATCCAAAATTGGAGATGGCAAGCGTTCCAAAAAACAAGCGTGGGAAAGGGGAAGGGAATTTTCCCTCCAGGTTCTCACAAACACGTGCCAGGGTGTGTTTCTATTATCTCGCTTTTTTCTTTTTTTTTTGCCAAATCAACTAAATTAGGCTTTTCCCATTTTTTCTTTATGAGTTTTCCTTGAAAGAAGCTATAAGGGAATTGTAAACTCTTCCTTGCTTTTGCAAGTATCTACTCTTGGGCTGAATCTGCTCCTGCTTCCCCACCCAGATGTCATAAGCACCAGTAGCTTCTTGCCTGTGGTCTCACGTAACTCTAACAGAAGAATCATCTAGAGGCAGCAAGACTCCTTTGTCTCCAAGAATACTATTAAATTATACCAAATAAATTATACAGATAAATTTCCACCATGTAATGAAAGACAGTATTTTTGAGAGCAGCAGTAGACTTTCATTTACGTTAATCTATGTATTTATACACAAAAGTCTTCTGGACTTCACAGATCCCACTGCTTTCTGTTTCTAAAATATCCCGGCTTTCACCCTATCAACTACTATGTTTGCAATACGTAGAAGAAGGGCATTCATATCCAGGCAAACAAGTTTTTCAGGTAGTCCCCAAAAATAAAGAATTTATCAAGATCATCAGTTTCACAGTTCTTTTACCTAGTAAGAAATTCTAAGGGGGGGGGGGGGGGGGAGAA
>VFFE01007620.1:319970-397774 GCA_008921705.1 Burhinus oedicnemus | reverse complement strand
CTCCCTGCGGCCCGGCCCCCACCAATGCCAAGGTCAGGCCGAGCCCAGCGGCTGGCGAGCGCCGCCCCCGGCGGCTGCGGTACGGGGCGACGACGGCACAGGGGGCCGCGGCACTCACCGAGAGGACGCTCATGCGGAGCGGAGCCTCCAGCACACACGCCATCTTGGCGGACACAGCTGCAACTCCGGCGGCGGCGCCCTTACACTCACGCGCGCACCGCCACCACTACCGCCGCCGCCGCCGGCGGGCACGGCCTCATGGCGGAGCGTAGCGCAGCGCAGCGCAGCGCCGCCGGGCGGGGGCGGGGCGCCGCGGCCTCGCGCCCAGCGAATCGGCCGACGCCGAAACCCCGCTACCTTCCGCCAGCCCGCTACCACGGCGCATGCGCTTATCTATGGTGTCCTCTCCCGCCCCCCGCCGCCGCAGCAATCTGCGCATGCGCCTGCTGCCACCGCCCACCGCGGCGCAGGCTGTGTGCACGCGCGCGCCTGTGGCGAGCGCTCCCCTTCAGCGGTGGGAAAGGCCGCCGCCATGGCCGCGGGCTTCAGATGAAGCGGCCTGCGGAGGCGCAGGCAGCTCGGGGGAACTGACCCAGCCCTCGTTATTTCCCTCAGCCCACCAGGAAGACAGCGAACGTGGGGCAGGGTGACTGGATTTACCCGACGGAAGCCCTGACGCGGGGGGAGGGGGAGGCCGGAGTTTTGCAGGTCCTTCTGTCATGTCCTCGTCCTGCGTCTTGTCCCTGTCACTGTGGAGTTGCTGGAACATAACAAAGACGGTGGGTCGGTGATTCATCCACACCAGGCATATGGAGAGCTGGAGCCTTGTTGAGAACCATCTACTGAGGCAGTATCTTCACCAAGGGCACAGGCATGGCACACCACTCATCCTCTGCCTTGCTGTGCATAAAACAGGTGCTCTAGGTTCCTTTTTTCATCATTGCTTTTGTTGCTTTTATGGATTTGTTTGGTTTTGGGTTGGGTTTTTGCAGAAAACACCCCAAAAAACCCCAGATAACTCAGATTTGCTATACACTTCTATAAGATCCAATATTTTTGTGTTAGCCTCCCTGTATGTCACCTTTTGATGCATAGGGATACTAATTCTATCCACCCATTGCTCCTGAAGACAGAACTAAATGGGGGGGAGGATAGTAAAAACGTCACAGGTCAGGTTCATGCATCTTAACTCTCACTACTGCAAGGTAAACACAGGTTTGCCAACTGTTAAGAGATTCCAGAGGATAATGGTAGCACAATAAACATACTTTGGCATGCTGTCACAAGTTGACTTTAATAGCTTTAATTTTAAAAAAAATACTCCACTTATGGAAAAAAAAAAAGCTATACCCCTTTTCTTTGTTTTACTCGAGTAGATTAATAACATGCTTTCAACAAAACACCCGTGTGCTGGCCTGGAATGAAACACATGAACACTCTTCTCAAACACTTTATAGGTAACAGCAAAAATTTTTAGACCAAGTGCAAGTTTCATACACTGAAAAATTTGCGACACAAGAGTCTGACAGAGAAACATTTTCAAGATGTTTCTCACCAAAATTTTACCAGTCAAAGTTTTCAAAAGGACCCTAAAGCTTTTTAAAGTGGACTGAAAACTCCAGGTCTTAAAAGGCAATTAAACTTTGTCAGCCCTATCTAGTGTTTTACATACTTTTTGGAGTATTTGGTCTTCACTGCAGAAGCTTCAAGTTCAGAGCTTCAATTAAATTCTACATGCAGCAGAGGATCTTGCAGACAGGGAAAATCCGTAACGGACGAGAGCACAGAAGAGCTGGACACTTCAAACGGCTAAGAGGGTGTGAACAAGTGCGAGAAGGGGCACAGTAACTATATAGATCAGACATGATTGTACTCAAAAAAATTTTATGTTAACTGTATTTACCAGCTGCATTCTGCTCAACGGATGCTGAAATACTTTATAAAAAAAAATCTTTAAAGATTCAAAAGTAAGTATTCTGTCTTCTCAAAGGCTCCTCTTTCTAGAAAGCCAAATCACATTTATCAGAAAGCGGGGGGGCATGGGACAACACACAAAACAGTTTGCTTTAAAAACATATGAAATCACACTAAAAAGTCTATTACTTGTAACTTACATCTTCAGTTCACAGAGAATCTGACAAGCTGAATACCATGCTCGGATTTCTTGGGAGACTTTCCAAGTTCATAACACAATTTATACTTAAAATACTTTATTTCCGTTATAGTCTTCAGATCATGAGGCATGCATGAGATTTTAGTGTTGCAGACCCTGGACCCTTAAAGATAGTCAACTGTCTTCAGTAATCTAGCTGATAGTTCACAGCTACTTTAGATACCTGAAGGTTACACCAAACACTTCGTTTCTCATCACATCGTACCACAGTTCTCCTTGGTAGGTGTTCTGACAGATGAGCCAGCATAGAGAGACAGAGGAGGAGCATTAACAGGACCCAACTAATCATTTGGTAAACAAGATAACATCCTCTGGGAAAAAAAACAGGATGCTAATGGCATCAACCCACCGGTATAAAGCTGTTAATCAGAACTGTGGAAAGCACCAATTTTGCCATTTTCTAGCCCTTGAATACTTACATGCATTTAGTTTTCATAGTGAGCTGCTGACAGGAGAGGAACCACCTGTAACATGGAAGTGATTTTAAAGCCAGAAGTCTTGACCTTAAAGTGTTTCCCTGCTACATAACTCCCACTCACCAATCCATTTCATTGCTCCCTGTCCAGTTCCCTCTTCCTGTCAGGATGCTTTCTTCTCCACAGTGCCTGTGCCTTAGAGGAGTAAAAGCACACAGGAGCTACATCTGCTCTCAAGGGCAGCACAGTCATGAGGAAGTCCTGCTCCATCTGGGCTTCAAAAGCTCAGCACAGAACACCAGCAGAATTTGACAGGAAGACTACTGAGTCTAACAACATATGCTTGAAAACATCATTATTTTCATGAATTCAGTGAGTTTTGTTATGCTCACAGCCTTTTAGGCCAAAGGAATGCAATTTATTTGCTAATAATTCAGGGCAAACTAGAACAGTAAAAAGAAAATTTCCCACTCCTGTTCTCCCTCAGCTGAAGTTTATGAAGGAACTTTGGAATATTCCAAATCCAGTTGTAAGAATTCGGCAAGTTACACACTACTGAAAAAAAGTGGCAGGTGAAAATTCGGGCTAATGATAGTGGTAGGCATTATTGTCTCAAGCAAGTTACAAACATCAACCACTTTATGTGAAAATAGAACACAGCCTTAATTAGTAAGAATTGAGGCAGTGATGATGTCTGCATTTAGGAAGCTGCTCATCCTAACTAACTGCATTTTAATTTTGAGACACGGTTCTCAAGTTTTAAGAAACAGCACACAAGTGCGTTTTTAAGAACAAAGATGCGTTCTACCACGGTGCCTATAAAACTGTCATGCTTCAAATTAAGAGACTTGGTTCCCTATCAGAACTGTAATTAAAAGCCAATACTGGACAATACACATTGTTTTGTTTATGACCATGAAGCTTTTCTATGGCATGAATATCACCAGAAACAAAAATCTTCACTCTTCTACCGCTGTTTTGTTATCATGGGAATTCTATTTTCAAATTAGTTCACAGACTTATTGCATATGCTACTTTGTATTAAAAGTTCAGTATAAAACAAGACAAAAGCAATAAAATCAAATCATTCAGTCTTGTAAGTCAGACATCCTCTCACTTTGACTTGAGTTATAGTTTAAGAGTTCTTTTCTTGTTTAAGAAGCACGGTGAATCTTGTGTAGCAGTACAGCTGAAGATCCGTAGTACACACTGATAACCAAGAACTGAAGGAAAATCAACTAATTATACATGAGCTTTAAATCCTTTGACAAAGTACTTTGTTGGAAAAGTCTGCTTCTGACTTAGATGTTTAATCCAGATAAATCTTCCTTCCTCAGAGAGGTACATACAGCCTCTTCAGCTTAAGAAAGTAACATGAATAAGATCAAGAAACATTAAAAGCACGAGTAGTCCACCACAGTTCTCACCATCTTCCCATAAAAAGGTAGGGAGAGAACTTAGTTATACATCACATGAAGTATTATTCTGTTTTATCTTCATCCTCTGCAGCATAGATAGCTTGATTCCTTCTCTTAATTTTTTTAATGCCACTGTTCCCATTTTCGTTACCACCAATGCGCTTTAATGGTCTCTCATTTAAGCTCTTCTCTTCCACCTGCTTACTCACACCAGATTTCTCCAGTTCCTCATTAGTGGAGTCCATAGCATCATCAGATGATACTGCCATGGAATCTGGCATGATCCGGATGTCAGAAAAACTTGCAGAAAAGTCAGGAGGATGATCAGGGGAAGGATCTACAGAACATGTACTTAAGTCTTCATCGCCACCTTCTTCATCCAGCATTATTTCATCTGGATTAATGGATGAAAGTCCAGAATTATCTGTATTATATTCACTGGGTTCCTCTGCTGACCCAGTACTGTCCATCTCCTCTTCCTCCTCCTCCTCTTCATGTTCGCCTCGTACTGAGCCCTCTTCTTTAGCTTGCTGGATCCTGTCATTGATGTCAGTGAGGCCAAACTGGGCACAAAACTCAGTGGTCTGTGGATTGATGGTATGAACTGGTTCCACCTGTTTTTGGGGCTTGCTGGGATCATAACAAGCAGCTGTCAATGTGAAGTTGCAAGGAATTTTGAGGTTATGATTCAGCTCTTCTAACACCTCTTTGATGGCTTCTTCTGTTGCACTGTAATCCCACCTAAATAAGTGTATAAAGTTTAAACAAATGCACTAGTCAAAAGGTATTTCCTGTTCCCACTGCAAAGAGAAACTTTTAAAGATGGATAATAAATTAATCTTACAACAGATACATAATTTATCAAATGGTTTTTCCAGAAAGTATATTGCCTTTGGTCAATACTGAGATTTGTGTATTATGTCAACCCACCCAATAAACATTCACCTGCCCACCCCCATAATCCAGCCTGATTTTCAGTCTCACAGTGTAACTGGCAAGATGATCAGCCACGGTGTATTTTTTGCCCCTCAAATGGCAGTATTTAAGTTTGCAAAACAAACCTAACTGCCCTTGTAGAGCAGTAAAGTTGTATGCTCTAGAGTACAGGTCTTGTCACCATCCCCTTTGTTTTCCAAGGCACTTAGCAAGTCCTACAGGCATTATAGGCTGCAGAACAGAGAAACAAAACTCTAATAGAAGTTTACTTCCAGCCCAAAAAAAACCAAACAAAAAAACCCCAAACCAAAAGAAAACAAAACACCCCACGCACTTTCCTCTCTACTTTGCATGCAACTTACTTTGCATGGAGGCCATTATTTTCAGGCATATTCCATGAACTCTGAGTCACATTAACAAGACTGTTGGTTGCCTTGAGGACTGCAATCCACTCAGCATCATACTCCAGCGAGTCACCTGCACTAGGATCATGTTCTATGTCTATTATCTGCTTACAAAAACACAGAAAACAGATGAGGTGAGTTATTTCTCTTGACACCAGAAACTGATCAAAGTTTCAAGTGTTAGTTTCGAGGTATAGAGTTTTAATTAGGTTTCAAGTACACAGAGCTAGTAGTCTCAATCAAACAAGTCCTCTCAAATTAGCCCTACATGGAAGTTTATAGCAATAAGGGGCTAAGAAAGGACAAACAACAATAGTAAAAAAGGCATTTCTGTATTTTAGCTTACAGCAATTACAAAGCAGAACACCCTCCTCCCTACTGCCAGCTACTGGACAGTTATGCAACTTTGAAAACAGAATTTGCCTACTCTTAAGTTTACACCGCCTTTGAAGCGGATATACATCAAGAATTGATGGCAACAGTTACTCTGCTGTATAAGCATGCATTCTTAGCACAGCAATGAAATTAACATGAAATTGAATTGAAATACAAATCATTTTGTCTTCGGTGACATTAACCTGAATCAAACCATTCAGTTTAGCCAAACTGCACCAGTCAGGCTCTGATTTTAAATAATCCATAAAGTAATCCAACCTTGCTTGACTGCATTTGGAGAACATGCTGTCAGCAGCTCCCTCTCATAGCAAAGGATTTTAGATTCATCCATTTTAGATTTTACAGATGGCACCCCAGGCAGCATACATAGGACACAAACATGAACATTGTTTTGCTCTTGGCAAATCAGTTTGGCACTCTCACTGAAAATTCCCACAACCTAGACCTTCTACTTGTCTGTTGCCCTTCCTAGCAAGATATGCACCAAACAAAAAGAAGCAGAGCCATTCTCCTAGGAAGTTGCACCAATTCCTGCTGGAATTCACAATACTGAAAGGAAATTACAGTACACAACTTAGGTCTCAATCCTGTCCGAATTCATTCATCCAGATCTGAAGAAAGAGGCACTAGCTGACCCAAACTAAACTGTGAAAGAGGAAGAGCCTTAAGATGGGTTTTCTTCTTAGGTTTGACATTTGACAAAAAAACCCACAGGAGGAGATTCAATTCAGGTTAAAGTAGAGCTACTGCTCCAATTAAGTCAAGTACGTGTTCTAAGGTGGAAGGAAATGATAGGAATAAGCAAACACCGTTCCTGCATGACAGGATGCAAGGTGTGCTTATTTCAAGACAATATTATACAAACACCACTCCTAGTTTCTTTCCAGTTCCTCCATTTACCAGAACTATTCTTCAGCTTATATCTAAGCACAGCACTTAGCAGTCCAGACAAGTGAAGTACTTAAAAAAATGAAAAGCTACTGCACGTGGTCATCACCTGTAGAAAGTCTCTGTGCGGCAGGCATTTATCCAGAGCCAAAAACTTTGTTGCTTTTGGTAGCTCTTCTTCGGAGTTGGTCTAGGAAACAAATGGTGTTACAGTCATTAGCATTTCTATGAAATTTGACCATTCTAAACAAGTTATATAGAGGGATTTAAAGGCATAATTCACACAGAAAAAGACTTTCTGAAATAGAAAATCAGCATGGGATTGTAAGAAAGGGATGAAGGGATAAAGAGAAGACAGACTTCACTGGAAGTCTAACAGGAAGTTGGATGCAGATGACAGCAAGGTAAATCAAAAGCCATAGGTCTCCCTCAACCAAGGCAACTGAGCACACATAGCCTTGATGCCAAAAGAAAAACTTTAACATGATTAGAGACAGACTTGTTGAGTCTAGAAGGTCTAGAGTTACACTTTTACAGCTAAATAACTTGCAAATTGGAATAGCACATCACACCACCTTCAAGAACAACTCAAACCAAGCGAATTTTCAACCTACAGGGGCTGGTTTTTGGCTTTACCCAGGCCACCAGACAACTTCATCTGCCAGGCCTTACTACAGGCACCCTCCCATCCCCGGTTAGCTGCTATCTTCTTTTCAGTCACTTCTCTTGGTTTTAAGTTGTCTCCTTCCCCAATAAAGTGAGAAAGAGAGTGCTTTTCTACAAACTTAAGAAGTTTTAAGTGTGGTAATATTAGCTATTTCATGCTGTCCCAAAGATGATTAGGTAGTGACACCACTGATCTATGACATCTTTAACTTACATAAGCTAGTAGTCTTAACACGACTTAATGTTTCGCAGCTTAAGCTGAGTTTTAATAACTGAGCAAAAACATTAAGAAGTTGCTTTTCTGGACATGATTACCAAATTGTGCTTGGGATACATACACTCTTTATTTTTTTTCCTCTTTACCTGGTGTTGCATGAAAGCTGCAAATTTAACATGAAGATGTGCTGAGAACCAGTAGGTGGGTTTCAGATGCTGCAGAAGCTCTGAAGCAGCAGGGCTTCCTAATGTGTTGCTCTCCACTTCTTGACGGAAGAAGGATTTCATTTTAAGAAGCTGCTTCTTATTTCCATAGTGATATATGCTCCTTGGCCAGTCATGTGACATAAATATATCAATTGGACGCTTTAACTGTCAAGCCAAAAGGCATACAGTATAAATAAAACACATGATAAAAAAGATTCAAAATTACACAGCACAAGATGGAACATGTGTAACATGCTCTCCCTCAGATCAATACAGAGTTAGCTGTGACCAACAGCCTCACTTTCAAAGCAAGTAAGTATACCATTGAGCCCCATCTTTCAGCAACTCTGAAGTTGTCAAGGGACTCTAGACTCCACAGTTGGTACTACAGTTTCTTGGGATAGTCAGCTGTGTTTTATATATACTGCCTTATGAAAGAGATCACATCATCACAGTAAGTGTCAAGCACTCAGAAGGAGACTCTTAAAAATTACAGCTACGGAGCAAGTTCTCTACCCACAATCAAAGGCGTCATCTTCCTCATGCAATTTTTAAAAGCTTTCTTTAAAAGGGATAATGGCTAAGCACAATATTCCTCCTCAAAGGAAGCACCTCTCAGAATTCTAATTAATGTTTTCAGCATGTCTTGGTTCAATATTCAGCATATTTCCATCAGCTGTATCAGAACACACTTCTACATGAAACCCGAGTCCAATTAATAAGAAACCTACAGTGAAATGAATCAAAACCTTTACAATGACAGCAAACCTTTGTCCTATGTTCAGCATCCCCATATCTACAAACACTTAAGTGTGCAGCTGCAACCTGAATAATCACTCACAAGGTCCTTATAAATACATGTATTCGCATCACAACCTCAGCCAAATGGGAGTAGCCCCTGCAACAAAGCAGGAAGTAGGCAACGGCTCAAAGATAAAGCTTTGAATTCCTCACCCTGGAGTCAAAAATACTGCAATCACAGAAATTTGGTATCAGCTTTTTCAGCTGGTTCAATTTTGATTAGTTAAATCTGTACCACTCAGCTTGCACGTTAGACAACGTAGCATCCATCTTCCTAGAGCTAACATAAAGCTGGAACAGTGGTGTATAGCTGGAGTGCCTTCCATTCTGTGAATTTTATCCAATTAATAAAAAAAAAAAAAAAAAAAAAACAAAACACCAAACAAAACCCAAACAAAAAAAACCCCACACAAAACTAAAACAAAAAAACCCCACCAAACCACATTCCTGCCTGTGCCTGATTCAGATCAAATTTGCACTGCTACGCAAAGTGTTGGAGATATTCTGCAGGAATAACAGCGGAATCACAGCCAACATAAAATGGCATGTCCAGGTTAGCTGGGAGTTGTTGGTAAAATCTGCTATCCAATAGCATACTTGTTCAGAGTAGCTTTAACATCTTACTTCTAAATTAGTGAAAACTATTTACCGCTGTTTAAAAAACAGATTTTTCACTAACCTGCTTAAGTTTGAAGACTTCGATATTCCTCACATGGTAAGCGCTTCTAATTGTTTGCTGGTTGTATGGTGGACACTCAAAGTGGCCTGAAACATTGAAAAAAAGAGTAGTTGCCTGAATCAATAATTCCCTAACACTGTTTGCAAGCTAGCTTCTTGGGGTCATATAGACACCTACAGCAATCCCAAACACAAGGCTGCCAGTAACTGAAGGAGATACTGCATTTCCTTTACAGGAGGCTTACACCAACAGGCTGCTAATTTATTTTATGAGTGAAGCAAATATGTTGTAAAAATGTGTCTACAACAATGAGTATTTCTTCCATTCTGTGTCTTATTTTCATGAATATAGAGAATACAGTAATTCAGTTGAGGAAATAAAAACTGGGAGTCTGACTCCAATACTTAAAACCTAGGACCTGTCTGAAACAAGTAACTTTTGGCAGAAAGATTTACGTGCTTAATTTCTGAATGAGGTTTTGTATCTCTCTGGTGAGGTAACAGCCCTCATTACTTCCCCACACCCCTTACCTCCAGTTATGCTGCATAGCCATGCGCCATCATGTATATAGAGAGCTGTTCGCTGCACAGCCATGCAACCTATGCATCTACTAATATCATGGCTACACATGCTGGCACAGTCAAGAATGCTAGGTAGACAGGAACAAGTAAAAGACAGGCATCAACACAGCAAGAGCAGAGCCACCCTCTACGAGTGGTCAGCGACCAAAACATAAGTTAGGATGTAACAATTTGGAAAGATCACTGCACGAAATCTGACTCAGGCCACCGATGCTATTATTTCTTGTGTTTCTTCAAGTGTGCTGCCACCAACCATGAAATCACAGCTTAACAGATTCAGCAGCAGCTTAAATATGCCTGTAACTGCCCACAGGCACCACAGACTCTGGAAGTGCAAGCATGTACCCTGTCAAAAGGGACGTAGCCTCCAATTTTGCCTTGGGGCAAGATACCTGAATGCCTAGCAGAGCTCCTATGTACTCTTAAGAATGAACAGAAAAATTACTTTTCTTAGTAGTTAGCATTATTGTCTCCCACACGCAATATTCAGGCATACAAGCTGCATGCTTGATAACAATAAATGTAATTAGCATTGATAGGTATTAGAGAGAATCAGGTGTTCTAGAAAACTAGTTCAGTACTTTGCAGCTTGAAAGCCATCTGCAAAGCTTCTCTGAAGCAGTATGTTACTAAAGATAATATTACTTTAGAGGCCACTATTTCATGTGTTGAGATCAGAAAGATCTTCTATTTGCTGACACCAGGTATCATCTGTGACAAGATTTCTGTCCACTGATAGAGACCCTTCCAAAGAAGAATTCTTGAATGCACACATAACCAGGAGAAACTGATCTTGAGATGTACTGACACTAAGCCTCAGCTCAGAACTGTACATGTGTACAATATCACACTTATAAATTGACTGTTTCACACAAAGAAAACTAAACAGTCTTGCATTGCACACTAAAAGGACACTGCCATGGAAAAATCAACTGTTCCAACAACATTCAAAAGGTGCATTGCTTCCTGCTGTGATCGCCAGGCAGCTACCGACTCATCTACCACCTCCAGAAAAACCCGCGTGTTGAGCCAAGAGAGGTTTTCACCATAAGAGTCGGTTCAGAGAAGAGGAGGCACAGCCAGGCCCTCCCGCTCCGGCTAGGGCCAGCGCTCCCCTCCCCACCGCCCACCCAGTCGGGCCCGCTCTGTCTCCTCCATACCTTTCCGGTAGTCGTGAGACTTGAAGATGCCCGAGATGCCGCCGATCCTCACGCCGCGGAACCGCACCACGCCCGCGTAACCTAGGGGAGACGGGAGAGTGGCTCGTCCGTCGGGGCCGGGGCAGGGCGAGGGGCTGGAAGGGAAAACGCCGGTGGGGGACCATACCGAGGTAGTAGATGTTGGGCGCCACCCACCCGCCGTAGGGCAGCTCCTGCAGGTGGTTGGACGCCTCGTGGTTCCCGCCGATGAACACCGTGAGGACCGGGGCCTTCTTCTCGCCGGAGTAATACCTGCGGGGGACACGACTGCTGCTGGAGCGGAGCGGGCCGGGCCGGGGCCAGGAGGGACAAGGCCGGGGCGGGCCAGGTGGCGCTCACCGGTAGAAGGTCTGCATGTGGCGGTACTTGGCGGGCACGGCCATACAGCGCAGGTCTGCCTCGTTACGCACAGCCTGGAAGTCGCCGCAGCAGAGCAGCAGGTCGGGCCGTACGTTGTGCCGGCGCTGCAGCAGCTCCAGCGTCTCGTACATCTTGTCCAGGGCGCCATGGCAGCACCCCGCCACCGCCACCTTCATCGCCACCGCTCCGTCACCGCGCAGGCGCCGCGCGCACCTTCTTCTGCGTCACCGCCCCGCGCTTGCGCGGGCAGAGAATGGACTCATGGCCGGGGCGGGAGGTGTCACTAATAAAACCGCTCCAGGTTTTTTCCACTGTTTTGGGTTTGTTTTTTTCTTTTTTTAAACGGTCTTGAGGGATTGAACAAAACTACAATAACATAGTTAAGCATTAACTTGCTGCTATTCACCGTGTAATCATGGAACCAAGCAGACATTCCTGTTCCCCTACAGAACGGATATGAAGAAAATACAAGTGTTCTCTAATATGTGTCATTGTTTCACAACGTTGGGTTACTGTGTGTTCTTTGGGCCTCTCATCCAAGCTGAAGTGAAGGGGAAAGTTCCTCTGGCTTTCAAACCCCCCCAGGCCTTCAGGGTAAAAGCGCACACCCAAGTGTTCCTAGGTGCACTTCGCCTTTTCACTGCCTTCGCCGAGACTTACTAGGGCGTAGGGGGAGAACTCGGTCAGTCCAACACATCACCAGGGAGGGCTGCCCAGCTTCCCTGGGGAAGAACAGCAGCCCCTCGCATTTGTCGCGTCTCAGACTTCCTGAAAGGAAGCAGGCGAAAGACAGAAAAGGTCCATGAGTCTCTGGAAGACACCACCTTACCCAAGTGTTAGGGTTTGAGAAACCCACAACAATTTATTGTTGTTTAGACAATTATTCCCTCACTCGATGACCCCTCCTCAGGTGGGAAGGGGAAGCGGGAAAAAACAAGGAAACCCAGGGGTTGAAATATAAACAGATTTAATAGAATAAGACTAGATGATTAATAACACTAAGGAACCAATATTGATCCCAATACCAATATAAAATATACCAGGATTATACTCAGCTCATTCTATCCATAGGAAGCTCTGCACTCCCAGTAGGGGACAGCCAATGTGGGATACTGCGAGCGCTACGGCTTGGGGAGGAAGGGAAGAGCTCAGGGCTCTGGCACCAGGGCAGGAAGTTCTCTGGGTTGCCGCCATCAAGGGAGAGAGAGAACTCCTCAGCAAACTTTCCAATTTCTACTGAATGTGCTGTTGATGGTATGAAATAATCCTGTTGGCCAGCTTGGGTCAAGTGCCTGGGTCTCGCTCCTCCTCATCCCTGCACCTGGTGAGCTCGAAAACACTGAGACCTTGAAACCCACGCACCACAGCTGGCTATAAAGTCACTATTTTCACAAATTCAGACACTAGAGTCTTCTAAAAGTGCAGTTTTCCCAAGCATTAGAGAATAAATTAGCCCTGTGTCACTCAAACCAGGACACCAAGATACACCATCTTGGGAGGTTTCCTGAGACTGCCAGCAGATGCATCCTGAGAGTGCCAGCCAAAATTCTCCTACCTACCCAAATTCATCCCCAGACAGTCAAGGTAAGCTAATACTGTAATTCCTGGGTTTGTTAGCTTGGGCTCATTTCTCATACTCCATGTGCCACTTATCGCAATTGAACTGGTGCACAGCAAAGTCTATAAGGTTTTTTTTATCATTTTAGTTTTTGTACACTATTCATTATGCATCTCAACATCCCTAATTTAACTCTGGCTGTTCACTGAGCAAAACTGCTTGGAACTTTCCACAGCAGTCAGACCACAAAGGGAAGCCGCCATGCTGCTCTTTAGAGGGTAAGCAGCAGCAAGTTAATGCTTAACTATGTTACTGTAATTTTGTTCAGTCCCTCAAGACTGTTTAAAAAACCATGTGACTGAAGTGTAGCTCTCTTCCACCAAATGACTAATGCAGGTTTGGCTATGTGGTCACAGTCCCTTGCCCTGATGTCCTCATGCATGTGTCTCGTGTCTGGATGTCCAGTCCTACAGCAGAGGACCTGCTCTTCCCTGAAGAGACATTATGCACATCCACACGACAGGCGCAGGAACTGCGAGGCCAAGAAGGGAGAGTCTGAGAAACAGGCTCCCATCAGTGGATTGTTTGGTTGGGAAGTATTTGCCCTTTTGGCTGTTGCTCGCCTGCACTGACCAGCAATGTGGTTTTTTTCCTGAGCTAACTATGGTAATTTAGAGCCGTGGAAGTGGTTCAGTTTTCCCCTCCAGAGAAATGAGGAAGAATAAAAGGCATCCTAAGGGGTTGCAGATAACAGGGTTGCTTCCCTCATGTCTAAGAACAGAATGAGAGGAGGTCTATGGGGACTTTTCCCATCAATTGCTTTCTTGTGCTTTTAGAAGATGCCAGATTTCTAGCACATTTAGAAGATACTAAAATGAAGAGGAACAGCAAAAGGGAGGCATCTGTATCTGACTTTCAGGGAGGGATAGCGTGACTAAGAAGGGAGGTACAAGTGAGAAGTGCTGGGAGACAGTGTATGTGTTTGTGAAGGTGAGGGAGCTGTAATGGAGGTACAACAGACAAATCTGATGTGTTTCAGCCAAGATTTTGAGACGCCCCTGTAAGCCGTGAGGGAGCATGGAGTCGCAGGTTGGTGTGCATGTGTGCAACTGAAGGAAGAGGCTGCAGCAACAAAAGAAGAGTTGAAAACTCCTTTAGAAAAAGACTCCATGAGGTTGGCCTGAACATCACAAGGCTTACTTGCAGCAATGTTTTGGTGTCTTTGGGCACCTCCTCCCCCAGGACCGTGCCTTGATAATTGCAACATAAAAATACAACCTGCAGCACAGCAAAACACATGCCAAGGCAAGGCCCGCTCCAGGCCTGCCCGCTGAGGCACGGCAGTTGCCTTCCCCATCCAGTTGCACTTTGGCTCTTTTCCCTCTTCATTTTTACCTTTTCTCGGAGGCGCCCATCACACTGTTTTGCTGGAGGGCGCTACTACTAACGGCCTGAAGCCAAAGGGAGCTGAAAACCCGCTGAGGCCGAGAGATGAAGCCACCGGATTTCTGGAACGGCCGAGAGAAAACGAAAAACCACCGCTCGGGGACGCTGCGCCCCGGTGAGCCGCAGGCCCGGCGGGGCTGCGAGGGAGGCAAGGGACGCGACGCTGAGGCGAAGGGCCCGCCGCTGTCGCCGCCTCCTCCTCCTCCTCCTCCTCCTCACGGTCGGACCCGTGTGAGGAGAGGGAGGGGCGCGGCGCGTGCACGCGCGCGGACGCCTCGGGCACGAGCGGGCAGCGGTGCGCGCGGGGGGGTGGGGGTGGTGCTCTCCCTCCTCCTCCTCCTCCTCCTCCTCCTCCTCCTCCTCTTCCTTCGCGCCATTCTGCCGCTGTCCCCTCGCAGCCTCAGCCTCGACCTCCGCGCCCGGGTCCGCCCGCCGCGCCTCTGGGGCGGGGCGCCCCCCCAACCTCCCCTGCCGCCGCGCGGAAGGGGCCGGCCGGGGCGGGCGGCAGAGCGCGGCCGGCGGGGGGAGCGACGGCGCCGGCATGGGACGGGGCGCTGCCTCGGCGGGTAGGTGTGGTGTGGGGCGGTGGGGCCGGGACCGAGCGGCGGTTGCTCCCTTCAGGACCCGGCGACGGGGGCAGGTGGCGGCGGTGTCTTGTCGGTGATGAAGCGTCCCGCCGGTGCCGGCGCTGACAGGGTCCGGGAAGGAGCAGCGGGCCGAGCGGCCCGGCCCGCGTGTGGGGGCCGCCGCCCCGCCATGGGGGCTGGCGGGGGGCGTCGGGGCGCTCCGGGGAGGGTGGCGGGGGCAGGCGGGAAGCGGCGATTGAATGGAGTTCCCAGGTAACACACACAGAGGTTGGAGAGGGAGGAAATAACTTCTCGCATGGCAGGGGTGTAAGTTGTGAAAACCCGTACGATGTGGTGTTGTGGAGGCCGGGGCTATGAATTGTCTCAAAAGAGTTCTGACGAAGTGCTGTGAGGCACAACGGCTTCTAAGCACAGCGTTCTGGGTGTAGTTTGCAGTTCAGGACGGCCCGAAGCTGTTAGTTGTTGTAAAGCAGGAGGTTAACACGGGTGAAGGGTCACCTCTGCTGAGGCTGTTCTGTTTTTGTGAACGCTTGCCACTTGCCCCAGGACCCTGGGTAGCTGGACCTTTGATCTTCTTCGGCTCAGCTGTTAATATATGGTCATGAAAGTAGGCTTTTAATTTCTTTTCCAAAGTATTTCTTCATGAGCAAGAAAGAGAACAGCTTTGGCTACAAGACTCCTTGGTTCACAGGCAGACAAATCCGAGATTAAGTTGGGCATAAATTTGTAAAATTGAGATTGAATAACTAATGGAATGATTTACCGAAGGACGTGTTCCTATGGGACTAATTCTCTCTGAAGGTCATCAGACTGCACTGGTCTCAAGTAATGTAAATATTTTTAAGCCCAGTACTAAGTTTATTACCTCTGTTCTTCACACTAAAGAAGGAGGCCCTGGAAGACATGCTGTTCTGTGCCCCCGTCTTGACTCAAAAGGCAGGCTTTCAGTGCCAAGGGAAGAATTCAAGAGAAGAGGCAGGTAGTTCCCAAGCCGTTTGCTATCGAAGTGCTGCCTGAAAGGCTGGGTACATTTTTCTTGGTGGTGGTCTCATCGCTTTACCTCACATGATCAGGACCTAAATTTCCTAAGTATTTACTTGAAATAGCCACCTCCTCTCTTGATTGTTTCTTGTGAATCTCTCAAGCTTGGTAGGTATATTCTCACAGGTTGTGTAGGGGGAAGTTATTTTCATGACAACTTTGAGAAGATTGTCGGTACTGTTAAACTTCTCAGTTTGGTAAAATTATGTATTATGTCTGCTGGATTCTGAGAAGTTGAAACAAAGAGTGTTTTGGGGTTGTTTTTTTTTCCCAATATTTATGTATCTGGAAATGGTAACATTGTGTATTAGCTGAGACTGATTTATATCTGACTTCATATAAAATAAGAGAGAAAAGTTGAAGTTCACTGATGGCACATAGCCAGTTTCCACTACCTAGACCTTTGCAACCACTGTCATGCGTCATATTATTTTGTACTCATAATTTGCACAGAGGTGCAGCATTAAAGGCAGCTATGGGCAAAGTGCCTAAAGTTAAAGTTGACTGATGTGTGACTGCCAAATACTGCAGAGATTCACTGGTAAAACATCTATTTCATCTCCTTCAGCTGCAGCCTGCGGAGCAGGTGATGAATATTGTGGCTCAGGCAATTTGGAAATCTCTATAGTGGAGCCCTGTGGTCTAGCATGCACTGCTGGTAGCCCTGGAGGCATAAAAATGATGCTGCACAGTGGAATTTGTGTTTTCCCTTTTTTTTTTTTTTTTTTTGTGTGAAGAGCTTTTTCCACCCTTCCTGCGAACACCTCTGCCCCCTTGAATTACACAGAAAACCTGACCTCAAACAGTAACTCTGACCTTGGTATATCTTTGTCCAATACAGAGGTTGCTGTGCAGCCTTGCTTCACTTCCCTTGTACAAATGTTTTACAAGACTGTTTTTACTTACATGATTGCAGGCTGTTCTTCCCCATAAGACTAGGTTTTCTCCTGTTACACAGAACTGAACTTTCTGAAGACTAAATTAGCTCTTGGATCTTGTGTTTCAATTCTGGCAGAAACTGGACAGCAAAGTAGAACTGTGGGAGGAAGGGAATGTTCTCATTCATAATGAAGGTAGTTAAGTGCTGTTTTAAAGAACTGGTTTCATGTGTGTTGTGGGACAAGCTTCTTCCACCAGTCCTCGCTGTTTTATTTACTCTGCTGCTTGAGTCCCTGGATCTGATTTGTGGAATTTCTGATGTACAACTGTAAGGGCAGCTGGCAACTGAGCAGGTGTTGTGCTTTGAGCATATGAAACACTCTGTAATGTCACATACTTTGGAAAATCAGGCCTTGAGCACCAAAACCTAATGTATTCTCTTTGCCACAATTCTTGCAGGGTGAAAATGAGGATAATGCTGGAAAATAAGTTAATGTCCGAGTAGCATGTAAATACTATACTGATGGAGAAATTGGTAATTCTGATTGCAGAATACTGTATGAGTAGGATGCAGTAAGCAATACCTGAGGTCACACATGTAACAAGCGAGCTTGTTAAAAATGAATAGTCATTTTAATGAATATTCGGATTCATGATTGTGAACGCTGCTGTTCATTCAAATTAGAATAAGGGAATCTTTACATTTATGTGGTTTTCTGTTTCTTGTGTGTATCAGTTGTCTTTTTAATCTGCTTCTGTTTAAATACACAGGGAATAAGAAAGAAATCAATGAAAGATCTTTTTTTGTTTTGTAAAGCTCGCTGGGTTAGTAAAGATACGGGGGAAATTAATTCCTCTGTCTTACCGGGATGTCAGGCTAAAACACCCTTAATTTTCCTTGGTACAGGAAAGGGGGTAGAAAAGTTTTGCTCCCTTAAATTACGTGTTGCTTTGATCATGCTGATCTGTGCTTCTGGTGTGGCATATCAGAGTCATAAGCCAGAAAAGCTGTAGCAGTGCCAAACTTCTTCAATGCTAGGACATGCTGCACCTTTTGGCGTAATTTGTTACATTTCAACAGCTGCTCCTCTTCAGAGTGCGAGATGGAGGCTGGCAGGAATGGGCTTGTGGAAGGTATGACTAGTGGAAATGACTGCTTGCTTTTTCCTCCTGTGATCATGCCTTAGAGGAGAGGATGGGCATGCAATGTAGAATTGGAGCGTTTCTCCCCATTTTGGCATTTCGCTGTTCTCATTGCTAACCTGTGGAAGAGCTATAGTACTTCAGCTGGGGCCAGGTATGGACTGGGAACTGAGACTCCCCTGGAGAAATGGACTGTCACCTTAGACAAAGAGAACTTTACCAAGAATCTTGAATGCATGAGGAAATAAGTGAATAAAGAGTAGTGTGATACAGATAAGACATGAAGAAGTCAGATAGGACAGCGATGAGAAATGAATGAGCTCTGAATAGATGGGAAACGAATGAAAAAATATATTTTTCTTTATTTGTTATTAAAATTTTATTTTACCTGCAGATCGCTAGCAGACAGCTAGTCTGCTACAGGAGAAATTTTACCTAACCTGCAAGTAAGTTTCCGAGATGGTTTTAGGGAAATCTGTAGATTGTAATGTCAATATCACCAAAGGTTATGACTGAGGGAATGCCATCCTGGACACAGGTCTTCCTTTGTTATCTTAACACTTCAATAAAATCACTTGAATTTGAGTAAAGTAATTGGTTACTATTAGTACTAAATTAACTGATTCTGGGGAAAATAAATGTATCTTGCTAATATGAAATTATCTTTCTGTATAAGGTTATAAACAGCCAAGAGACATGTTACTTAATCAAGCTGGCTTTCTGACCTCGGCTTTCAGCCTTGTTAATTATGTGCTTTTGAATCTTGTTTACCTCCTGTGTTTTCTGGTTGGTCACCTTATTTTCTGTCAGCATGACAAAGCTCAGTTAGGCTTATGCTTTCTACAGTTTTTTTTTTTAAATTTTTTTACGCGTGCCTTGTTAAGCTTCAACATGTATGTTAATGTATTGGGGGCCTGCTAAATGAGCTAAGATTAAATGTTAGTGCTATGTAGACATGGGGCTGGAACAGTAATTAGTTCACAAATTAGTTTATACTTAACAGGTTGGTGTTACGTAGAAAAGTTCTGTGAGCTTTTACTGTCTTGCTGTCTCATCTGTATAACTGGAAATGGTCTCATGGGACACAAATTCCCATCTGGTCAGTTTTAGTTCCAAGTCTCAGTGCAAAGGGAAAGTTGAAGAAAGGTATTTCAGAAAAGCTAAAAAGGGTGAAATCTTTCTTGATATTATCAACTGTCCTCCTCCCCAGCAGATACCCATAATGACAAGTTTTGCAAGGCCTACACATTGGTTCTCCACAACAGAGTTTCTAGCATGCTTGTGTTCAGGGACCCTGCATGCTGGTGTCTGAAGCACTGGCATATTAGGCTGTAACTTAACCTGAAGGAATTACACTGAATAATACTGCATTCGCTAACTGCAAGTCAGTATTTTAGAACAATAGTTTAGGGTCTAGTGCCAGGTTTATTTTTAAAAAACAGTGTAGGCTATTGTTATTGATACTAGCCCAAATAGTTTTGAGTGTTGGGCTTGCTTTACATTGCTGCGATAAATGTAGAGAAGTTGTATTTAAGTTAGTGGGGGGGATTTTATTTTTTTAAGGGTAAATCTACTGAAACAGATTTCCTAATGTAAAAATTGACTTCTCCAAATCCATACTGACTACAAAGCAGTACTTACCCTGTTATGGGTGGGGATTCTCAAGGTCATGTCTACTTGGAAGCCTGCCTTGATAAGTGCTCCCATTGTGTTGACCTTCATGGTTCTCTGCAAGAATGCTGAAGTCCAGCTTCAGCTGGTAAAGTTAGATGGTGTCGTGGTTTGGCCTCAGCCAGCAACAAAGAACCACGCGGCCGCTCGCTCAACCCCCACGGCAGTGGGGGAAAATCGGAAGAAAAAGGCAGAACTCGTGGGTTGAGATAAAGTCAGTTTAACACAACAGCAAAGGAAAGGGGAAAACAACAACAATAACAGTGACGGAGGAATGTACACACAGGGTTACTGTACCAGTGCTCCCCAACCGGACCTGGACAGCCCGAGCCCGCTCCCAAGCCGCAACTTCCTCCCCCCTCCCCCTGCCAGCTCCCCTCTGTGGACTGGGCATGGCGTCATGTGGTATGGAATACCTGTGTCCCATGCCAGAAAATTAACCCTATCCCTGCTGGAAGCAGGACAGACGGTCTGAAGCTATTCGACAAGAAGGCACAAGAGACAAACATGCGAGTATTCTGCTGTTTCTGGATTTTCATAGAGAGTTTAACAAAGTTCTTTGTTAGTGCTTCTTAAAGGAAATGGAGCTGCCATGGAGTAGGAGTGTAGCTTTTTTAGTAATTAATACCTGGTTAAAGTGTAGGAAGAACTGTCACCTTTTCTAGTGAAGAGTAATCACTAGTGGAATCCCAGGGGGATCTGTGTTCAGGCTTGTGTTGCTCAACATAGTTACAAATGATCTGGAAGAGAGGCTGAGTAATGAAGCATCAGTATATGCTGAAAATCACGAAATTAGGGTAGCAGAAACAAAAGGTGGCTGGAGTTGCAGAAGGTTCTCACAGTGCTTGATTGTAGGCAAGTGATACTTGATACTAGTAGATATAGAATAGTGTGCATAGGGAGAAGCAACTATGTCTATGCAGTGATGAACTCTTAAGAATCTGTGCCATGCAGGAAAGAGATCTTTTAAGTAATTCAGATAAAGCTCTGTGAAACTCTCTTAGCAGCAGACAAAAAAAAAAACGGAACAAAAACCAACCCCAAAAGGCAAACAGAAATGACAGCTCTCTAGGAAAAGGAGAGAGAGCAAAACACAATGCCATGTTATAAGTCCATGGTATGTTTGTGTAATGAATAACATACTGCCCTCGAAGTTAGGGGCAGACATTCTCCCTTTCCAAAGAGTTGTAGTAAGATGAGGGAAAAACCTGGAAGAGCATGACTGAAGCAGCTTTTGTGAAAAGAGTAACCAAATAAACTGGAGTTTAGCCTGGAAAATACGTAATTGGAAGTAGGATGGACAAGAGGAGGGATTATTATAGCAATGTGCAACCATGGGAATATGAAGCAATTGTTCCCTGTTTATTTTGTCACCTGAACATGGCAAGAATTAAAGGGCATGAAGTGGTGCTCAAGCGAAAGGTGGTAACTTTTGACCGAGGAAGTATTAAAACATGGCCCCTTGATTCCCCAGAACTTTTCTGGGTTCACGGCATCCTTTGATGAGAAGTTTCACAAGTTTGCTGCATGTGTGCTTGTTTTAACCTGCTTCCTGTAGCATTGCCTGATGGCACCTAGTTCTTGTGTTGGAAGAGAATGTGAGCAGTCAGACCCTATCTAGCCTTTCTGTGCCATTCATGATTTTGTAGAAGATTATTATATTCTTCAAAGTCATCTCTCTTCCAGGTCTGATATGCCTGGTGCTGCTCAGTCATTCCTCACAGACAAGCTGTTTAAGACCTTTGGATCATTCTTGTTGCCCATCTCCTAACCTTTCTTCTGAGACTGTATGAAAACTTCTGTGTCTAAGAGTGAATACTTTCCTCTTGCATAGAGAGTTCTATCAGTACGTTCCTGCATGTTTTACAAAGGACAATAGTATCATTGTTTCCTCTTGAAAGACAAGTAGCAAGAAGGACAGAAGGTATAAATTAATCCAGGTTACAAGAGCAGAGAGTTGAGAATGTACTATCTGAAAATAGTGAGGATTGGAAGGGGAAAGCACTATACAGTGATAATATTAAATTTTGAAAGGCAGTTTAAAATTCATTTCTGAATGTGGTTCTCATCTGTTCTGGATATTGTGCATGGTTTGGGTTCCTGAATCTTAAAGTGTGTAGCTGAACCGGAAAAGCTTATGAGAGGGGCAGTGGAAATGATCAAAGGTGCAAAATGGCTTCTATACAAGAACAACTGAGTAAGCAAGGATTTATAATCCCAGAAAAGAGAAGGTAGAGGGATGACGTGGAATTCTGTAAATTCAGGAGTGCTGTGGACAATGTGCATACAGGTCTAGTGCTTGTGGTGTTTCAGTACAAGATCTTGATATACTGAAGCTGGCAAGTGACAGAATTGAAAGGGGTGGTAGGTGGTGGAATGTCTTGTCAAAAGATGCTCTGAATGCAAAAAGTTTCTATTGAATCCAGGGGATGCCCAAGCACATGGGAGGGAAATCCTTTGAAGGTTACTGAGTACACAGAAACCATATCCAGCTTCACAAATCTCACAAGCTGAAAACAGTTGGAGGCCAGGAGAGAACTCCTAGGAAATACTGTATATCTTTTTCTAATACTATTCCTTGAGCATTGGCATGTAGCCACTCTTGGAGACAGATACAGTTGTTCCTGTGTTCCTGTTTAATCCTGAAGGATGGGATTCATCTAATGTAACCTACCATCTCAAAATTAGATTGTTTTTTAAGCTCGGTGGGATTTTCTTTTTGAGGTGCGTGCCTCTCTGCACTGCCTACAGAGAGTACCTAACGCTTCATTTCTAGGTAGCTAGCTTAAATTAGATGAATCCCACTTCTTTTATGGTTTTGTAAGAACAATAACAAATTACAGACAGAATTCAGAAAAGGACTATAGCAATGACTTTGAAGACATCTTTCTTCCAGACTCTCTTTGGCAATCCCGGAAAAGGCTAAGAGGTGGTTTGATTATAGTGTGTCAGTACTTGTAGGTGAGGGAATAAACCTTCCTGAAAGCTTTTTAAGTTAGCTTAAGAAGCCCGATACCTGTTTGCTGGAACCTGATGTTGAACAAACTCAAGTTGGAAATAATGACCCCTTTCTACGGTGCATGTAATTATTGAAGTCCTTAAGCATATGAAGAAATGTACTCTTGTTCAAATAGGTGTACTCAGTTTGATTAGGTCAGATCCTCTGACCTGGGTTATAAGGCAAGTCAGGATTTGTAGCCATCATGGTCTGTTGCAGTCTCTAAAGCATGAAATAGCTTGGTGCTAAAACCCTTTCAAAATGAAACTCAGGATGCCTTGCCAGTGTAAGTGATATAAGCACCTCTAATCCTAAAACTTTATAGGTGCAATTTTAAATGATTTCTTTTTACTATAGCTGAAACGTATGTGTCTGTGTCAAATTCCCACTGGTCGTGAGGATTGAAAAGTTATCACAGATGCAGTTCCCATCTAAGTCCTACGTACAAAAAAGTCCTTTTGGATTAACTATACATGCTGCCATTAAGGACATCAAAATGTTATAAGCTGTAAATGTACAAGAAATACAGGACAAAGGAACAACTCAGATGGTTAGATTTTTTTTTTCTTCTGAACTTCTTCAGTATAGGAAGTTACTCTTTTTAGTCTCCTGTTTATTTTGGAAGGTAAATTGTGCAAGTGATAGCAAATTATAAATAAGTTCCTTTGTGATGGGGTTCAAAATAATTTATATAAATGGCTCATTGTAACATTTCTGCTGAATTTAGCAATGGGTTTGTTACAAAAATTTCTTACCACAGCTACTGCTGATGTGATTCTACCATAGATAGAGCATCTGGTGATGTTTTTAACACTAGATTTTCAAGTATTTTTCAGTGACTGCATGGAACGCTGTTTAACATTACTAGTGGTCATGTGAACCCTGTTGATTCTTGCAACGGTTGACTGGGCCGTTGGAGCAGTGACCACTTGGCTGTGTGGTCAGAGACCCTTTGGATTTCGTACCCCAGCCCGCCTTACTTGGCAAAGTACCAAAGATTGGTTGAAAGTTGTGCTTTGGAAGAAAACATTGCTTTGTTATTTGCCTGCTTTTGTCTTCTATAATCAATATAGTTTGTTTCCAAATCTGCTTTGTTCAGTAAGCTGTAAACAAAAATCAAGCATTTCTAAATAAGAGGATGCAGTTAAATGCTGTTTTTTGGCATCACAAGCTCCTCTAAGAGGGTAAGACCTGACACCTGACTACCTAGCTAGGATGATACTTCTGAAACTATACTGATGACTGTCCAAATGGTAAAACTGTTATTCTGTTTTTCTGTTTGTCTTGCAAGAATACCAAACTGGAAAGCTTATCCTACCACCTCTTTCACTAGAAACGAGCACAGTTGCATAGTGACACCCATGCCGTGTGTTGGTGCAGAAAGGGCTAGTTTACTCCATATTGCATGTTATGGTGGTTTCTAACTTCTCATCACTAATAATGTTGTTGCTAGGACTGGAGGTAAGAGTTCAAGAAGATTTTTGCTGAATTTGAGACTTTCAGAGGCAGTAGAGGCCTATCCTGTAGCTTTGTAGACTTCAGTTTGCAATTAAGTCAAGCGCTAGCTGACAGTCCCCATCCTAACAGGTTGTCATTGTTCAGTTATTTAACTCCAGCATAATCTTTGCATGAATAGAATTTCTTGTGTGTCTTATAGAATAACCTTTTATATCATTAGTATCTGCAATAATTTTTTCCGTTGGAAAGTGATTCATGTCATCTTGCAGATAGGAAAGACATAAAGCATTATTCTGTAATCACACAAGAAGCTCTATTCATTTATAGTTTATATTGTGAAGCCAATCCCGTATCCTCAGGGTTGGAGTTGGTTTCGTGGCTGCAGTCCTAATTACAGAATCTTTCTACAGTATATCTGAACTGGGGGCTGTTCTAAAGCCACAACTGGAATGAAATGGCAGGCTGAAAAGAACAAAGTATGAATGTTTCTTAATACATTCAGTCTTTCCATTGTTGCTGTTCATAAATAGTAGGTTTTAGCCAGCAACCAAAAGTCACAACAAAAGCCTGTTCAAGCTAAGCTTCAGACCAGGTTCCCAGATCTGACAACAGGAATACTCTTCTAGCGTTTGTCTCAACTAGGCTTGCATGCTGGATCACGTTTGATGCATCACTGTAAAATAAAGCTGCAAGCTGAGTGTGTGCTGCCTTGGTCAAGGCAGTGAAGAAATGAGAAAAATAGTTTGTACTCTGCATCTATATGCATTTGTGCTGCCTGTACAATTCTTTTTTTTTTTTTGTCTTGCATAACTGGAGTCAAATACACCTTGAATAACCTCAGCATGTTTTTGCAGACAGTGATAATAAGGCAAGTAGTAAATAATCACTGAGAAGACATTAGTTAATCTGGTTGAAAAGAAGATACCAGGTTTTTGATACTGATTCTTTGATCAGTTCCTTCCTTGACATAGCAGTAAAAGGTGCTGATGACAGATGCAGGAGGTAGCAATCTTGTGTTAGCCTTGGCAAGTTTGTGTCTGGATGATGTCGGTGTGTGATAGTACCAGCGAAATACAGACAAATTGGAAAGAGATTAGAGAATGCAGCAAACATGGTTGGAAGGCCTGCCTTATACTAAGGGAAAAAGGGCCGGGTGTTTGTAACATGGCTGAGCAATGGTTGAGGGCATAAGCACCTAAAATTATTTGGGAAGTACAAAGTGGAGATGGTGGGAAGAGCATTGTTACTGGGCATAGCTGTGAATACAAAGTTGAACTAAAAAAGAGTTTAAGTTGGGTATCTAGGAGACCTTCTCATCAAAGAATTCCTTGTGGAATAATCTTACAGACACAAAAAGCTTCATTGTTTGAAGGTGGCTTAAAGGATTGGAGAAACTGACTTAGTCCCAGTGGAAGGGGTACACGTGTAGGGAGAAAATTACTTTTGGAGTGATATAGGAGAAGGAGACAGTGAGTCCGATACATTATTTCTCGAATTAAGGAATAATTTAATCAAGATGTAATTATTTTCCAAATTAGGTATAAACCTAGACTATTCTTTGGTGGTAAAAAGAAGACCAATCTCTCCTTGCTGTGTATGACGCAGAGGGAGGAAGGAGCTCTGAGACAGTCCCATGCTTTTTGAGAAGCAATGTTAATTCTTCATCCACTGTCCTGAAGACCTCTACTTTCTCTAAATATTATATAACTTTTATTTCAGGAAATGCCAGAAAGCTCGTTTGTAGTTGATGGAGGCTCAGAAAAGGAAAAGCAGTAGACCTCTTACCCTGGATGTGTTAGACAGAAGGCATTCTCAGGGAGTCCGTGGATCATTAGACTTTTTGGAGGCATAGAAGGATGGGTTTTCCTGTCTGAATAAAGCCTATTAAGTCCTATAAGATTAAGACATTGGGGAGCCAATAGTACTTTTTTTTAAACTGTGGCTCTGCTTCAGCAGAGTGTTTAGCACACCTAATAGTGAAGCCTGAGAGTCAGTGACTGGAGAGTGTGGAGTCTTACTACCTAGGTTTATGCCTGATAGTATAAGCACCCCAGGGTTTAAAAACGGTTCTGTTTACGCCCTTTATCCCCTGGCACCCTGACTCACTGCTGTGGCTGGGGCACACCTCATACCTCTGATCATCCCTCTGGAAGGCCCTCCCATGCCTATGGGGCTTTGGGGCAGCGCCAGTGGGTGTAGAGGGGAACAGAACAGGACAGGCACAAAAGTGTACTGTGAAGCTGGCCCTGGTACAACATGCAGCTTGGCCTGCAGTGTTTGATAGGCAGGTGGCAGCCTGTTACAGATACCAGCGTGGTAGTTGGAGCGGTTAGTTCTTCATCTTGAAAGCAATCATTTCAATGCTTTATATAATCCAAAGAACAAATCGGGAAGGTTTCTTTACAGTGTGCAATTCTACCTAATTGCAGTGAGCAGACGTGGGACATTACAAATTCCATCAGATAATCTTAAAAAATCACTGCTTCTCAATTTCAAATTAAGGCTTTAAAATATGTAAACTGTGAATGTTCTACAGTCTTGTGCCATCCCCAGCTCTTAATTACAACAGCACTAGACTCTAAGGTTCTGTGTGATGGATTTGTACAGGCTTATGAGCTGAGATATGTGGGATATAACATGCATGGAGGGCAGTCCTTTCATCAGATTCAGGTCTGGCCTTTCACATAGTGCTAGATATTTATCTTTGAAAACAACAAAATAAACCCATGCTGCAGTGTGACTTAGCTGTGATTTAATCATGTTTTATGAAATGGATTTCTGTTCGTACAGGAATAGAGGATGCTCAGAATTTCATTGGGGTGTTTTGATTATTGAAGTATTAAAGGAAGATGAACCAATGTCTAAAATTTAAGACCCTTAAAACTGGGATTTCCTGTCTTTTCAAAATGAAGTTAAACAGCCTTTGTTTTTTTCTGGTGCGATTATGACCATGATGATAGGAAATGCAGCTGGAAATGGCTCTGCTAAGTGTAAAACACTCAATTCCTAGTTTTCACAGGCTTAACCTTTCTACAAATGTTACTTTCTGCTCTTGATGTCAACTCCAGTGGACTTACTTAATGAAGTCTGCTGCTATTTATGGGTTGTAAGAGAATGAAAAACAGTTATTCCTCCTTAAAATATTTTGCCATGGTCGCAGAGACCTTGGCGAAAGGCTAATGGAAGCCAGTGTGGCCTTTACTAAAGGCCATGCATTCTTACAGGCATTCATCTACTTTGCTCCAGGCTGTTTGCGTCTTTTTATAATTCAGAGAGCTTGGAAATCCTGAAAGTGCTTTTCTCTACTGCTCTTTGCCTTATCTTTAAGTGTCTTGGAAAATTAAAGTCAGAAATTCACAACACAATAAAAAAGTTTTGCTCCATTAGAATTAAAGGTAATGTTTTGTTCAGTCTGGGGAGGAAAAAAAAGCAAGTCTGAAGAAAATTAATGAGTGGTTAAAATAGAGCTGTTAAAATGGCAACACACAGACAGCCTGTGTATAAATATAGGCTAGCTCCTCAGCAGTGTTCTTATATGGTAGATCTGAGTGAAGGAAAAGTATCAGCCTACTCTTGTTCTGTACAAGCCTGTGTGTTGGTTGTTACGGTCTGGTGCCATATGTTTCATAGTAGACAAGGCTGCATATTACATGGAAATTATAATGACTCTCACTGTTTTGTTGTTGTTGTTGTTGCAGGGACCTACCTTACCAGTGTCAGAGGGGAAACTCCCAAGCACACTGTGGATTTTTTTGTGTGTACATGCTACTTGATTATCTTTTACTGATCCACCCAAAAATAGTCAAGAAGGATCGAACAAAAATCAGTGTCTTCTCAATTCTGCCTGAGAGCTGGCAGAATTTTATGACACCTGCTGGAGAACCTACCTGAACCATTAGAAATGGAGTGGCTCATGCTGCATCTGTGATCAGCAAAGCTTTCTGCATGGAATACAAGAATCAAGTTGCCTTAAGTCAAACCATATGCAAGTTGCACTAATTGTTGTAACTGTACTGCTGATGCCACTGCAGACTTCACTAGGGCTTTCCAAGGCAGCAGTTTCTCATGTACTTTGAATGTTTTCAACTGCCATTTGAATGTTTTTTTATTAAATCTGGTGTGGCTATGAAAAGTGTGGGGGGGTGAACTTTTTCCTGTTAAGTTCATGGTGGATTTTGAAGCCTCACTTCCAAGTGTGATCCGTGCTATGGCAGCAACCTACAGGCTTATGGTCACTTCTGTGAACTGCTATAGCAGTGTGGTGATAGACCAGCACTTTCAGCACACTGTGCATTACTGCACAGGGACTTGCCAAGTGTTTAAGCGAGGAGTTACATGCATAGTTGCCCACCACAGTGTCTGCGCAAAGGTCAGTGTCCAAGATGCCAACCTAGACCATAAAATTCCTGTTCCTGAAAATGGACTTGCCTTACCTGGAAATGAGGACTATCACCAAATCCTCCCAAATAATCCAAGAATCAAAAAGGGCTCTTCAGTGCAAGCCTCTGGCAGTTTAAAAGACATTACCGGTGAGGCAATAAACCTTGCCAGTGGTAAAATAAAGGAATTCTCCTTTGAAAAGCTCAAAAACTCTTCCAGTCATGTGGCCTACCGAAAGGGAAGGAAAGTTCGGTCAGAATCATTCAGCAGACGATCATTTGATTTTGACTTGATTTATGGGCACTTCAACAACGATGAGAACTGCCCTCCGTGTGGCTTTTTGCAGAGTCCCTCACCTGTGGAGAAATGGCAGGAGAGCAACGATGCTCCAGAAGTCAGCATGAATCCTATGGTTCCCTTCTCCCCTCATTCCTTCTCTGAAGAAAACTTCATTACCCAGATTTTGGAAAAACACAAGCTAGATGGTTCTTCTGGTGGAGATATTAAGGTGTGCTTAGACATCTTGCTCAAGTGCTCAGAGGATCTGAAAAAGTGCACAGACATAATTAAACACTGCATCAAAAAGAAGTCTGCAGACAGTGTTAGTGGAGGGAATGGCAATGATCTCCTGGCTAATTCAGAAATGATATATATGAATCTGATGACAAGATTTTCTTCATACCTAAAAAAGCTACCCTTTGAGATCAAACCACCAGGACACAAGGAAGCTAGTGAGTTGGCAGAGCTAGTTAACTGTTTTCATGGCTTGCAGCAAACTCCCTTTCCCCCAGTATTTGGAGATGAGCAGCCACCTAGATATGAAGATATTATTCAGCTGCCGTCTTCCAGTGCAGTTCCTCTCGGATTAACAGGTGATCAATGTGAGGTGACAAGCACCTCTCAGTCCATCCAAACAAGTACTGTGAGCTTTACCTCAAACTCTCTTCACAGCGTCCCACAGGAGAACAGTGAGAGAGCTGTGAAAGATGCTTGTGCTCTACCTCGGTTACCAGCCACAAGCCCTTCTGACTGCACATCTTCCACTGAGGCTCTGTACATTGAGGAGGAGTCTGATGGGGAAAGAACATTAGGGAAAATAAAGAAGATAGAGCAGAAAGGGGGTTGGGAGGGTTTACAGTGCAGTTACCAGCTAGCTGGTTGCTCAGATCTAACTGTCGAAGCTAAAGCAGAACGTGCTAGAGTGGGAGATGTTGAGCTCTCCCACACTTCTGAGAAAATTACTCCTTTAAAACCAGTTTCAGATTCTATATTGTATGGTTCCCAACCTGATGTCTCTAAAGGAGAACAGCTGTACAGTAAGACAGACAAGGATGAGATAGACAAACTTCTGCTGGACTTGGAGTGCTTCTCACAGAAAATGGAGAGTACTTTGAGGGAACCCTCTCTAAAGGAGAGTGAACCTGCCTGTTTGCAGGTGTTTGGTAGGCAGGGTAGGCAGGTACTACCTCTGGCTCTTGAACCCAAAAGTAAACCTGTTGACCCCATTTCCCCTTTGTCAAAAATCATGGAAACAAATGGCCATAAAATGGAAGAGGATGACAAGGCCCTTTTACTGCGTATCCTGGAAAGCATTGAGGACTTTGCCCAGGAACTGGTGGAATTCCAGACAGGCAAGGGAAGCTTGTCCAAGGAGAGGGAAGTGATGCAGATTCTTCAGGAAACTTTAGCAACTCCTTCACAGTCCCTCCTTGCAGGGCAAAAAAGCTATGCTGGGGTTGCCTCCAGAGACTCTGTTCCAGCTTCCATTCAGCAGGCCCCAGAAGTGATTAAGGTAAGAGAACCAAACCTTTGATGGGACAGTGAGTAAAACAAGCATGGGAAAATGGGGCGGGGGCGGGAATTATATCTGCTAAGTGATTCATTGTGCTTTGGATGTTGCAGTGTGGAATAACATGCTCAGCCTGGCAGAAATGTAGCATTTATTTAAATACAAACAAAAAAAGGAAACTAAAGCCCCGAAGCAAACAAAATATGCCCTGCTGTGCAGTTTCACCTTTGAGCTTGATCCTTTCCTGCTGGGGCTTCTGTAGACTGTTTGCTTGTGGTTTAAATAGGTCCAATATGATAGAGGGTAGAAACAATTTTTCAGCTAACTACTTTATTCCTGAGAGCGGGTATTGGACTGCGTCTCACCACTTCCGTGGGAACTGAATGTTCTGCCTCTCCCTTTTCCATCTCCGAGCAGACTCCAGCAGCCTTTGTTGTCTTCCTTATCTTTGTTCCTAAAGAGAGAGATCCTCCATGGCACAAAGGTCAGAATCTAGAAAGATTTAATTTTCTTTTCCACATCCCTAGTACATAGAGTCGTTGTGGAGTCTGCATTGCTTGTATCTTTCAAACAAGGAGTAGCTTTTCCTGGGGAAAAAGGGTCTTGATGGAAGACTGCTTTGAGGGAAGCCAAAGCTGTGTGTCCAGCCCTCAGTGCTTTTCATTTGATAACAAGTGTCAAATTTTCAAGACAACTTGATGCCAAACTTCCAAGTGCACAGAAAGTATAGAGAGGCCTTCAGTTTTCAAAATCTACCTTCCACATAGACAGTGAAAAAGTGCCCAGGCTATAAGTGAACTTTCACAGCTGCTCCTAGTTGGAGCATGATGTGCATGTCTTCAAAACTGTCCACTTTCCTGAAAACACAGGTATTTGGTTGCGATTCTGAAAGCAGGTGGGTGGGGTCTGTCTGACCCTAAATGACAGTGCTGAGATCTTTTTAGGCTAAGCTTTCCAACTGTTTCTCATGTTTTTCTGGACATCTTTGCTCACAGAAAATGGTGAGCATAACCTTGCCTGCTATCTCCAGCAAGGCAAAGAGTCTTTTTCCTCAAAGAGTATAGAATTAAGCAGCTCCAAAAGCTCTAAAGTGATCTCTTATAATAGCTATTCTTGCCTTGTGTATTAATTTACAAAGTTTTCTAACTTGTGAACCTCAAACAAAAATGTGTTTGATCAAGTGTGACACTGACTTTGTGGTGGTTTTTCTATAATACTTGAAAACTGAATGCATTTACACTGTCAAATGGCTTATCAGTCTGGTCCTTTACCAGCTTCTGTTTCTTTAATCACCCACCTGGCTTGTGTGTTAGTTTGCTCCCAGCCTGCCTTCCATGGACATATAACATGCACGCATACTACAAGAGCTTTTCTCTTCCATGCAGCAGGACAGTGCTTGCTTTGTGTAGATGCCTAGAACCAAAGATTATGAGAGAGAATAACTGTCTTGGGACCCAGAGGAGCTGGAGGGGGCCTGGGCCGAGCACTGCGCAGCATGGGTGCAGCTGGTACTCTTCAGAGGGAGTTAGCCCTTAGCAGAGTGGGCAAAAGTCAGCTGAATGGCTGGGTCTACACTGACTCTGAGGTTTGCTGTTATTTATAGCATAGATGTGGCCCCACACTTGGCTGTGGACATAAGGCCCTCTCTAGGTATAGCATCTAGGGAATACATCCATGTTCCTGGATAACTCTGGATCTGGCTGGAGCTCTATGTGGATTCTGATTCAGTATCACACATGTGTGCCTGAATGAATAATATGTAAGGTATTTGTTATATCTTCTTAGGGCTCATAAAACTGATAGCAAATAGTTGCGCACACACACAAAACCACCAGAGATCTAAAGCCAATGAAAACACAGGGCAGCTTTCATTTATGAAGGTTGTGACAGTTTTAATATCCCTCAAATCCTAAGCAATGAAAAAGGAAAGGGAGAGCCACTTCAGACCGGACTGGTCTATGTGTGTTGTAATCTGTGCTAATTTATATCAGCAACAGGCTTTTCCCTTTATCATAAAACCAATTATGATTCTCCACAGAGAACAATAGAATTACTTGCCTCTTCATCTTCAAAACCAAAATATTTAGAAACTAGGACATGAATACTCAAGAAGTCCATCAATTTTACAGAGCATGTAATGAGCGCATCATGCTTCTTTCAGGCAGGCCAGGAAGTATTGCGTACTTTTAGACTGTCTGACATTTCCCATTCTGAGATCCAGGTTTCCATTGCTTATCTCTAAACCTCCAGCTGTTTCTTTTCAAACTTCCTCTTCTGTGTGCCTGTCTTAAGCTGATTTTTAATGAGTTGTTTTTGAAAGAAATAGTTCAGTTGTCTGTTAGCGGCTAGCAAAATCCCCGAATATTTATCTGTATTTTTGTCTTTAGACAGGAGGGCAATAAGGAGTCTTCACTCCAGCCTGGGTGGACTGGCAGGTGTGAGGGAAATTGGGGAAACTAGAACCAGTGAGTAGTGAAGAAGGTGGAGATGGGGCTGTTGGGATTCTCTGACCTGATTTGCAGAAGTTCAGTGTCAGGGGTTTGTTTGGAAGGTAAAGGGTGCTACCTCTTGAGTAAAATGTCATCTTCTGCAAAATCCTTGGAAAAATCAGTGGTGGATGTTTTTGACCTTAATCTCTGTGCCCTTGGTCTGCCACCTGTACAGGATGACAGAGTATTTAAATTCAGTTAATGCTTGCAGAATACTTGTTACTTCAGTGAAAGTGCCCTAGAAAAGTCTATAAGAAACTTACTCTGTTTTCAGAATCAAGTTTGGGTAGTACAGGGCTCTGCTCCAAGTCCTGCTCATGCATTTTATTTTAAGAGCTGTTGGATAAAGTTTGTGAATGATTTTGGGAGCAGAGACTGGGACCAGGGTTTGATACAAAAAGAGGCCTCCTTTTTATCCTCCCTCTGATGGGTATCCCTTCTCAAAAGGATTACTCATGGTGTAGTGAGCCAGAAGGAGCAGTCCTGCTTCCCATTTCTCTCTCTTCTAGAATGGGTTTGAATCTTTCTTTATACTGACTATGATGCTTTTATACAAGGTAAAAAAATTTTAGTGAGATTTTTTTCTGCCAGATTAGTAAATGGAATTGCTCACACTGAGGTCAAATGGGTGGTACAGCTGTCTCTGGACAGGTACTGTGGATCTGGGAGCAGAAGGTTTACAGAGTTGAGAAATGGTCTCAGACCAGCTTGTCTAACCATGTTATATCTTGGATCATAGAGCCCAGAGTCAAGTATCCAGAGGTTCTTTCTGCCCTGCTGCTACGTGTTTTCTCTGGGCTGGCACTAGGTAGCATCTGTCTAATCCTGCCTCACCTGAACGACAGGCGGGGTGGGTATTGCTGGGACTCTCAGAAGTGTTCCTAACTTACTGTGATCTAAAACATTGTGCTTTTATGTATCAAAATGTCTATGTTGCATTCTTAAAGAGGTGGCCTGAAGATGGCTCTAAGTGGAATTAAGAATATTTCATAATCATATATAAAGTTAAGGTTGACCTGGCAACTTTGTAATTCTGCCCCTTGAAAATGCTACTTCATAATTCTGTGTGCTGCTTTGTTTTGCAAATTTAGTGATATCCTTATGAAGGATCTTCTGTGGGGTGATTAACTGTGAAAAGTATCTTCGATAACATCATAGTGACTTTAACTGTGTCATGAAATAATCAATGCATCCAAAATATAATGGGAAACATTTTTCTGGAAAATCAGCTTTCATCTACATATATTACAAATTATTTTGATCAAATATTGATAATATCTGTCAATGAAGCTATAGACACAATCTGCACTCTTTTCAAACATCAATTACTCATTATTTCTAAACCCAAATAGTAAAAAGGGGTGGTTTTTTCTGTTTGGTAATAGCTACTGGAATAAATGAAAATAGGAAGTGAATCTTAAAGTATCTCAGAATCAAAGATGACACAGGAAAAAAAACAAAATCAGATGAAATTAAAGAATTAAAAGAACCGGTACCAAACACTTAGGGACATGTTTGTGGCATGTGGGCACCTTTCGTAATCCCAGCAGATAGTTTCTGCTTGTGTGAAGTTGATTTATCGTGAAGTAGACATCTAAAGGTAGGTGAAACAAACCCTAGTGATACATGTTGAGTTTTTCAGTCTCATTGACTCTAAAACCAAGAGAAAGTCACGCTGTTGCTGGAAAAGTTTTATCTGTTGTGAGAAGAGTTGAATCTCGTGCCCTTCTCGACTATACAGAGTGCATTGAACTGTTGCAGCCAGGCTTTGGAGTATAGCTAAGTCCTGTGATGATTAAATCATCCAAATCTCTTAGGACTAAGCCTCCAGCTTCAGGCAGAGGTGAGATTCTTTCTGTGTTCTAATGGCTAACAAAGGCAATCTGACACCTCTTTAGATTTGACATCTCTCACCTTCGTGCTTGAAACTGAGTCACTTACAGCAAAGAGGAATTTCTAAATTTGACCAGTTTGTTCAGTTGATCTGTAGGCTGTTGATACCAGATTTTTCTGCTGTAGATTTTGTCCTATTGACTTTGAAACTGTTGATACAAGATTCTCTTAGTGATGGTTTCTCATAGTGCTGTATATTTGTTTTTATTTATAGCCACCTTGTGTGTTTTGAGGATAGGGAGTACTGTGCTAGGAACCTGCTATAGTGCAAAAAATTGGAATTCAGACACAGCAAAAGTATGTGGCTGTTTGTTTTGGTTTTTTTTAAGTAGCAGCTAGTGGCTGCTAGATTAGTGTATCTCTTTTGTGCATACATCTTTTAAAGCCCACCATAGCTGGTGTGGATGCAGCTGTAGATATGAGACCTTTTTTGGAATATACTTCCTCAGCAGTCTGTAAGCAGGGTGAGAGTTCAGTTGAAGATGAAGTAAGTACACTTGCCACAGATAATTTCAAATAAATCACCTTCTGACGTACTGCGGTATGAGATGTGCAGGACTGCCAGTACAGTGGAGCCTTTCGGGCTCTTTAGGCATTGCCTTAATATTTAGAAAAAAATGTCAGAGGAGGAAAACCAAAATTTATTCCAAAACGGTTGCATATGGATCTGTGTATCCTTCACTTAGTGGCAATTTCAGTTAAAACATTCCTGCCTGCCTTTTTTGGTTTTGGGGCTTCTTTTCTCATTCCCGTCCTCATCCTACTGCTCTGTTAGGCTTCATATTCATTTGCAGGGCGCATGGCAAAGTGGGCTGATGACATTGTAATAACCTCGTGAGTCTTTGGACTTGTAGCTGTGAAAATACACATGAACTTCAGAGCTTTTTCAGCTCATGGGTTGCACAGTTTAGACATGGCTACAGTGACCTAAAGGAACCAAAACTATGCTACATTCCTGTTCATATCTTCCATAAAGAACTGGATTCCACTGCCCGGGTTGTGGGACCCTGGCCTGATGATTGAGAAGCAACAGGAGAGAAAAGAATCTGGGGGGGTTTGATACAGATTTATGAAGACATTAAAAAAAAATCCTTTTGTGAATGTCAACTGGGGGGGTCTCTCCTTTAGCAAATAGCCTATTTAACTGCACAAGAGCAAATTTATGATGGTAAGAGCATCCTTTTGGATAGACTGTTTCTGTGTGTATCTGTAGTTATATTAAGTGGTGCTGTACATGAAGTAACTTTGGGCCTTCTACAGGAAAACAGGAAGAGAAGGATATCAGGGGCACATGTTGTCCAAAAAAAGCTTTCTGTTGGTGAGGCTCAGTGAGACCTTTTCATTTCAAATGCAGTGTCTTGATAAAAGCAAGCCCTGCTAGCTAGAAATTGGATGTTGTTCTGTTACTAAGCTTACAAAGTAAACTGGCAAAGTAGCAAGGACCTCTAAAGTCAAGGAGGGAAAGCAGGCCATTGGACTAGGTGTTGTTCATCTGGTGGAGTAAGACCTGTATTTAGGCCTTTGTTCAGCACCGTTGTCATGATAGGAGGGGGAGAATATGCTTTTTAACAAGCGTAGACAAAGTCTGAGCAAGAGTTTGAAGTCTACTTGCTCAAGGTCACGCAGAGAAAAAGTAGACTATTGTCCACTGAGAACTGCTTTGCCTTTGCCTTGTGAGAGCTATGGGAAAAGTGAATAAAAAGAATGATGTATTTTGATGTCTTTATGAAACAGTTGTCTTAAGAACTGCTTTAGAATGCCTGATCTTATTATCCAAGATCACCCTTATGTGCTTGGGTGGTGTTAAAGAAACTAGATGATTTGCTTTTTCCAAGTGAGAAGGAAAAATTGATGTTTTTTGAAAATTACAGCTTTTGGTCTAGTGTGGGAACTAATGCTGATCTTCTGCTTCATCACCTCAGAAGCAGGGACCTCAAACCACTAGCATCATACGCGCACGGGCCCTGGCAGAGAGCATGTGGTTTAACCCTAGCTGAGTCCGACTGATGCAAGTTTGTACCTCAGGTTTCGACACTGAAGCACATAAAGTAAGAACTATTGGGGAAGATGGTATATTTAGCCACTTCTGCAGTGCATCTAATTTTAGCACTCTTGATAGTGGTGGTGGGTGCTTCCTTTCCCATATTACCCCTGGCCTATTACAAGCCAAGGACAGACTGACTGTCATGTAGCCAGCAGGGAAATAGATTCTGTTGTAGATCATGTTTCTCAATTAAAGTATTACAAGAAGGCAGAAGGTCCTCATGATACTGAAAGATACTTTGAATATCAGTTAAAAAAGAGAGGTCTGGCTTCAGGAGTAAGATAAAATCTCTACATGTTGTCCTTGTGAAGAGAGAGAAGACATAGTATGTTGAAGCCACTTGCTATTTTTTGCCTGTAAAAATCAAAACCAAGAAAGCAACGTGCTGGTCTTGACGTGGTCTCCTACAGAGTCCCTGTGCCCCTTCTGGAAAGGGCAACATCTGCTTAGGAGCTCATCAGGATGATGATCAAGGAGAGTTCTCTGCGGAGGGACCCAGACTTGGGAGGGGAGCTGGCTTTCCTTGCAAAGGGCTGTGATTTTGTTCTTCCATCTCGATTCAAGAGGAGGCTGAAGTCATTCCAGCAGGCCCAGGTTTGAATGCTTGGCATTTCTTTTTCTTTTTCTGTTGCTTTGTATTTCTTTTACTGGATCAGAGAATCAAACTGTGTCCCTCTAGGCGTGTCTATTTGCAGAAAGTTATTTGCAGCTAGATACCAGCAGGTTTAAAAATAAACCTTCCAGGCTTAGATTGCAGAGTTAAAATGTCTTTGTAAACAAGGGGAAAAAATTAACAGCAAGGGCAGTGATTTAATAGGGAGAGATAGTGTAAGACTATTAAATCTTTTCTGTGTTGTTTTGTAAGAAAAACCCTATTTGTGTATGTGATTGCTCTGAATGTTTCTTTTGCATGTGGAGCAACCACAATGTTCTGCTGCGTTTAATAGGTTGTGCTCTCTACTGTACAAATTTGTGCACAGACCAGCCTACCTGGCTTTGGTATTTGTGATTTTACCATCAGAAGGTGCTGCTTTGTGCTGTTTCCTCCTATCTCTGGGCTGTGGCTGAAGGAGATAATAGGATCATAGAATCATTTTGGTTGGAAAAGACCCTTAAGATCATGGACGTGTAGCCAGAGAAAGGGAAATTGTACCATGTCTATATTTACTTCTTGTTAAATCCCAGCTGCTGTACTCGCTTTCTGGGACAACTGACAAAAGAGTGGAGTAATTTATGCTAGGACACCAAATGGGAATGAAGCCACCCCAGATTTACAGGGGGTCACAATATGCTGAAATCAGCCCACCTTGAGCTTCGTCTATATTTAAATAATCGGTGACTCAGTGAGGAAGTTAAAAAGTTGAAATTATGAGCGGTGCAGCTGTTTCCTAAGAAACAGCTATTAAAATTGCTCCAGAGCATATTGTAGTGCATTTTGTTTTCATGATTTCTGGTGACAGGTTAAAGTACATATATGAGGTTAATGACTGGAACACGTTTTTTCACTCCCTAGAGGAGAATTGCATGAAGTAATGATATGTAGTAATAGCTTGGGTGGGGACCACAAGCAATTTAGAAGAGACTAACAAGAACCATGCAGCACAGCTAAGTTCACTCTCCAGAGTTAATCTGATCACCTAAGGACATAATCAGGATATGGTTTGCAGGGAGAGATAACATCTCCTAGTAGACCAACTGGAAAGATTGACAAGCCTTTGGTGCATGAGCCCTCCGCCTGGTCCACAGTAGGAGCAGCAACCTTCACCACTAAATGCATCAAGAATAACTGCCCTGGGGCTGCTGGTCCAAGGCAAATGAACTAATGCAGTGGGCGACTGCAGCTGAAAAAAAGATAGTCTTACTTCCTCTTCTCTTTGTTCCAGTACTTGTTCCTTCTTGCTACCTCCTCACCGTGTGTCACCCTGTCTTGCACTGGGCCCCACAGGCCTTTCTGTGAGCTGGCTTAACTCATAACATGGTAGAATATCATCCAGCAGCAAAGCTAAGTCTGTTTTCTGCCTTTGCAAATGGGTTAAATCGGTTCATAGAGAGGTCTGGCAGGCTCCGGAGCTGGTACTTGGTACGCAGTGACAATGTACATTTGGGAGTGGAGGACGGAGATCGGCAGCAGCGAATGTTAATTTTTGTGCCTTGTGGGGCTATATCTTGTGCCTTGGGTGTGTTAGTGTGAGATGACCTGAGAGCAGAGGTAATTGGACTCATTAAGTACATAAAAAGTGCTAGCAGCAGGAAAGGTAGTAAGGCAGAGAGATGAGTGATAGGTAGTTTGTGGAACATGTAGATGTTGACCAGAAAGGCAAGAGAGGAGAAGGTTTGTTGTAAAACCTGTATCTCTTTTTAAGAGCTGTATATTTCAGTTCTTGTGCTCATCTTTTGCAGGACTTTTTGTGGAAGGATCAGAGAGCCTCCCATAGCAATGTTGGTAGGAAGGGTGGTAGGGAGGTCTCTAATCCAAAATCTCACTTGTAGGAAGAGTGTTCCTAACACTAGGTTACATCAGGGCTATCTTTCTCCAAGTCTTGAAAACTCCCCAAGGATAAGGATTCCTCCCACGTCCTTCTGGTGACCTCTTGCAGGCTCTACTACCCTCAGTTAAATTCATCCGCCTACTGTCCAGCCTAACCCTCCCAAGCTGCAGTTTATGGCTGTTGCCTCTCTTTCACCATGTACCACTACAGAGTTTGGCTCCACCATCTCTGTAACTGTGCTTCAAATAGCTGTAGGCTGTGATTAGCCCATCCCTTAGCTTCCTCTTTGCCTGGCTAAACAGGCCCATCCCCGCAGGCTCTCCTGCCACATGCTGGTGACCCCAGCTATCTAATTTCCCTCTGTAGATTTCTGTCCAGTCTCTCCCCATCCCTTTTGAAGTGAAGGCCCAAAACTGGTCACAGTAACCCAGATGCAGCCTCACTAGTGTCAGGCAGAGGAGATAATAATAACTTCCCATGTTCTCCTGGCCCTATTCCTAATGCAGTCTAGTACATCATTTGCCTTGTTTGTCATTAGACAACGCTGCAGGCTCATGTTGAGCCTGGTGCACACCATCTCCCCCACATCCTTTTCAGCAGGGCTGTTGCTCAGCCAGTGGATTCCCAGCCTGAACCGATGCTTGGGGTTGCTGTGTGGAGACAGAACTTAACACCTTTTCTCATGGAAGTAGTTGAACAGTTTGTCAACGTGTCTCACAGCTGAGGTTCTGCCTTTCATCATGCCAGCCTTCCCCCTAGGTAAGTGTCATCTGCGAATCAGGACAGATGAGAATTGCAGTGGGGCTTCTGTGAGGAGTAGGGGTTTATGCCCACTGTTGTCCTTCTGTCTGCATTGATTTGGATGCACACTGGTTGTTTTCTCCATGGAGTTCTCAGGGAAGAATTTGGAGTATGGGCTGAAGTATATCAATCGCAGGAAGAGCATCTGTGAGGTCAATAGGCGGATTTGTCAGTGGAGGCATGCGAAGTCTGTGTTTTCAGAACTCCACTGGATGAGGCAATGAGGAGCTTGAGCTAGCCTTAGAGTCAGCCCTGTGTCCCTTCCCACCCAAATCCTTCTGTGATTCTGTGTTGCTTGGATAGAGTTTATTTTCATTTGTGTTTTGCTGTGATTGGAGTTTGTTTGTGCTGGTGACTTTACAATTTATAGTAGAAAAGATTCTCTTCAGAAATGCATTTTCTCATAGCCTCTTCTCTTCATGCTGTTAGGAGCCATGTGCAGATGAACCTCTGCTGTTCTTACTTCCTTTGGAGATGGGTAAAAAAGAGGCAGCAGAAAGATACAATGATGAGAAAGAGCTTCAGAGAAAGTCTTGGGTGAAAGATACAGCTCAGATGTGGATAACTGATGATCTTTGAGGATGGCTTGTGTCCAGTTACCATCACACTTCAGTAAGACAGGAACTGTAAAAAATGGAAGGAGACATTAAGTCAGCACTGTGGACTGCAAGAAACCAGGCTGAGTCACTGTACCCTAGAAAAAAGGATTACAGAATCCCATTTGGAAAAAAACCCCAAGAAACTGGTAAATTTATTACCTAGGCTTCTGTTGGAGATTTGGGCCAGGAGGAAGGAGTAGAAAGTGTTTGAGCATTTGATGTGATACTGCTTCCTTCCATGGAGTTTTCTGCTGGGACTGGCAAGTCACTGAGCGACAGGCCTGGATAACAGAGGTTTACTCTCTGTGCTTTGTTTATGTTGCTACAATGAGGCTGTAGTTCTGTCTGGTTTATTTATAATGCAGATGTCACTCTTTTAGTCTGTCAATAAATAAATTGTATGACTGGCAAAAGGTGATATAGTGGAAAGCCAGACTTTAGTTAAGGTAAATTAAACTATGTTATAGAGCAGTATTTAAAAATGGATTTTAATCTCACCTTCCTCTTCAGCCAAAAAAAAAAAAAGTTAGTCTGCTAGCTATTGGTAATAAAGCTAAAAGACTTATTACAGTATTTGTAGTTTCCTTTTGTAGTTGTCCTTTCTGAAAATGGACGTCCCTGTTGGATAAATGTGTTGTTCCACTAAGAGAACGGCATCTAAGGTTAACTTTTTGCAATAAGAAACTGTTTTTTTCCAAGGAATTCCCACAGAAATTCTGCTGATATCATTTACTTTATTTTTTCACAAACCGTTGTAATTCACCCCCTGCTGTCTCCATAGTGGTTGACGTATGGTTATACCCATCCGAGAGTATTAGCTTGCAAGATTGTTCTAGGGAACAGGATCCTCAAGAGCTGGTTGCTGCTTGTTGTTTTCTCTTTGTGATGTTGTAGACAGCTCATTTCTTACATGAAAAGGAAGAAGACAAAGTTCAAAAATTTCATTTCTATTCCTGAAGTAGAAGCTTCTGAAAAGAAGGCACCCATGAGCAATGCTTCCACCTGGTTTGCCTTGGACTGAGCAGGAGTTAGTGATTCAGTCTTACTGGGAAGGTCAGCTGCAAACCTACGTCTGAACTGGCTCCCTATTTGAAGCTCAGCAGCATTCCCCGTATTTCTCCTATAGATGTCTAACCTTCTGGCTTTTGTTGTGGATCAGGAAATTAATGTAGATTGGGGGGTCCTGACCTGTGGCTTATGTGAGCTGGTACCAAGTGTTGCTGACTTTGGCAGTTCCTGCAGGAAAATGAGTTGTTCTGCTTTTCAGAAGGTGGAGGCCAGGGGAAAGTGGATGACTTGTGTTAAAGGATGATCAGCATGACCCTTGTGCCACGTTGGGATGTATGTGGTATGCAAAAGAGGAGGAAGATGGCACAGTGCTGTTGTGGTGATCTACTTTGGGGATGCCTGTTTGCCTTCCAAGAAAAAACATTCAATTTTATCATTGTCTTGTACTGTAATGGAAGGGGATATATTGTTAAAGTGAAGAGTCAGTGTCCTGTGAGAACAGTAAGTTGCTTTGGTTTGTGGACCTTTTTGTTAAATTTGAGACGTTTCTTCTAGTTCCTCACATTCCTGACAGCTAGGAGTGCATGTGTGTATTGAAGAGATTAATGAGCAATAAACCTGTGTCTGAGAAGTGGGTCTTCAAGAGAAACTGATGTTAAGTCCTATTATAGAAGTTAAGTGGCTGGAGTTGGCACCTCATTGTCTGTTCCAGCTTTGCTTTGTTTGTATGAATATGGTGGTGTGACAGACCAGCAGGGATTTTCCCCTCTGCTGGAATCCAGAAAGTGAAGACTACTGAGTAGAGTTGAGTGGTGGCTGGAAAAGCCACTAGCTAGGCGGCAGATAGGGTGGGAGGCAGCTTGTTAGAAGCGGAAGTAGTGATGTGCATAAGGAGTCCTCCAAGCCAAATTGCTAGCTTGACTTATGCACAAAGGTCCAATTCACTAACCTGCTATTTCCCAATCAGTTGGAGACTTCTTGAGAAGGCCTGCCTTGGGCAGCTTTACTAACCCCTCTTGCTTAGCCTCCCTTACTGAAGCAGGCAGCCTTGGGAAGGGGGTGGACCTTGGTCTACCTGTAACATGCAGCAGTGACCATGCTGGGGCCATGTGCTGTCTGGGTTTTGCTTTTGTTACTCTACTGAGTAAAGAGCAAAAGGAAGCCAGGAGAAGGGTTGTCTTCTATTAACCCATTGAGCTGCTGCTCTTAAATTGAGTGACCAACTTCCCCCCATACTTGACCCCTGCCACCATTTCAGGTCCCCTACCTGCATTGTCATACTGTGAGACAGAGTAACCAAGGCTGATGCTTACTCTGTTCCACAGCCCTCTTCAGCCCCAGTAACATTCTGAGCCTCAGGTGCTTTCACCCTCTTTCCTGGCTGACTTTGAGCTCCAGCATCATTTGGGATCGGACACAAAGATGTGCAGTACTTCGGAGAGTCGGGAAAAGTCAAGGCAGGGAGGAAGAACAGATGGTGGTAATCGGGCTTGTTCTCCAAAGGCTGAGAGCTATATTGAGGACCATACTGACTCTGAATACTAGTATTGATACACTCAGAAAACCTGAATGCTAAAAGTGATCTTCAGCTGTTCCTGTGTTGCGAGATGCAGCAAGAGAGGAGGATGCAACAATGCAACAAGATGCAAGAGAGGAGGACTTAAATGAACTCAAGCTGCAGGTTAATGTGTTCTGTACAGAGCAGTTACAGTACAAAAGTATGCTTGGGCTGGCATGTGTGTGCAAGCACATGTGTTGCTGCTTCTGAAATGGAACAGCATTTGGAAGAAGGAAGAGGTCCTCCCCATTTAAAGAAAGAGCAGTGAAATGGAGGAGTGAAGAGGAGGAAAATCCTTCCATCTTTCATTTTACAGGTCTCTGAAGAATGGGTTATAAAGTATTCTAAAATGCAGAAAAAACAGGGTTTAAGGAAGCTTTTACAATTCTCACTTCATCTTCCTGAGAGCAAACAAATGGCAAGTTGGAGTATCCAGTATGTGTTAAGAAGAAAGCTTCAAGTTTCTCAAAAATAGTAAGGCAAAGAGTTCAGTCAGTTCATCATATACATTCTTCTGTATTTAGTGAACTCAGACTTGGCTACTTTATTCTATTTCAAAACAAAATGGTTTTAGGATAAACAAAGTGGAAGTTGCAGCTCTGTTTATTTGACTGTTGCTTTATTAGCCTCTTATGACATATGCTGTTTTATTAATAATAACTCTTGCATTCAAACTGTTGTGCAATAGGCAAGCCTGTTGCCTTTTCCCAAGAGAATGTGTATTCATGGGGGAGTAGGGAATTTGTCATCCTTTGGCATTGTATCATCTGAATTCTGCTGCTTATACTGTAACTACTTTTCAGAGTTTAAAAAAATATTTCCTCCTATGTCTGAAAAATTACTTATTTTAAGATCTCATTACGTAGTTAAATACAAATGCTACCTTTTAGGAAATGTACTGATGTATGGCTAGAACTAGAAGATTCCGGAGGTCCGTTAGAAAGGTGATCTAGTGGGGATCACCGTATCAGCCATATGATTATTACAGACAGGAGAGGAGTGGTAGAGCTAGTGAAAAAAGCGGTGGTAGACACGGGAGAAAAGACCACCTTCAAAGAGGCATGCAGAAGGCCTAGTTTCACTTTCCATTTTTCTCCTTGTTTTTCAGCAAATGATGTAGGTGCTGATTCAGTGAAACCTTTGGGTGCTTTACCTGCGAAAGGACTCTTTCAACTGGAGTTGTAAACAGACCTTTTGCATTTTGCACTGATTCTGTGTGCTGTATCATGTGGGTGCCTAATGACAAACTGTGCTGGCTGTTCATAATTCCTCTGTAAAAATTGATTTGCCAGTACTTAATACCTTGAACAAAATCAGGTCTTGGACTGCTCAAGTTGGGCATAGAATAAAAGCCTTCCTGAAATTTAGAAGACAGTCTTGCAAGTCTTTTCTTAATTTATCTGTGAAGCGATACTTTGGCAAAACAAATTATGTTCCCAAGGGATGGAAAATGTCAACGTTACGAATTGCTCATACATGAGGCAAGACGTTTGTGTGAGTGGGTGTTCTAGTTCTAAGGGGAAATGCTAAAGACCAGATTTTGGTACTTTGCTGGTTATGGGGCAGAATGACAGCACAGTGACCAGCATGAGAAGAAATAGCATTGTCCTTGTTCTATGGTATTGCTGAATTGCAGAGTGTTGTCTTTTGTGGTTCAATAGTATATCATTATCCACAGCTACATACCTAAAATGCACAGAAAGTACATAAAAGCAGATGTGATGCATCCTAAATTTGCAATGATGATATTGCAGAAAAAATTTAATTGGCTACTTAAGACATGCATTTTTATCACTGTGCTATAATTTGTTTGTTGGTGGGTTTTAATTTTTTTCCTAGTCACTGGGAGCACAAGCTATTTTCTCCTGCTTGGTGTGCCATGCTGTTAAAAAGTATTTGTTATTCGTTATATTTTCAGGTTCAAAGTAAACAAGAGAAGAAACCTGGAACTTCATCCCCAGTCCCTTTGAACTCCACGGTTAGCCCTTGCACTCTTCTGCCTGTGAATAAAGCCACCAGCAATACCCCTTTGTCGATAAACATTCCACGTTTCTACTTCCCTAAAGGACTTCCAAATGTCTGCACTAATCATGAAGAGATCATTGCCAGGATTGAAGAAGCCTTTACAGAGTTTGAAGATGAGAAAGCAAACATCTGTGAAATGGGGAAAATTGCTAAGGTAACTATTCTCTAGGTTTTTTGGTTTTTTGGAGAGAAAAGCTGAAACTAAAACTAACAAAGTATCTCACAGCTGTTCTCTCTTTCTAGTGAAAAAAGAACCAATATCCTTTGCTCTGGGTGTTTTTGTTTAGACAGAAAAAAATAGTGAATAAAGATGAACTTTAATGATTTTGTTTGCTGTTTGTCATATCTGATGTGTATGCTCTTTCTTGCTTTGATTTGCAAATGGTTCTTTCAGATTTCTTACCAAATACAAATTGTATTTTTGATTTTGCGTTCCTCCATAGTTATACTCAGGAGATAGCAGAAAGTTAGTCTGCCTCTGTGGCTTCAGGCAAGTGCCAACTACCTTTATGGTTAGCTGTCCCACTAAGCCTCTAGACATGCTCTATGTATACTGTCTATACATAGACATGCTCTATGTATACTGTTGCTTGAGAAAGCAGTTTCCAACCTATGCCTCCTTGGACATACAAGAGAGAGATGCTTAGTCAGCCCTCAGCCACTGAGATGCATACATTCAATATCCATAATGCAGGTGTCAGCAGACTTGGGAGTTGTTACAGTCTGCTAATGAGTTCCTGGCTTCAGGGAACAAAACACAGCACTTTCGCGGGAGCACGATACGGATGGGTGGTTCTATTTTCCTCCTGCAACCATGGTTTTTAGTAATGCTGATCTAAAACTAGCAGTTGTCAGACACATCTCATATGTTCAGTTTGCCCTGAATGCATCTTCGGCACTGTAGATTGAGCAATGATGTTCTGTCCAAGAGGAGCACTTGTTTTCCAAGAAGGAAGATTTTTTCTGAAAGAGACTAGGTTGTTTTTTTGCTTGTTTTAGAGAAATTGAGTGGCATTATTTGTAAACCATCTCAGAAAACATAAAGACTTCCTTGCTTGAACAAAAAAAGGTTTGAAACTGATTTTATTACAAGACTGTGTGTGGCCTGTTGTGTTCAAACTGGGAAAAGCAGGACAGTGGTGCCAAAGAGACCTCTGTCTTTCTGTCTGGTCTCTGCATCTGTCTACATGGATGTGCTCCGTGCCATTTAACTGTTGTAAGGCTTGCTTCTATTCCATGGAATTACTGATAACGGTACCAGTTTTGGGGCTCTGAAATAAGTGTGAGAGAACCAGCTACGCAAAGAAAACAGCAGGAAGTAAATATTGTTTCCTCAGAGTAGCTAAATGTCTGTAGAAGTACAGTCACCTGACAGGGATCGCTAAATCTGAAAGCAGTTCCTATGCTGATTGAGGTTCCCAAAGAAACATGCAGGCCCAGACAAAAAGTTGAGAATGGACTTGCAGGATAGTCTTGCTTAATAGAAGAGGTGAAAGAGGCTTTGTGGGGAAAGCAGAAGTGGTGCCTCAACTACTTCAAAATATTCCTCCTTCCATTTGGTGTGATATCCTTCTTACCTGCGCCTGGCCTGAATCAGCTGCATTCCCTCCCAGGCCCGTGTTTTGCAGATGTTCTGATACCTTGGCTGGAGTCATGAGGGTGGCTGGAAAGATCTTTGTGGTAAAGAGGAGGTTTCTTGAAAGTGTCAGCAGCTGAATGTTTTCAAGCCTGCTTTTCTGCAGCATTAGAAAGTACAGAATGCTTGAGCTTTCATGGATTACCATTCTGAAAACTAGCAGCCTCTGCAGAGGCTAGTTAAAAAGTTGTGTTCAGTGAGTCCTTTTGCTGGAATCATCCTCTCCGTTTATGCTTTCATTTTTTGCTATCTTGCTGTGATCTAGCAATGCTGGGGAAAATGGGCTGTTCTTGGTGGAAGGCACTGAGCTGAAAACTACAGGATGGGAATCATTTCACCTTCAGGCATTTAATCAGTAGTTGTCTATAATTAGAATTGAAGTTCCCTTGCTGTCAGTGCAAAATCAGCTCACGTAGAGAATGGGTTATCCTTTTCTAAGGTAGATCAGTGAGGTAGCTGGTTTGAGAGGTATTCTGGAAGGAGGTGCCTGTCTCTCTCCACATTTCAGGGAATCTTGCTAAAAAGCTCAGTCAAAGACAGAGCTGAAGAGCTTGATAGTCTCTGATCCTTTTCCTATCTTGACAGGACGTATTTCTCAGCTATTTAAAAAGGCATATGACAAAGTAGAAAGTTATTGGTGGATTCTGAACCTTGGCGTACAGTAAATAGCTTTTTTTGACTGATCTGTGTGCCATTACCGCTTTATTTCCCTTATGTAAAAGTCTCAATGGTGAATTTAGTGTGTAAACAAGCAGGCTGCTCTTGTGACTCCTTTTGTATTCCTCTTTGTTCCAATGTTTCGTTACAGATATGTGGCTGCCCACTCTACTGGAAAGCACCTATGTTCAGTGCAGCAGGAGGAGAAAGGACAGGACGTATATCTGTACACTCATTTCTATCTATGTGGAGAAAGTGAGTATAGCAAATGCAAAATCCTCTTTCTGGAAAAAAGAGAACAGCCTCTTTTTTTTTTTATTTTTCTCATTCCACCAGACTTCTCAAATCATTGTCCCTTATTTAGAAGAAAATAAATGGTTTAAAAATCTCCATCAGCTTAAGTTTTCTTCCTGAAAACTCTGTGAACACTTGTGTCCATGCTGCATCAACAAACTTTGACGAAGTTGTATAGATGATGAGGCATTTTGGTCTGGTTGGCATACAAAATATATTAACATGCTCCCTAGAAATATGTCAGCCTTTCATGAACTAGTTAGTGTGCTAAGTGAGTGCCTTTTGGGAATGGGGAGAGGAGGCATGTGGTAATGTTACAGGACAGGAAGAAGGAATGTAAAATAAAGCAGCATCATACAAAGGGATACTCTGGGAGCTTTAATAGTTATTACCTTCCTCAAGCATGCTGTATAATAAATCTGTGGGGTTTGACAGTCACTTCCACATAGCATTGTCAAGGCTTCTTTTGGAAATTGAGAGCTCTAGAGATACTGTGCTTGGAGTCGGAGGTGTGAGATAGAAGAGACTTGCTCTCTTGCCTGATCTTTTTCCCTCCAGGGTGATTCAGGTTTTAGTCTACTTCATGAAACACCTGAGCAACGTCTCCATCTCATATCCAGAGAGAGTTCTAACTTTGGACTTAATGGTTGCTCTTAGATTCTTAAAGTAGCCTTTAACCCCGAGTTCCCAAAGTATTTCCTGTGATAATACTGTCAAAACAGCTTCTAGTTACCCTGGCAAAATCGCAAAAATGTTAGGGGGTAACTGCGTCAGTAAGTCTTTCTTGACACAGACAACATTTTTTCCTTCCTTAGGTTCCTCCAATTAGTCCTAATTAATCCGTCATGTATGATACCACATATTTTTCACTCCTCTGACTCTCACATCCTTCAGATATTTGCAGACTGTGGTTATGCATGTCTTCTGTATTCTTTCAACCACACCATTTCCAAGCCAAGTTTTGTATGTTTTTCTCACTTTAATTGCTCTTCTAGAAATTTTTTTTCTTTTGTTTCTCTCCTCTTCCCCCCTGACCATAGCAAAGTTTATTCTGGAAATGTGATTAGAAATAAATGTAGTGTTCCTGGTAGAGTTAGACTACAGCTATCTGAACACAGCTATAATTTTCAAACAGTTATCTTTAATTGCTGAAGCCTGTTTTTAAGCATCTTAGTAGCTGACCTGACTTTTCAAAATGCTACATGCTCACTGATCTCATTTGAAGTCAGTAGGAATTGCTGGGTATGGCATACTTGTGAAAATCAGATCTTTTAGTTTGTTGCTAAAACATGGCTTTGGGATTCATCTTTGTGCCTGATTTTTTTTTTTTTAAGCTAAAATATTAGCACTTCTTCTGCAGCTATATATGTATCCGTTAATTGACAGCATGATATGAATGTGTAGCTAACAGGATTGCTAAATCTTTTCTCTTTTTTTTTTGTTAGTTTGTTTCTTTTTGTTTTTCCTGGAAAACTTATTTTAAAAAAACCTTTTTTTGTAAAGTTTGCTTTTGGTAAAGAGTGATGAGGCCAGAATTAGCAGCAAGCTAGTGACAGTGTGATCTCTGCAGGAAAACTACAGGAGTTTCAGTACTATGTTTCAATATAAGTTCATACACTTTCAGGACAGGAGGGGGGTAAATAATTAACAGTGCATTTGTATTTTCTCAGTTATTAAAGGATACAGGGTAATTTTCTGAGCAATTTATTGTTTCCCTTATATTATATGAACAACTTAGTGTTTGATATATCTGAATGTTCTCTTCTGTTACAGGTATTCCGTAGTGATTTGGTAAATGTCATGGGAGTTTCGGTTTTCAGCAGTATTTCTGTGTGGAGTGAATTAAGTAATTGTGATACCTTTTACCAGCGTAGTATTTTGTATTAGAAGAAACCAGAGACAAGAATCAGTGTCAGATGCAAACTGTCAACCTAAGGAATGAGATTACATGCTTCTCTAAATACTCAGTCAGTCCTACTAATTCTTTCATTAGGCTGTTCTCCATGACTTCAGTGCACAGCAGCCAGGTGTGCCATAATTAACAGGAATGCTCTTTTCCCTTTCTGAAGAGTGATTTTTCTAGTTGAAAACTTAATCACTGTAGTTTGGCAATATCCTCAAATATTGAAATACAGTAAAGGATTAAATTGGAGAGCATGTTTGTTCCGGCATCCGATTAGGTTGATCCTGTTGACTTCAAATGAGACCAGTGAGCATGCAGCATTTTGAAAAGTCAGGTTACTTAATGATGCTGTGGAATCAAAGTAAGAACAGTCTTCAGTAAGAAAACTTGTTTACCACAGCAGCGTTAACATGAAAAAAGCTCCACTGAGTGGGAGTACCTTGGTGCTGCTGAAAGATATTAAGGAAAATGGGTGCTGGTAGTCTGAGGTCAGCTTTGCATAATTCGCAGTGTAGATGTACTGCGTAACATGTGATAAGGCACTTCACAATCCATCTGTAGTTCATGATTGTCCTGTGAGGTATGAAGTGCTTGGAGTAACTCTTCTCTCTTGTAGAATCCTACGTAACTGCCATGATGATGCATCCAGATTCACGTACCTTTTAGCAAAGCCTAGCTGTGACTACCTAGAACAGGAGGACTTCATCCCGCTGCTTCAGGTATCTGCAACAGCTCAGCAGTGAGTGGATGGGGAGAGAGCTATGTTTATTTTGGAACATCTTTATTTTCATATCTTTAAATGTTTACCAAGGACATGCAGACCTTTGGTTTGAAGAGCACCTGGGTGGGGTTTATTTTAGAGTGAAATTGAAATAAGTGTTTTAAGTGGACTATTTTGCATAAGTGCCAGCCAGCTACCTATCTTGCTAAAGTCGCTGAGGATTGTCAAAGCTTTATTTAGTCTCTTGCCCCTTGTTAGGATTCGTATTTATCAGTGCCTGGTACCCAGGCTGAAATTTGCCCTATTTCTCTAGTTCGTTATTGGGAAAAATGCATGGTGCTGTTGATACTCATGCGCACATAAAAGCTTATTAGAAAAGTTGTAAAAGTTGCTTGACAAGACAACTGTAACTGAATTTATCTAGCAAGACTACCAGATCACATGGAAGTCTTTGCAAAAAATTTTGCAGTTGCAATTGTTCTGTACATGCCTCTAAACCCGCTAGTGCACAAGTCTCACTGCTGATTTATTTTTTTTTTTCCTGATACTCAGGCTAGATCTGTGCATCCTGATTTCGTTGCTTTCTTTTCCTTTTATTCACATGTGATATTTTTAACAAAGCAAATTATCACATTCTTTAATTATTTGTGGCCATTTTGGCAGGCTCTAGATAGGGTTAGGGTTTCTTTATAGTTTCTCTACAAATCAGGTCCATCTGCTCCTCTGATCATCTGTTGATGGTTTTTGTAAGCTTTTCCACATAGCTCTAGATTTCTCAGTGTGTTGCCCTCTAGACAAAACCTCTGAGATGCTTTGTTGGGGAAAGACCTTTGTGTCTGCACTGGATGTTTGAGTCTCAAACAAAACTGGGATTGTGATGGATAAATTTTCTCGTGTTCCTTTTCATCTTTTCTCCACTGGGCATGCTGCCTTTCCTGATTGATAGCAACTCTGCTTTTTAGCTACTGGTGCGATCAAAGGCATGTACAGTCTTGTTTGTCAGTCAACCAGAGACTAGCAATATTACACCATCATGTTAGACATCAAGTTAGACTGGCCAAAATCTGGTCATATCACACCTCTAAGGGCACTGTGTCTGCTCTATCCCTTTGCTATACTGTGGTATAGGCAAAGCAAAACTTTAAACACTTCTTTGGTTGTTTTTTTTTTTTAAGGGTAGAGGAGTCAGACTTGTAGAAATTACACAACCATTGATTCATACAGGGTCTGCACTGATTCATTCAAGGTAGTTCAAGTAAATTTTGGAAAAACACTGATCATATCTATGTACATTCTGAAGCTCACAAGAGCTTTCATTGTTGTGGAGGACATAAAAGGCAACTTTCTCAACCTTTCAAGGAATGTTTATTTCTGACACCTAGCTCTAATAAATGTTAGTATCTTCAATGAATGGAGGAAAAAAGGTTCTTGAAGAGGAGATAGTTGCATGGTCAGCTAACTAATTTTTTGTCTCATTCAATGAAAATGAGTTTTCATCTACTCACTAACTCTCTTCCTTTGTTTTTCTGTCTTTAAGTAAATCAAAGTGGCCCAACAGGTGCGTATTGCCCAGAAAATGTATTCTACTTATAATTCTAGAAGGCTTACTTTATAGATAAAAAGATGTCATTTCAGTTTTATTGTTAATGCTGCAAATACAGTTTCAAAAATAAGCAAAAGTATTGGTTTGTAAACCAAGTAACTTCTAAACATTAAAAGGAGAATAAATTCTATTTAATTTTCTGTGGTCTTGTCTTGCAGGATGTGGTGGAAACGCATCCTGGCCTGACGTTCCTGAAGGATGCTCCGGAGTTCCATTCCCGGTATATTACGACGGTAGGCTGGTTCCTTTGATCTCCTGTGAGACTGCTGTAGCAACCCTCCCGTTATGATTTGTCGCTATTCCCATCAGCAAATCCTTCAGGTTTTTTTTTTTTTTTTTTTAAAAAAAAGGTGTTTTTAATATTACTGGCAATGAGTTATTTTAAGAACTACTTCCAAAGGAAAAATGAATCTACCTGTATGTACAAGAGGTTATTCAAAAGGTTAATAATGATTCTTTCTTAAGCAAATATATAAAAACAAATTTTTTGGCCTTTAATCCTGATGAAGGAAAATGAGAGGTCCTTCTTTGGTCTTTGAGAGCTGCTAAGTTACCCCTAATTCTGCTGGGCTTCTGAGACATGGAAAGCCGTATGTTTGAAGATTTCTGTCACTTAGGCATGGAGAATCTGTGATTGTTCCATGGTACAAAGCATCCATTGCACTCGGGGGTCTCCCATTCAACTCTCTTGCCTCTCGCTCTTGCCAGAAAGCCTGTCTAGTCTTTCTCAGTTGCTGACCTTTTGTGACTTCTGTTTGTTGTTGGGTTTTGTTCTGTAGCTTTGTTCCAACTTTGCAGTCAGCAGTTAGACTGGTGCTTTACCTGAATAAGTTAGTACTTTTTTAAGCCTTTAGCTCATCTCATATTGGGTGTGAATCTGGATAAAAGGCATAAATGTTAGGATGTTTTATGTCTGCAGCAGTAACAAAGTCAAGTAATGACAGACCTGATGGGAGCTGTATCCCAACAGGGCTCAAGGGCTTAAACTTTCTCCTGTTTGCTTGCTAGGGTCTGCATGGGGGCCAGCTGCACCACGTACTGGCAGCCGGGAGATTACTGACAGACACAGGCTTGTTCCTTTCCTATAAGGAGCAGATGGCAGAAAGACACTGTTGCTCTGAGTAAACCCTGAACTGTCACACTAATGTTTTATGAAAATGTATAACATGAATCAGTTTTAAATGTTTAGATGCACTTGAACATGACAGTGAACATCAGTGTATTATCGACATATTTAGTCCCCATGGAGCAGGACAACAGATACGTTAAGCATAGTAACTGGCCAGAGTAGGTATAACAATGGCCAGGGAATTATGGAGGCACATGAATGGGTGAGTGTGGAAGGTGCCTGTGGCACCCTGGTATTTGGTGTTTAAAGTACATGGAGGGGTAAGAGCTGAAAGATTTAAGGTCACACTAGCATCGGTTTCTGACTGCAATATCAACAAGTTGTTCTTTGCCACTGAGCAAGTCAAGATACAATGTGTGGTTGTCCTGATGCTGGCTGTTGGATGGTGACAAAGGCAGTTCTGTACATCTGCCTTTCCAGGTTCCTCTTCTCAAGTCACATGCTGTTCCTGTATTTTTCAGGGTCTAAAGGAGGGAGTAAAGGCAAGAAACAAATGTCTTTGTAGAGTAATCCCCCAAATAATCATCCTTGGTGTCCTGAAGCAGCAATTGCTGCATTTTCTGGACTTCATTTGGGTGCAATGCATGTTCTCGTCTGAGAGACCAGCTGTGTGAGGCTGAGGTTCCACTTCAAGATAACTGAAGTGCAGGCTGCTACTAAGAAGGGCAACACCTTTTCCTTCCTCTCTCCTTTTTCCACAACTTCCATGAGCCTGTGTGACCACCATAAAGCACTCACAAAACCAGACCCTTCATGAGTACATGAAGCTCCTCCGTGCTTCTTGGTTCTGCTTGCATCTCCATCATGTTTTCCTACTTCATCGTAAACCTTTAGGCACCCTTACTTACAATACTCTTGACAGAGGTGCCTTTCTAGGTATGCTCCCAGGCAGCCATGAAACAGTCGTGCTTGTGGTTGAGGCGATTGGTGTGTAGCAGCAAATCTTACAAAGCTGTGATGTCCTTCACAGACTGCTCATCACTCTGGCAAGACAAAGCTGTTCTGCGTGTCTGTGCCGACAGACAGATTCCTCCTGAGCTCAGTGTGTTTGGCCTTGGCCAGATCACTGAGTTGGAGCAGACTCAAGACCTCAGGAGACAGACAGTCCGTTGGGTCAGGTTGTTCCCATCCGGAGTGGCAGTACTTGACCCGCTGCAGCAGTGGCTCTCCTCTTTGGTACCAGGAGTTCTTATTTCTCACATCTCCTTTCAAAGACAGTTTGGCACTTCTCTCCTTAATATTACAAAATTCAGTATTTCCACCAGGAGGTAATGAAGGAAACAGCTTTGTCCTTGGATTTTGAGACTACTTGGATCCTTTTGATCCCTTCAAGGTAGAGTGCCTTATACCTACTTATAGTGACAGAATGCTGTATTTGCTGCCAGTGCAAGAATTAAATTTTATTTTTGTGTTACAGATGAGGCTGTAAGGAGACACTGGCTTTGTGTTTGTTGCTGGATACAGCATCACTTGATTGAAATCACCTGGAGAGTAAGCTAACAGTCTAGTATGGGTAAGATGCATATGCACGTTTCGGGGGGGGTGGGGTGGTGTTTGCCTACCTCTTCACCTTTTAGAGGTGCCTTTTGGATACAGTAGGCTGTAATTTAATCTGTATTAGTATCTGTGAGCTGTTGTATTGCCAGTATACTAAACTACTTGTGTTTCTTTTGACAGAGACTGACTCATGAAGCTGGTGAAGACGATGCAGAGTATCACGTGGCATTTATTGTAAAAGCTTTAAAATGTGGCTTCTCCCAGAATGTTCAAACAAGGCTCAGAGTTAGCTCTGATGCTGTTGTTGCAAAGCTGAGTGAACTAAAAACAACTTGGCAAAACATATTGCTTGTTGAAAAATGCTTCAGCATATGCTGTATTACCAATGTGAATGTGTAAGGGGAAGATGGCCTACAGGGTTTAATAAAGTTTTGTGGGTTTTTCCAGAAATGGTATTGGTTTTGTTCTTCCATGGGAAGACTGGGGAAAGGTCTAGAACTTGACCCATCAATGGTTTGGGTCCTGGAGGTGGATTACATGAGGATAATGGGCAAATAGGAAGGGGCTCCCCCTTCCGAAGGCTTATGTACTGAATTCAGAATAAGTAATCTTCCATGCTGGGAAAAACAAAGCCAGTTATGGGTTTCAGTAAGGCATAAGTGACAAATGTGGCTTGAATGCTGCAAATCATCTCAGGCTGTGTAATTATGTTCTAGGATGTTTCCCACATGCTTTTCTTGACAGCTTGGTTTTCACAACCTGGAAAAGAAAGAGAAGTATTGACATTTTATACTGATATATACACTATGTACTATCCATTGAAACTGGACCATTATTTGAATAATAAAGCCTGTACTGAGTGACTAGACATAGTAAAAGAGATCCCATTTTACCTCTGAATGCTGTATTTTTACAGCTAGGTGAGGAGAGACCAGGTGAAACATCTTTATCAATATGGTCTGACAGAGGAACAGTTTCTTACATGTCACAAACAGGGGGATATTTTGTTGTCTTTTATTATCCTGCAGGCAGAGGAAAAGAAGATGATTGCTGGTTAGGGGTCCTCTTCCTGATTCTCGGGATTGTTACTTTTGAGTCCTTGGAATGGTGTGAAAACCCTGTATCTTTAAGAAGTGCTACAGAGTTGACAGGTGTGATAATGGGTTATGTATGAGGTGAGACCCACTTCAGTCTCTGAGCTGTTGTGCAATCTGGAAGCAAAGGCCAAACAAAGTCCAAAAATAGTCGGAACAGCAGTGTCTGCCAGAGGCATTAAAAAAGAAACAAACATACAGCTTTTTCATTGTGCTTAAGACCAGAGAAAATCATTGTGATTACCTAGTCTGACATCTTGCATTACATAGGCCATAGAACATTGCTCAGTGATTGCTATCCCGTAATCCCAGAGGAAGCAGTTAGTGACCTGCTACACCAACTGGACAGCCACAAGTCCATGGGCCCAGGTGGGATCCACCCGAGAGTGCTGAAGGAGCTGGTGAAGGAGCTTGCCAAGCCACTTTCCCTCGTTTATCAATGGTCCTGGTCAAGGGGGGAGGTCCCAGATGACTGGAGACTTGCCAGTGTGACACCCATCTACAAGAAGGGCCAGAAGGAGGATCCAGGCAACTATAGGCCTGTCAGCCTGACCTCAGTGCAAGGAAAGATCATGGAATGGTTCATCCTGAGTGCACTCACGTGGTATGTGAAGGACAACCAGGGGATCAGGCCCAGCCAGCATGGGTTCATGAAAGGCAGGTCCTGTTTGACCAACTTGATCTCCTTTTACAACTGGGTGACCTGCCTGGTGGATGAAGGAAAGGCTGTGGATGTTGTCTACTTGGACTTTAGTAAGGCCTTTGACACAGTCTCCCACAGCATTCTGCTAGAGAAGCTGGTAGCCCATGGCTTAGACAGGTGTACTCTTTGCTGGATTAAAAACTGGCTGGATGGCTGAGCCCAGAGAGTTGTGAATGGCATTGAATCCAGCTGGCGGCAGGTCTCAAGCGGTGTTCCTCAGGGCTCAGTTTTGGGGCCAGCCTTGTTTAATATCTTTATTGATGATCTGGACAAGGGGATTGAGTGCACCCTCAGTAAGTTTGCAGATGACACCAGATTAAGTGGGAGTGTTGATCTGCTTGAGGGTAGGAAGGCTCTGCAGAGAGATCTGGACAGACTGGATTGATGGGCTGAAGCCAACTGCATGAGGTACAACAAAGCCAAGTGCCGGGTCCTGCACTTGGGTCACAACAACCCAGTGCAGCGCTACAGGCTTGGGGAGGAGTGGCTGGAAAGCTGCCTGGCAGAAAAGGATCTGGGGGTCCTGGTGGACAGCCGGCTGAACATGAGCCAGCAGTGTGCCCAGGTAGCCAAGAAGGCCAATGGCATCTTGGCCTGTATCAAGAATAGTGTGGCCAGCAGGAGCAGGGAAGTGATTGTGCCCCTGTACTCAGCGCTGGTGAGGCCGCAGCTTGAGTACTGTGTTCAGTTTTGGGTGCCACAGTATGGGAGGGACATTGAGGTGCTGGAGCGTGTCCAGAGAAGGGCAACGAAGCTGGTGAGGGGTCTGGAGAACATGTCTTATGAGGAGCGGCTGGAGGAATTAGGATTGTTTAGTCTGGAGAAGAGAAGGTTGAGGGGAGACCTTATTGTTCTCTACAACTACCTGAAAGGAGGTTGTAGTGAGATGGGAGCTGATCTCTTCTCCCAAGTAACTAGTGATAGGACAAGAGGAAACAGGTTAAAGTTGCACCAGGGGAGGTTTAGGCTGGACATCAGGAAAAAATTTTTCCCTGAAAGAGTTATCAAACATTGGAACAGGCTGCCCAGGGAGGTGGTTGAGTCACCGTCCCTAGATGTGTTTAAAAGTTGTGTAGATGTGGTGCTTAGAGCCATGGTTTAGTGGCAGACCTGGTAGAGTAGGGTCAGTGGTTGGACTAGATGATCTTAAAGGTCTTTTCCAACCTAAATGATTCTATGATTCTATAGTTAGGACAGATTTTTTTTGTTTGTTTTTAATGGAATTGACACCCAACTTTAGAAGGACATCTGTCTTTGAAGTCTGGAGTGATAAAGAGCCTGCAGCCTTTCTTTGGGAGTTGTCCCAGTGGTTAATCAATGGCAGTATAAAAGAAGTGCACTCTAATCTGTCTGAATTAGGCTGATTTCAGCTTCTAATTATCTATTTCATGAGAGATTAAAAAAGTCCGCCGGGTATCCCACATGCCCCCATGTAGGCTTTTAAGGACCAGGATAGCTACCAATAGGTATCATATTCAGCTAAGTTGAATGCATTAGTTCTCTCTCTTCAGAATACACTTTGAGTCCTCAAATCATTCTTGTTGCTCTCAAAATTAGTTGTGCTCATCAGCATTTACTGTCTCACTAATCTGTGTATCCTACACCAGTCTGTTAGCAACAATCTTGTACTTGGTTCCAGATCTGTTCTGGACTAAGAACCAGTGCTTGTGTGACTGAGTCAAAGCATGGCCCTTAAATGGTGATTGCCCACTCGAAGCTAGTTCTAGCTAAGAAACAAACCCATGCCGTTTAATTTGTTGACTGGATTAATCCCTATAATGTCCATATTGTTGTGTAAAGTTAATTTTTGTGTTGGAATAGCATGCATTATTAAGGTTTACCAAAATTCTAGGATAATATGTCAGCATGATTTCAGATGTCAGAGACATCAAAAGTTTATTTGTATTAGGTTTGGAATTTATATTCCACAGATTTCAGTGCTGATGGTCAAATTAATTACATTTCTAATTTCTTGTGTTGAAGATGTTTGTTGTTTCCCGTGTTAAGTTTATTCTTGCATGTGCTTGAAGCATGCGTTTGTGTTTTCCCCACTTTGTAATGATATTTGACACGCTAACAAGCAGCAGACTAGGAAGGGTTCACCTTGCTTTTTTAGGTACTTAGGAGCGTACTCAGTCTCATACTGTGAACTCTTTCTCTTGGGTTCTCAGGAGTCTGTGCATTCCCCCCCACGCATTTTGCTGGCTTTTACCAGACCAGTAAAGGAGACAAATAAGGTTAACATCTACCTAAGATAAATGCAGGCAGATAATCTCTATTGCTTACTCTCAGTGGAGCCACCGAGAGGATGAGGTATTGTTATGGACACAATAGATCAGACATCCATTGTGGCTTTCATGTACATGTCCTGTTTCCTCTTCAAAAGTTCTGATTTTTTTATTTTTTTTTTCCCCTGCTGCAGAACACTATTTCAGTTGAGATCCATGCAAGCTACAGTGCCTAAAACCTGAAAAACTCAGTTTCAAAGTGATTCATCAGCACTTTTAACATATTCCCTGACGTAAATAATGCATCTGCGTTCTCAAAGATGTGAATTAAGAGCAGTGAAAATATTTGCACAGTGGAAATGGATAATACTGTTTCAGAAACTGTCGTGTTACTTTCAGATTGCATTGCGAGTTAAGGGTAGTAGTATATACAAAAAAGATGACAAAACAGTTTTCAAAAAGAAGTCCCCTTAGGATGAGTGAATAAACAAAATAAAGTTACTGCTTTTAAATTGTCAAACTGATATATTTTGGGAGTTAATTTCAAGAGCACTGTTCATGTGTTGCAGGTTGTACAGAGAATATTCTACGCAGTCAATCGTTCCTGGTCTGGGAAGATTACTTTAACAGAGCTGAGGAAAAGCAACTTCTTGCAAGTATGTTGGTTTCTGCCTGAACAAGATACAGAATGCATCATGCCTTTGTTCCTACAGCTGTATACTATATAGCAAGGGAGCTGTGCCTGGTTTGTAGTGAGGCAGGCAAAATGCTCAGTGCCGGGAGAGTGCCAGAGCTAGTGGAGGAGTTGTGTCTGAGTTGAGATGAGAGAAGACCAGGGACTGGAGTAGCCAAGAGTGCACTGATAGAAGGTCAAGGGATGACTATGCACCCGCTCTGAAGCTGCATCAGGCAGATTGGCTTTTGGCTCCTGATCTACCCAAAGAGGAAGGGAAGCAAGATGCAGTAGTGCACCTTTGTTAAGTAGCTCACTGAGCAGCCAAGAATGGCTGGTGGATTGCCTGCAATACGTGGTGGGTAGGACAGCCAATTTCCTGACTCCCAACCGGCAATCAGCCCATCGACAGTTGGTCAGGCATGCTGTGCTGTGCAATTGCATCTCAGGAGCCGATTTCCACTTCTGCAGTAGACTTCTAACCTTCTAAAAGGTTAATGAATGAAGCTTAGTTCTTGTTACGGTCCCTGCATTGCATCCTTATGTTGGGCATGAGTTTCAGAATTTGGATCTCTGTTCTCTGTATATTTTGCCCAAAAGAGCACCATGTTAAAACTGTGTGAGCCTGCTCAACTTCAGCCCAACCCAAAAAGCCAGAAAGTCTTTAGGCTGAAAGGTTAAGGACTCAGCTAAAGCAGTGAGACTTCCCTACTGCATCCTATTTTCCCTTCCAGATGCTGTCTTCCTCAAAAGCCTCAAGCATGAATTCATGCTCCTCCTCCTTTCAGACATCTTCTGCCCCCCTCATCACATCAGCTACTGAAAAAAAAAACCATGCTCCCTTGGATTGCCTCCTGCCAGTCCAAGCCCTCTGATCCCAGTTCCTCCCAAACCTCTGTTATAAACAAATCCTCCCAACTTATCCTACATCTTTATTCACTCATTTTCTCCCTCTGTATACACTTCCCCTTTTTCTCCTTGCATATCTACTCTGCCTTTCATGTCCTGCAGCAGGGAAGTTCAGCTCAGGGAGCATGATTTTACTTGGGCAGCTCTTTGCTGCGTGTGTAAGTGGCGTATTTTGGCATGAGCTATAAAAGAAAAAAAATAGTTATTGAAAAATCTCCCCAGGTGATTATCATCTGCAAAGAAATGGAGAGACCCACGAAGAATCTGAGCAGGCTAGTGAGTGAATGGTCAGAGGTTTTTAGACCTGAGTGTCAGCAAGTCAGAATAGTGCAGGTCTGGCGGTGCCATCCTGTTGTTCCCGCCTGAAATGTTCATGAACCTGGTGGATAGCAGGAAGTGAGAGTTTTGTTGAGACTCAGTTGGGTTCCTTGGATGTGGAGATGACTGAAAGTTGGCATTGAACTACCAGTGCCTACATATAGCACAGCATCTGTTTTTACGGTTGTGGATAGGAGGGCCATTAAGCCTGCCTGCTTAGAGACACAACTCCCTGGGCTTGCTCTAAGGCTGTGTCTCAACCTCCTCCCTTCTGAGAGGCTGTGAGGGCAGGGGAGGACAGGCCTATAGCTCGCTTGAGTCTGTTAGCTTTTTCACATTCCTGCAGCCATAATTTATTGGACTGGAACATTGTCTGGTGTCCCATGGCCTCAACGCTAGGAGAAAGGCAAGCGGGGTGGGGGCACTGGTAAACACGCAATACCCTCCTGTCAGTGGGAAGGCTGAGTGGAGGGAAGGACAGAGGTAGGTGTGAAGTAGGAATGAAACAAGGACGTTGTCATTAAATGTTTTCTAACAAGACATATTAACAGATGTCATGGCTGGAAATCTGTCTAAGCCTCCCAGTTAAACCAGACTAATTCCTGTCAGTGACAACTCAGGAAGGTCAGTGTGATTGGTTTGATCTGCTTGGGATCTATCCCTCCTTCCCCAGTCCAGGCATGAGTCTGGAGCAAGACTTGATTTTTCCCTTTGGGAGCCAGGCAAGGATGCGTGGTGTATAAAGATACAGTTCCTGTGGAGAACTGTGGACTTGCTATTGTAAATGGCTCTAAGAATCTCTGGTGCAGCTCAGAAATGTTTCACAAATAATGGATCCCAGCTGAGACAGCAGTTGTGTTCTTGTTTCTCTGCCTCACTCGTCGCTATAGCTGAAAATTATCAGAAATTGTTCACAGGAGTGGCAGAAATATTGTGCATGCATATGCTAACCAAGATAGCCAAATCAGATGCTCTTTAAGTGCCTGTTACAGAATGCAGCAACAAAATCTTCTACAGGGGAGGAAGGCTGCATTTTTGAATTAGCTCTCAGAGCTGTGTTCACCCAACTTTCACAGAGGCTGGAGGACTTCAGCTGCTGAACTGCCTTTGTCTAGGTTTAACTTCCCACTTTATTTGTACTCTTTCAGACTCTTGCTCTCTTGGAAGAAGAGGATGACATAAATCAGATCACAGATTATTTCTCCTATGAGCACTTCTATGTTATATATTGTAAATTCTGGGAGCTGGACACTGACCATGATCTTTACATCAGCCAGAAGGATCTGGCTAGGTACAGTGATCAAGGTATGCTGCCTGAAGCTGTGGTGGGACAAAGGGGATTGCTGAAAATAGAAAGTTCTCACTAAAGAGTAAAACCTAGCTTTAATTTGGTTAATTTGATACCTCAAATTAATCTAAATGGAGCCATCCATCTGTTACACAAATGCTGATTTACAGAGCCAGTTGTAAGGGCTTAGAGAAATGCAGTACATGCTATTTTCTGCATGAGTAGCTGGAGAGGGAGCTTCTGTTCATGTGTGGGTCACTGCCAGAAGGACAAGCTAAAATAATGTCTTGAACCTGCTTATTATTTACTAAGGGTTTGCAGGAACTTGGAAGTAGGGACAAGAAGGACAAGCCCCTGTGAACTTCAAAGATTGCTGAAGTGCAGTCTCCTTATGCGTGAGAGAAATTCCAGAGTCCAGTGAAGCTTGGTGAATTTCAGTTTGCAGATGCACTCTGGAGAATATCTCTTCAGTTCAGCGTGGAATGCCTTTCCACAAGTTGAGCAGATGCTATGAGTTTTCAAAGGTTCAAGGGCCATGGATAAGTTGATGGAATACAAATCCACAAAGGGCCAAAAAAATCCAAAGGCAATTGTTCTGTATGTGTTGTGCTAGATGGAGGCACTCAGGCCAGCTGTTTTTAGGATTATCCATGTTCTGAAAGCATGATGCACCCACGTGCTTACCTGTTAGAATTCATGATGTAATATACTGGACAAGAGCTTGAGCTATTGATGAGCATGTTTAATCCTGAAGACAAAGCCTTCTTGGATTGTTCCGTGTGGTTGCTGCACTTTTTGGGAAAGTAGGTCTGGGACAAAGAATCAGATTTGGGGAAATGGGATGTTTGGACACAACATGTGGCTGGAGGTGACAGGAAAGGTAAAGCGTGTGGTAAGGTGTAGTGTGTAGGGCTACAGGGATCTGGAGGTGTGACAAATTGTCAGGCATTGCTGGAGCTCTGGGGATGGGGACAGAATTTTGTAGGAGCCAAGATCCTAGTGGACTGAAGTAAGAAAGAAGGAAAGGGATGACAATGCTGTAGGTGTGTGTGTGTGTGGCCCATGTGTTCTGAGTGCAGGTGTTTATTGGAAGGCCATGGGGGTTCTGGGTGAGTGTGGCAGTCACAGGGGTCAGGAGCGTTGATAATAGGGCTGGATGGGATGAGGGTGGAGGAGTGCCTGACTTAGGATAGATGATATGGAATGCTTGGTCCCTGGTGGGAGGCTGGAGTGTGGGGATGGAGTATTTGTTGCGCAGGAGGCTTAAGAGCACTAGGTGCTGGGGAGCTAAAGATAAGAAGGGGTGCTGAGGGCAGGGTGAAGGGGAGAAGCTGTCGGTGCAGTGGTACAGCAGCCTGTCAGCACTATGGCAGGGGGATTTGAGGGGTGGTGCAGGTTGCGTCTGCCTGGCTGGTGTGTCGGAAGTGTTCCAGGACTACAGAAGTGATGGAGAACATGTAGAAGGAGCTAAGGTGTGGGTCTAAAGGAAGCGTGTCAGCAGTCTGGGAAGCTGAGGTCGGTGTGCAAATCCTGCTGAAGACTGGTACTTGCTGCTTGGCTGGCGTTTCTCTGCCATAACAATCTATCCCACGCATTTCCTGGCTGGCAAAGCCCTCCCACTCACCTAAAACGATGCTTGTTTTTCATTGCCCTTCCCTGCAGCAGGATTGCCACAGCTTGTGCTTTGCTAAGAAGTGTTTTGTAGGGATTTGATGTGTGATTTTTGCGTGATAACTGAACCTCCTTTGCAGTACGCACTGAAATAGTCTTGTCATGAGGATTTGCTTAATCCTACTGCAGCAAAGTAGGAGTAGCACTGCCCGTGTCCAAGAATCCAGAATAACACACAGTTGCCATATTTGTGGGGAAATACGGAGTTTGGGAGGATACCAAAGGCAGACACACTGGGAGAATCATCATTGGTTTTTACAAAATGCTGCTAAACAGAGACCAGTAAAGTGGTTAGACAGGCAATGTAGGTAGAGCATTCTTTTAGCAATGGGAAGTGGCTTTGCATGGATTCAGCATAAACAACTGATTGTAGTTATTCCTGTGACCTGTAACTTCATTTTCTCCATGTTTTCTTTGTTTCCAGCTTTATCAAACAGGATTATTGAGCGAATATTCAGCGGCGCTGTGGTGAGGTGAGGAATAGCATACTGGTTGGGGATAGAAGTTTAGGGAATTTCTGTCAGGCTGATTAGAAATGCAAGATACTCGCAAAAATCCCCACTGATCAGAATGGTTTCCAACATGGTGCTCCAGTTGGAGCTGCCTGAAAATGGAGTGAGACTTCTGCGTATCTTAAGAAAACAAATTAAAAAATCCCATAGGATAACCACCTGTAGACTTCATTGTAGAACATGCTGGGTATAGCCAGAGGGAACATGCAAGCGCTATGTGTTTGTGTCCCACAGTGGCACAGGGATAGCTGGAGAGCACTGCTTTAAAGCATTCGAAAAGTAAAACAGCCCAGCACTTGCTGTGGGAGGGGATGTGGTAGATGAGCCTCAGTCCTGCAGTGACAGCAAGGCAGCAAATGCTGTGCCTTTGGGAAAGCGCACATGGACTGGTGCTGCAGAGTGCAGGGAGTACAGGCTAAATGGGTGATGATGCCCCATTTTCTCTCACCAATGATTTAGGGCTTTTGAAAAATATGTTTGATAACGTTCTGAGTATTTAGGAGCCTGGTGATTTGGTTTTGGTTTGGTTTTTTTCCTCCTGTGTCTTCCAGGAGCAATGAAGTTCAAAAGGAAGGCCGCATGAGTTATGCTGATTTTGTGTGGCTCCTGATTTCAGAGGAAGACAAAAGGAGTGCTACAAGGTCTGACTGATTTCTGTGTCTTAGTAAAAGTATTCAGATGAGCAGATAAGATTATAGAAACTTCTGTGACCTACGGCTTTCTACAAGTGACAGCAGCTTGGGTTCCAGTGATTATTAGGAAGAAAGCAACTTACTGTCAACATTTGGTCAAATCATTTGCCTTTTTTGAGGAGAAATTATGTAGAAGCAGAGTTTTCTTTTAATGTTAAATGTCTTGGTAGTCATCAATTCCTTTGGTTACCCGATGCCATGAAGTGCTGGCTCTGGCAATAAATCCATGAGATGTTTGCAGCAGATAGGCATATTCCCTTCATGAACGTAGTAAGTGCGTAAGAAAGGTTTGTAGGGAAACTTCACTGTGTCACTTTGAAAACCTGCCTGTGTGCCTGGTTTGTACAGCCAGTGGGAGACTAGCATGCAGAGCTGAAGTAGATCTGCATGCAATTAGTAGGACAACGAATCTTATGAGTAAAACTGAGAAGAATTCATAAACGCAGGGTTGAACTATCCAGAGGGGAAGGGAAGATGTAGAGTGCAACTGCCTGAAAGCATTGCCTTCTGTATAAAGGAGCAGAGGAAATAAGTGCATGCCATACCTGCCTCATCGCTCACCAGGGTCACTCAGGGACAGCCAGTGTCCTGGGTTCGGAGTTGATTGGTTTTGGCCAACTTTTGCTGCTGAATCAGACAGGGATACCCTAACCTACGTGAGCCAGTTGAGCTGCAGCACAGTGGACACTTGCTACAGCTACCAGGTGAAACAGGTCATGAGCATGGCTGCACTCACAAGCCACCTAGGAGACTAACAGGAGGCACTCTTGAGTGTTGGCCTGTGCCCTGATCCTTCCCAAAGGGTATTTTCATCCCTGGTTTTATGCCAGCCTTTGGGCAGAAGAGCATTAGAGGATGGAGGAAGGGGAATGTGCATTGCTGCAATCTCTCCTGTATGGATTTCCTAGAGCAGTGCTGTGCTTTCTCTAGTCCTGTCTGTTTTTCCTAGCGTTGAGTACTGGTTTCGGTGCATGGACCTGGATGGGGATGGAGTGCTCTCCATGTATGAACTGGAGTACTTTTATGAGGAGCAATGTGAGCGGATGGAAGTGATGGGCATAGAACCACTGCCATTTCATGACTTGCTGTGTCAGATGCTTGATCTCGTTAAGCCAGAGAGGGAAGGTAAGTCCTGTTTAATGGGAGTTTCCATCCTCTTTGATCTATGGTGGATTGAGAAAGTAATGTCACTGTGAAACCCATCTATAGGTAGAGTCTTGTGTTAGAATCACAGGGCTGAAATTACGGCACAAGGTCAAAGTCTGAACAGTGGCTATTGTGCCATAATGTTATGCATCAAGAGGTTTCAAATACTAAAACAAGAGACCTTGTGAATTAACTTGCTGGAACTGGAGCAACAAGTTTTTTATATTCCAGCTATGAGATGCGCTGACAGTCTAGATTATGAAACTGGACCATCCCCTTTCACGTTCTTTTGTATTTCGCATGAATGTGGAAGATCTCCATATGTACATGTGAGATTTAAGCCTAATGAACATACCCATTTATTGAATAATGTTAAAATCCTTGTCTGACTTGGGAATAAATTTTGTAATATTGTAGCATACTGGTGTTTTAATTAAAACTTTGATAAGACTGACAAAGAACAGGTCCAGTCTTGGTCACTAAGTGAGAGCTCAGTAGCCCAATAATGTGGGTTTTTTTTCTGTAGGAAGAGTAACCCTGCGAGACCTGAAGAGGTGCAGAATGGCTCATGTATTCTACAACACCTTCTTCAATTTAGAGAAATATCTGGACAATGAACAGAGGGATCCCTTTGCAGTGCAAAAGGTATACATCACCTTTATTTCTAAATGCAGGCCTTCTCAAACCCATCTTTGGAATGCTACTGGATGTAGGGAGAATCCAGCTGAATATAAGAAGACTTTCTTCACAAGTAGGCCAGTCAAACACTGGAACAGGTTTCCCAGAGAGGTCACGCAGCTCCTGTTCTTGGAGGTTTTCAAGTTATGACTGGGCAAAGCCTTGAGCCCTGTGATCCAACCTCATAGCAAACCCTGATTTGAGCAGAGGCTGGGACTAGAGACGTCCTGGGTCTTTTCCAACACAAGTTATACTGCTACTCTATGATTCGGTTGCCATCACTGATCCTACCACACCAGCACTGGCACTGCAGTGTGTGATTCTAGAGAGAATGACTGGACCCTGCTGAGTTGCACTGATTCAGCAGACTGAAAGAGTGGGGCTCAGCTGCACTAGAATGGAACCTGGTTTGCTCAGTTTAGAAAGTAGGTGTGAGATTCAGAACTTGTGATTCCATTTGTCTCTTCCCATCCCCTACACAGCTGCAGTCATAAATAAATAGGCTACATGTGAAGATTTATTAAACATCCAGGTTGGAGTCTGACCCTTAAAACAGCACTAGCAGTTTTCCCATAGCCTAAACAGAACCAAAGAGACAGACCTTCTTTACAACACAGGGGCCGAGGCAGATGAGATGCCAACTCCATGATGTGCTGCAGACTAGATGGAAGGTTTGGATGTTGCAGATTGTGCCTGGTTATTAGCCTGGCTGCACTGTCGTACATCATCCTCTCTTCTCAAGCACAGAAAATACAGGAGGAGATTGTGGCTTTTTTATTTTGTAGTTGTTGCTCACTATGAACTGTGGGATGTTCAGAAACTTGAGTTTTGCCAGCTGTTGGTGTAAAGCCCCTTGCATATCCGGTGAAACCAGATGTGACAACAGCTTAAAGACTATCTCCCAGAAGCCTCTTATCTGGTCAAAGTACGGTAAAGTGGAGGGGATGCCAAAACTAACTCTGGTTCCCTCCCAGCTGTGTTCCCACACAACCTATAAGAGGAACTTTGTGGTTCCATGATTCAAGGCTTATATATATCCTAAGCCAGAACCATCCTATTGTTTGTTTCTTTAAACTGGATCATCATAAGAGCAGTGAACTGGGGCCATGGGCGATAACTTATTTTCCCCATCTTATAGTAAATGGGAGAGGGCCAAATATTTATAAGGATGTTATTCTGTAACCTCTCAAACTTGCCCAAACTTAGCAAACTGTGAAGACTTCCTCCAAAGATCAGTTATAATTAACATTTAATTAAAAATTTTAAATCACTAAGTTCTTTAGCCAGTTACGAAATGCACAGAGGTGGGGCTTGCTGAGCTAGAGCAAAGAAAACGTGTGGTTATTAATGTTCAGCATTTCTGAAATGAAGCAGGCTCAGTTTGTTGGCAGCTCAGGTCACACACTGAGCTTTATAGACTAGGGGATGTATTTTTTCATTGTCATTTACGTGCAGACATTAAAATCGTTTAAGATAATTGTGACTCTTTCCGTTAAGGCGATTTTTGACTGGTTGTTTCTATACAGTTGCTGTTTCACATGTTTAGACCTATTGTAAGCAGCTGTAGAGAGGTGTGGACATTGTGTGCTTGACTGTCTGATCTCTTTAGGACATTGAAAATGATGGCCCTGAACCCTCTGACTGGGACAGATATGCTGCTGAAGAGTACGAGATTCTTGTGGCTGAGGAGTCTGGGAACGAGCAGTTACAAGAAGGGTAAGTGTGAGCATTGCACTGCCCTGGGAACACACTGTTTGGCTCTACCTGAGGTTTAGGAGGAGCATGTGGATGCCACTTTTAACAGAGGTAGTGGATTAGTGGACTTCTCATTTGGACTCAATGCTGGAGCATGTGAATCCTGAAACAGTTGCTCCAAAAGGCAGTATTGGTGTGTTTTTCACAATGGGCTTCTTTGTGGACAGCCATCTGAATCAGCTGCACACACTGCAGTAATGAAGATAGCTGGGAAAAGGGACAAAGCATTTTTCTTTTGGCAACCATACAAAAAAAGAGATCAAATGACTTTTGCTGATCTTGGCCATGTCTTGACCATGTCACACTATCATAGATTAGAAGCTGTAGCTCTGTTACATTTATTATACCTAGCGGAGACTTTCTTTAGTCAAATAATTTTACTTTCTGCCAAACTTTATGCCCATTAGTCTGTGCTCTTCTTAAGTTGCATTTCAATGTTTTTATTCATTTACTAAGTTTGTTGAGACTTTTTCTTTAAAATGCTGTTGGTTTCTGCAATACCTACACTCATTGTTGCAACCTTCTATAAACTTATGGACAGACACTCCAGCTATCCTTAGAGTGAATGAATTTAGGCAGAGCAGTTGCTCTGGAACCTCTCTGTGTGCCAGGGCTTCCTGCAGAGGCTTCTAATGGAGACTCAGTATAATTATCCTTTATGTTTGTGTCCGTGTTAGTATCTTCTTGAGAATATTTCTCTGCAAGTCTCCAGGTTAATATAACAAACATCCAAAGAATGCTTACCCCATGTTAATCTTGCATGAGTCAGGATTTCATCCATTCTTGAACAGTATTTGTAGAGCCATTAAAGTAAGAGTACTGAGAAGATTGCATAATTTTCAAAACTTCTCACACTGGAAACTGCTTGGGCTAACCGTAGGACCTACTAATTAGCCACAGAGATTTGCAAAGCTATTGAGAGCTATGTTTCCCTCTTTCCCTGTGATGTGCATCCAAACAGCTATGGACTGTTCCCTCATCTCCTTTGAGCTGCCTTGCCTTTTTGTGGTCTTCACAATGGAAGATGAGGTAACACAGGATGAAGATAAAATTGCTGTATTCCCTGCAGCTGCTTTGCAACACCTGTGTCCTCGGCACAGAAAAGAAATAGGAGTCTGCTATAAAAGCTTTGTCAGACCATGAATCTCCAAACTCACCGAAAACAGGAAAAGTGGCAGGTGATGTCAGATTTTTGAAGTCTGTCTGAAACAGTTCTGTGTCTTCCCATAAAGAGCATGTCAGCAACCTTGCTGCTTGCTTTTAAGAGCCCCTGAAAAGCTCTGTAGTCATGGCAGCAGGATTAGATCTCATTTGTGGAGCATAGCAACAGACCATGCAGGAAAAAAGGAAGGGAAAAAGAAAAAGAGCTGGATGCCCAGACAAATTTGCCAGAAATGGGCATTGAGTTTTTGGAAATAAATTATTTCTGCTGTCCTTTGAGGATGACAGAAACAGGGAGCGGGGACAAAACCAAGACAGTTTATGAGCTCTATGAGACTGGAAGATTTTTGGCTGTTAGCTGGCAGAATCTGAAATCTGGTATTTGTCTTGTTAATAAATTTGAAAATAACCATCATCGAGCGATAGCAGATGAATTAGTAAGTGTGTCCCACATTTGTGACTTAGCCCTATCCATAGCTTCTCTGGATGGAAGGTTTCTAAAACCAGTCAGTATCTGTCTGGCTGTCTGCAGGCTTGCCCATGAGAGAGCGCTGCTCCTGGAAGAGGAATCTCATCAAGACATAGTGGATACTCAGAGTGACTTCAAGGATGCTGTGGCTCTACTGAGAGCTACAATCACCAAAAATAAAATAAGAGGAAGGCGTCTTGCTCAAGACAACAACGAAGCAGCACGTTTCACTGGAAGCTTAAGCTGATCAGAACATTTCTCAGCCATACTCTGCTTTATACATCCATGTATGAGATTCAATGAAGAGTCTGTTCCCTGGTGAATGTGTACATGCATTGTTGTTTGAAGGCAGAACCAATAGCTGAATCTGACCAACACAAGCTCTTAATGCAGATATAACATCAGTTTTGCAGAAGTCCTTTCTTGCAGTCCAGGCTGTGGCCTGCCTGGCAGAAGTAGGCACCGCTTTGTTCACTGTTCCAGAAACCAGTTTCAGCCAGCTGATGCACATGGAAGCCAGAATTTCCTTCATGGAAAGAGATCTTTCTCCATAGGAAGGGAAATAAGGAGGAAGAGGCCATCTTTTATCAGCTTCTGATAGGAAAGAATCCCCTTCACCTGAGCAACAAGGAGCGAGGGCACAACGCAGAGCAATCCTGCTCAGAGGTGGATAGGTGGGACAAAGACACAGGATCAGATGATGTTGGTTTAGGCAACCGAGACTGTTTTTTTTTCGTCTCCCTCAAGCCAGCTGATGGCTCAATTGCTTGCTTTCATGAATGCAGCAGCATAAGAAAGGAAAAGGGGGAAGAAGTACCTCGCCAAATCAGCCAGTGACAAAATCTGTGTGTTTCCCAGAAGGAAGGACAAAGAATTTCCTGGAGTAATTTGCCTTCTCTGTACAAGCTAGAGTTGCCATGGTTGAGTCTTGAGGAATGTGTTTAATCTGCGTAAGCCCGTATGTGTATTTATGGGACTGTGAGGTTTTGAAGCTGGCCTGGAAGGAGAGGTGATTATTTTTAGTGCTAATCTTGTGGAAGAGCTGTCCTTTGAATGCTTCCTAGCCATAAAGGTGGAAAGCATTTTTTCCAAGGTGAGAACTTAAGGCACTGTTGAGCCTTAAGGAGCAAAAAAGTGAAGTGGAAAAGTAACTCACATGAGAAAAGGAAATGGGAAGCCCCTTTTCAAGAAGATATGAGAAGGTGTAGTCCAGAAACAAAAGGCAGTGGAAAAACAATTATAATGGAGTTCCAAGTGCTGGTGTATGTGCAAGATAAACAATATAGGAAAGAGGTCGTGTTCCACATATAGGGAAAGAAAAGGAAGAAAGCTATCAGAAATTGATAAAATTGCAGGAAAAAGGGACACAAAAGGATCATTCCTAAGAACAGCATTCAAATAGAAACAAACAGTTTTCCTCAGCTGCATCATCTTAAACCAAGGAGACATTAAAGAAACTGAGGCATGTACAAACATGCACAGTCCATTCCCAGGTGGGGAATGCAGGGGAGGCAGAGCTATGGAGACTCCCAACAGGTACCGCTTAAGCAAAAAGTACATATTGTGTACTTTTTGGCATCCTTGCATGCATAATCAGAACAGTTATTGGTGTAGGATCCAAACCAGTTTCCCTTCTTCCGCTTATGCAAAGATCCAGAAGGTGGCATAATTACTCAGCAGGTGCTTTATGGAAGAGAAGATGAAAATGTCATGGAAGAGAAGATGAAAATGTCCTGGAAGATCTCTATGCTGTTTGTCTCTTCTTCACATAGGGACCACCAGACTATAGCATAGAATCCTCCCCACAGCAGGACATATATACTGATAAGCTCCCAAGGATTTGCTGTGCCTGCATATGGGTTAGTAAAGGGAAAAGCAGCACAAGAAATGGTAGACAATTCTTTCTTGGCACCGCCCATGCTGGGGTATCAAAGGAGTTAACCTTTTTGCAGCACGGTTTATCACTGAACAAACTAGAGCTGTTGCTGTGCTTGCCATTGGAACACCTGCTGCAACATTTCCTTCATAAGCAGTATTGCTTTCAGACCAAAGGAAGAATTTTAATGTCTTGGGAGCCCTGAGAAACTAACCTGTAGTGTGCTGAGACTGGAGGGAAAACATAATTTCTGAGGAACAGGAATGGGGACGAGAGCCCCAAAGCAAGCAATATCCTCTCCTGCAGAGCACAGAACCCAACCAGTCCAAACAGTGCAACCAGCTGGAGCTGAGAATTTGCAGCCAAACTGCCCCAGGCCATAAATGCTAAGACCTGGATATTAAACTTCAAACCAAGTGAGAGAGGAACATGACAGCATGACCACAATTGTTCTTCTGTGGGTGTCAAAACATATCCTAATCCAGAAGATGCTTTGGAAACCAGGTGTTTCTGAGCAAGTCTGAACAAGCCAATTCTTCTCTAGGGCTGGACAACTATTTCTACAGTGAACTATTAAGGCTACGGTGAGCTACTAACAATTGTTACTGAAACTGGATTCAAATTTTACAGTGCTGAACACCAATGAAAAGTTGTTTCAGAACTTACAAGTGAGGATGGACTGGAGCACAAAGGCATGTCAGCCATCAGAATAGTGATTACTACAGCACTGTTTTCAATGCCCTACAAATATGCTCCTCAAGGTTAACATCTTGCATGCTACTATGTTTTAGCCAGCTGCTTTAGTAGCCACTGGTAACTTACCTGAAAAAGCTCTCACCAAAATATGGCTTTTAAAGACGTACCTTTTATCTTTGCAGATCATTTGAAGAAGACTATGACACAGATGAAGTCTTATCTCCCTGTGAAACTGGAGACAAGTCAGATAAACTAGTTATCTCAGATCTCTCAGCATAGAGAAATGGAAGACATTTAATCAATATCTTTCAAACTGGATAGCATTCAGTCCCAAGACACTTAGGGATTTTTCTGAAATCCGTCATTGGAGCAATGTGCTTTATTTTGTACACTGTAACTTGAGAACTCTTTTTCTCTTCCTGTGTAATTGCAATAAGGTAATTTCTTTAAAAAGGCTTTTTACAATGTGTTATCGTGCACACTAATTAAAAATGGTGATTGCACCTTTTTTTGTTTATATATAAATTCTGTTATGTCCCCAGATGTGCAATAAATGCCAGCATCTAATGATTAACTGTAGCAACTGCATCCAACATCTACAGGGGTCGTTTCTCAGTCAGTTCAGTCCTGTGCCATTCTGTCCCCTTAACTCTATACCAGGAGTGACAAAAGAACTTCCAAATTAGCTTAATTTAAACATATGTCTAGAAATCTTTTAAAACACAAGTCACAATGAAGTCTTCTTCTGCCTGTGCATGGGGAGAGTGAAGTCTCCTTTTGTGCTTTAAACCACAAGCTCTTACAGTTGATACTGGACATATTTTACTTGTATGAATCTGTGGACAGTTAAAGCACTACGTGATGTAATGTTGCTCTAAGAATTCGAGATATAGTTAACATCTCTGTGTATTCTCCTGTGCATAAGATCTTCCTCAGGCTAGTGTTTTGTCTCTGTAAAAGTATTTTCTAGCATATTTGCAAAAAAAGACGTATATACTGTTCAGCTGGTGTGTTAAACTGCTGAGTATTGTGTGCACCACTTCTGTCCATTCCCTGTGTTCTTCCCATCTCTTGTATTGCTAACCTGTAGCCTTCTCCAGGAGAGTAAGCTGAGATAATGAAGAAAAAAAACAACCATAACCTAGTGTGCTAAGTTTCTGCTACCAGAGGGATCCTTTAACTGGTAAAGGAATTAGTAATGTTGCAAAAAAATTACTTTCCACCCATGAAGTAGGCCCCAGTCTCAGAGAGGAAACACTGCAAATAATGAATTCTTGTTTTAAGTGGAAAATTAAACTGACTTTCCCCATGGAATCACAACTGGTGTCTCTAGTAAGAGCGCATGCTCTGCTACTAGAGCTGTTCCTCCTTGCCTAGTAGCTGTCTGTGATTCAGCACAGAGGCGATTATAACATATTCTTACCAGTCATCAGTTTTAGCTGTCATAGAATCATAGACTGGTTTAGGTTGGAAGGGACCTTAAAGATCATCTCGTTCCAACCCCCCTGCCATGGGCAAGGACACCTTCCCCTAGACCAGGTTGCTCGAAGCCCCATCCAACCTGGCCTTGAACACCTCCAGGGATGGGGCAGCCACAGCTTCCCTGGGCAACCTGGGCCAGTGTCTCACCACCCTCACAGTGAAAAATTTCTTTCTGAGATCTAATCTAAATCTCCCCTCTTCCAGTTTGAAGCCATTACTCCTTGTCCTATCGCTACATGCCCTTGTAAAAAGTCCCTCTCCAGCTTTCTTGTAGGCCCCCTTCAGATACTGGAAAGCTGCTCTAAGGTCTCCCCAGAGCCTTCTCTTCTCCAGGCTGAACAACCCCAACTCTCTCAGCCTGTCATCACAGCAGAGGTGCTCCAGCCCTCGGATCATCTTTGTGGCCCTCCTCTAGACCCGCTCCAACAGGTCCATGTCCTTCTTGTGCTGAGGACTCCAGAGCTGGACACAGTACTCCAGATGGGGTCTCACTAGAGCGCAGTATAGGGACAGAATCACCTACCTCCCTCGCCCTGCTGGCCACGCTTCTTTTGATGCTGCCCAGGATGTGGTTGGCCTTCTGGGCTGCAAGAACACATTGCTGGCTCATGTTGAGCTTCTCATCCACCAGCACCCCCAAGTCCTTCTCCTCAGGGCTGCTCTCAATCCATTCTCCACCCAGCTTGTATTTGTGCTTGGGATTGCCAGGACCCAGGTGCAGGACCTTGCACTTGGCCTGGTTGAACTTCATGAGGTTGGCACAGGCCCCCCTCCCAAGCTTGTCCAGGTCCCTCTGGATGGCATCCCTTCCCTCCAGTGTGTCGACTGCTCCACACAGCATGGTGTCATTGGCAAACTTGCTGAGGGTGCACTCAGTCCCACTGTCAATGTCACCAACAAAGATATTAAATAGTACCGGTCCCAGTATCGACCCCTGAGGAACACCACTCATCACTGGTTTCCAGTTGGACATCGAGTTGTTGACCACAACTCTTTGAGTGCGGCCATCCAGCCAGTTCCTTATCCACTGAGTGGTCCATCTGTCAAATCCATGTCTCTCCAATTTAGAGACCAGGATGTCGTGCAGGACAATGTCAAATGCTTTGCGTAAGTCCAGGTAGATGATATCTGTTGCTCTCTGCTTATCCACCAATGCTGTAACCCCGTCATAGAATTTGTCAGGCATGACTTGCCCTTGGTGAAGCCATGTTGGCTGCCACCAATCACCTCCTTATTTTCCATGTGCCTTAGCAGAGTTTGCAGGAGGATCCACTCCATGATCTTGCTGGGCACAGAGGTGAGACTAACCGGCCTGCAGTTCCTCAGGTCTTCCTTTCTTCCCTTTTTGAAAATGGATGTTATGTTTCCCCTTTTCCAGTCAGTGGGAACTTCACCGGACTGCTGTGACTTTTCAAATGTGATGGATAGTGGCTTAGCAACTTCATCCGCCAGTTCCCTCACGACCCACGGATGGATTTCATCAGGTCCCATGGACTTGTGTACCTTGAGGTTCCTTAGATGGTCTCATACTTGATCTTTGCCTACAGTGGGCAGTTCTTCATTCTCATAGCCCCTGCATTTGCCTTCTGCGACTTGGGTGGTGTGGTTAGAGCCCTTGCCAGTGAAGACTGAGGCAAAGAAGTCATTAAGTACCTCGGCCTTCTCCATATCCTGAGTGACCAGGTCTCCTGTGCCCTTCCAGAGACGGCTCACATCTTCCTTAGTCTTCTTCAATCACTGACTTACTTATAGAAGTTTTTCTTGTTGTCCTTGATGTCACTGGCCAGATTTAACTCTATCTGGGCTTTAGCTTGACTAACCTTGTCCCCGGCTGCCTGGACAGTTTCTCTGTGTTCCTCCCAGGCTACCTGTCCTTACTTCTGCCCTCTGCAGGCCTCCTTTTTGCTTTTGAGTGTGTCCAAGAGCATCTCGTTCAATAATGCAGGCCTCCTGGCTTTTTTGCCTGACTTCCTAGTTGGGATACATCACTCCTGAGCTTGGAGGAGGTGATCCTTGAATACGAACCAGCTTCCTTGGGCCCGTCTCCCCTCCAGTGCTTTCTCCCATGGAACCCTACCAAGCAGATCCCTCAAAAAGCCGAAGTCTGCTCTCCTGAAGTCCAGGGTAGTGAGCTTGCTGTGCACCCTTCACACTGCCCTAAGGATCTTGAACTTTACCATTTCATGATCACTGCAGCCAAGGCTACTCTTGAGCTTGACATTCCCTGCTAGCCCCTCCTTGTTGGTGAGGTCAAGGTCCAGCATAGCTCCTCTCCTCATTGGCTCCTCTACTACTTGGAGAAGGAAGTTGTCATCGACGCATTCCAAGAACTTCCTGGATTGCTTGTGCCCTGCTGTGTTGTCCCTGCAACAGATACCAGGGTGGTTCAAATTCCCCATGAGGATCAGGGCCTGTGAACATGATGCTGCTCCTATCTGTCTATAGAGGGCCTCATCCACTCCGTCATCCTGGTCAGGTGCCTGTAGCAGACCGCCACTGTAACATCACCTGCCCTTGTGGTCCCTTTAATCATGACCCATATAAGCACTCTGTTGGCTCTTCATCCATCCCCAGGCAGAGCTCCATGCGCTCCAGCTGTTCATTGACATGGAGGGCAGCACCCCCTCCTCGTCTCCCCTGCCTGTCCTTCCTGAAGAGTCTGTATCCTTCCATTCCAACACTCCAGTCTTAGGAGATGTCCCACCATGTCGCAGTGATGCCAGTGAGATCATAGCCCTGGAGGCGTGCGCATGTCTCTAACTCCTCTTGTTTGTTCCCCATGCTACATGGGTTTGCATAGAGGCATTTAAGCTGGGTTCCTGTTGAAGCTGACTTACTGGCTGGAGTGGCTGCAACTGCTTTGTGCTGCTCTCCCGGTGGCCTTCCTTTGAGGTGTCCTACCCATGTTTCCCGTTGACGCCTGTTGCCTCAGGAGCCCCTGCCTCGTCTCCATAAGACTTCGAGTGTGCTGCAGTGTACTCAGTACATCTTGGAGCAACAGGTTGAGGGCCCTCGCTAGTGCCCCGTCTCTCAAACCTTGGTGTGTCATCCCTTGGCTTGTCACAGGCAAGCCTGATAATACCCCCTCTCCCCCACCAAGTCTAGTTTAAAGCTCGGTCAATGAACCCCACGAGCTCATGAGCAAAGATCCTCTTCCCCCTTTGAGAAAGGTGAACCCCTTAACAATGCCAGCGAGCCTGGTGCCGTGTAGACCATCCCATTGTCAAAAAAACCCAAAATTGTCATGGTGACACCAGCCACAGAGCCATGTATTAACAGACTGAGTGTGTCTGTTTCTTCCAATGTCATTGCCTGTAACTGGAAGAAGATACAGAAATAGATCTGGTACTTACCTTCTCCAGCTTGGGACAGGTTTCAGCTGTCGTATTTTATTTCAACTATCATAATTGTGTGCAAATACCATAGAATCATAGAATGATTTAGGTTAGAAGGGACCTTAAAGATCACCTAGTTCCCACCCCCCTGCCATGGGCAGAGACAGCTTCCACTGCACCAGGTTGCTCAAAGCCCTATCCAACCTGGCCTTGAAATATGTAATGCTTGGTTGGTATGTATACACTTATTTCCTCTTCTCTCAGTGTAAGAATATCAAACCATACCTCCTCAGGACATCCCTGCATGAATCCCTGCCAGAATACCCGAGAGACAACTGCCAGTGCCAGGATAAGATCCCCAAGCAGGCACCTCCTGGTCTGCACTGAGCTTGACATTCCCCACTAGCCCCTCCTTGTTGGTGATGTCAAGGTCCAGCATAGCTCCTCTCCTCATTGGCTCCTCTACTACTTGGAGAAGGAAG
>VFFE01007620.1:295566-319950 GCA_008921705.1 Burhinus oedicnemus | reverse complement strand
CACACACAGAGACACACACGATTAGCCTGGTGCATTTTGTATATAGACATGCCTACACAATGGAACACTAATCCCTAGATGATACTTTTAAGTGTTAATTGCCAAACAAGTAATCACTACAATGCAGCTTCAACTTTTCCAGGAGCCTTTGAAGTGTAACGCCTGCCTCCCAATGCCTAGGTGGGATATACTGCTGCCTTGTCGAGGTTAGTTAACTCTGTCCTCAGGATCAAAATCTGAAAGAGAGGAAGTTTTCAGTTATGTTGGGCTTGGAGATCTATTCTCTTTTTCTTGAACAAAGCTGCTATTTTATCCAGATGCATGTACACGCCCCAAGATCCTGGATTTGATATTTGGGAAACTTCTGGATGCCCAGGTTCTTGGCAAAGGCACCACAAGGAAACTTCCATTCAATAATAAAAGATGATGTAAGCAGGGAGCGCTCTAACCCAACCAGGATAAGCCTCTTTGAATGCAACAGGCACACAAGAGCAGCTCTGTTCAACACCAGGGTGTTTGAATCGCATCTCCGTCATTGCTATAACCCTGAGGAGAAGAGCTTTACTGGGGATGATTCGACAAAGGCCCAAATGCAGAAGAAACTAGGAAATGATTGCAGAAATGAACATAGGATGGAAGTTGCACAACCAGTAATAGTCACCAGCTCCATCCACCTTTTACCTGAAAGAACTTAGGCAAAGTAGTTCACCTGTTTTCTTCCCCATCTAGGTCCAGAGTGGTCTTTTAGCGTGGTAAAATTTTACATCTCTCCAAAGACAAAGATTCCTGAAAGGAACAAGAAGAACCTGACCCCATTCTAGGCTGAAACTGAACCTTCATGTTACTTGAGCACTACTAGCTTTTAACTCCATAACCAGCAGTACTGGAACGTCCAGTTTGCTAATTATGTAAAATCTGATTCCAGAATAACTTAGTGATTGTCTCTTTAAGGTTTTTACCTGGGATAGCCCTAGCACCTCACAGAAAAGAAGCTTTCCTAGCACCACATGGAACAACATAATAATTCAGGTTGGAAGGGACCTCTGTAGGTCTCTCTTCCACCTCCTCACTCGAAGGCAGGCCAGCTTCAAAGTTACAGCAAGTTTCTCAGGACCTCATCCAGCTGAGTTTTGAAAAATCTCCATAGATGGTGATTCTACAGCCTCTCTGCCTATGACATTTCCTCCTCCTCCTCCCTGTGGGAGTTCAGAGCAACATCCTTTTCCAGAAAGGATGCATATTCCATGGAATGCCCAATTTCTTTTTCACCCAAGGAGGGAGTTAGACGAAGGACTCGAGGACTCGCCAGTTGAGCAAGCGACACCCTGTTCTTTAGCACCAGATGTGCATTGGGATGCAGACGCAGCCCATGGTGGACTGTGGAGAGCTGGTATTCCAGCAACCCTTGGTGCATCACTTGGTTTGGCATTTCTGTTCTTCCTAGGTCAAACCTTGATCCTACTTCTGCTGTTCCTGCTCTCTCTATTCACCCACCACTTCAGGATCTTTCCACTTTCTCCTCATATGCCTTTTGCAGAGGGGTTTTAACTCAACCCATCACATAAATCAATTCAGACTTCCATCTCACGCCAGTCTGCCTGAACTGGTGCCTTTTTTTTTTTTTTGAAGAAGTCAGTATCCTGAGCCTGGAAAAAATCACCAGCTACCTTTTCAAGGTCTGGCTTCAATAAATTGAGACAGAAGCTCGTAGCTGCTCTGCTGAGCCCTTTGGCCCCCAAACCCAAGGCCTTCTCTTTTACAAACAGAGGTTCACTGCCGCTGTGACAAAGTAGAGCAATTCCAAACTCAATTCATGCTTTCTAGTAGGTCAACACAACAAGCTAATCACTGGAAAAAAAACCAAAACAACTTAGAGCAGATGTTACTAGCCACTGCTAGCATGATACCAGTGCAAAACTTGCAGTAACTTGTATTATTTACTCCAGGAGTTGAAATCCATTCTCTCTCACTAATACATTTGAAAATAACCATAACTCAACAGGCACAGCTGAATTAGTAAAGGAGGTAGTCTGCACCCGCTTCATGACTCAGCCCTGTCCACAGCTTCTCTGGATGGAAGGTTTCTAAATCTGTGGTGTATAAGCAAGGTAAATTTGGGAATTCCCATCCTACTTCTTAGCTTTTCTTTCTGGGATAGTCAAAACACAAGACGACAAGGAGGTTTGTGAATACAGACACCAGAACCTGCTCAGCTGCAACACACACCAGCTTCAGAGGTCAGCAAGCTCTCTAGCATGAAGCAACCCGAGGATCACCACACAGAAAACTTGTAGGAGTCCACTTTGCTCTGACTTTGCCTCCCGCCTCCAACTGTCATTGCCACTTTAGATGTTGCGTACCTTTAAAGACAGATCATGCGTTTGTCATTGCAACTCCAGCTCAGACTGAAGTCTTTTATGAGCTGGATTCCTTTTTCCTTATGAGTAGTCAGAAAAGTGAGTAAAGTTCAGTTTTGCATGATAGAAAAAAAAAAATAAATTGTGTTTTTTTGTTCTCTCTAGTCTGCTTTTGTCTAGCAAAATTAAGTCCTGTGTCCTTACAAACCCCTTGCTTTTTATTTTTATATTCACAAATTCTCTCTGCAGTACTAAGATCGGAGATACGGCTCGATACAACCACATGCAATTACTGCTGGAACGGCACTAGCTTGATGATTTTTTTTTTTCTTCTTCTAAAATCTCAGTAGTAATTGCAGCATTACCGTTTTCGTCAGCAAAAGCCATGTGCTGACATAGCTCCCCTTCTGCCGGCCTGCCACCAAGCGGCAGTGTTGCAAAACAGGCACGGACAGCAAAAAAAAGAAATTCCAGTCAGTCTCAGGTTTACAGAAAACGTTGCAGAAAAGCCTTCCTGCTCTCCTGAACTGAGGATTTAAGAAAGCTAACTCGAAGTACTCTAACCATGGTACCGTGCTTAGTTTCTGAAGCAAAATATGCCTGAAAGGCCAAAAAAAGAGGTCACTGAAGTGTCATGTTACTGATACGTATTTTTGGAGTACGGCATTTCTAAATCACAGCATCTTGGGTCTATGCAATCAAAAATGAAACTCAATGAAAAGCATGAGCTGCTGTAAGAAAGCCACGTAAACAGTGCGTACCCTTCTGTTCTAATCTTTTATCTGTATCACTGGGTGATGGGTTTAGAAACTGAGTATTTAATAATAAAGGTTCTCATACTTTGTAGTTTGGAGACATTTTGTGCTGGCATGGTTTTATCTTTGTATTTTTACTTTGTATTTTCTTCTTTTTTGGCAAATAAAGGACTTTAGAATTTCAAAATGAAAACCTGTTTTGTAGTGGTGGGGTAGAGTGTTATTGTTCACTTCAGCCCCAGCTGCTGTCCCAAAATCACCTTTCCTGCTGCTGCTGAGCTCACACCATCCAGTTACCTGTCAGGGAGCCTGCCAAAGCCAAAATTCCAGGCTTTCTTCTCAAAAACACTGGGGAAGAGAAACAATCCTACCACTTACCTTTCTTACATCTTCATCCTCACCACAGAGCTGACTTACCAAAATGCCAAACTCCCTCCTTTTAGCCTATCCTGAAAAAAAATACATCTCCTGGATCTTCTGCAAGTGGAACAAAGGAAAGAAAAAAAAAAACCGGGGAGGGGGAAGAACAGTAATGCCTTTTCTGATTTCATTATATGCAAACGCTGGAGCAGAATCACTGCATTACCATGTTACTTCATCGGTGTCACTTTTCGGTAGGGATCTCTGGGTTTCCTTAAAATACCAGAACCACTTCCATTTGAAAAGTTAAATAGTTAAGACCAGACAAAAAAGATGTGTTTGTGACGTTATCAGAGCAACTTTAAATAGCATTATATACCTTTCAGAGTGAATTTTCATCAGGCGTGCCACATACTTGGAATGATTCTAACATACAAAGCCACTCTTTTTATCATTTCACTTCTCAAAGTTAGCAATCGAAAGGGGTTTTTTTTATAAAAAATGTCTGGGGGTATGTGCTTCTTGCATGCAGTAAAAAGATGCTTTTATTCTGGATCACACCAGAATCTTTGCACAATTCATGACATGCCACATCTGTATGATCTTTTTCTTGAAAGTCCATCGGAGTTTCATTGATGCAGCAGCTCCCTGCTGTGCCAGAAGCACCTGCCTTGGAAAGCAGGCTTTTCGGGTTTTATTTCAGACTGCTGGTACATTGTAACTCTACAGGGTTTTTTCTGACAATACAAAATTTTACAGTTCTTGCAAGGGGGCAGCCTCTGAGGTGTAATGACAACACAAATGGAAGCAGCTGCATGAGAAATCTGTTACCTGCCTCCTCGGTTTGTGATAATGTTTTAAAACTCCTACGCATCTACAGGAACATTTGCAGGGAGTTCAATGGAAACAGAAGACTCTGTTGCAACCCTGGTGTTCAGAGGCACTACATGGTAGGGTGAGACAAGCCAGAGAGCGAGAACATCACCAGCATGAATTAACTGCTAGAAGAGCAGCAAGGTCAATGCAATCCAAGCATTCATTTCCATGTTTATTCCCTGTCCCTCCTCCCTCCAGGATTTAATCCCAGCCAGTGATTTCACTGATGTATGATACGTGGAAAGAGCCTCTCCACTCAAAAGTTTAGAGGTCTTCTCTTTCTTGAGAGCATCTTCCACCTGTTCAGATCTGGATGGTCAAAAGCACTAGACTAATTTTGTACCACTACACGTGACCAAAAGCCCACCCCTTCCAGAAGGAGCTCTGTTCTTCCCATCTTTGGAGCACGTTTTCAGGCAGGAAGACTCCCCCAGCAAAACATTTTATGAACTGCTGCTTATTCTTTCTGATGCAGCTCTACAAATTGCAAGATTTTAATAAAGTTTGTGGAAGTTAATCACTGTCTTCAAGAGGATTGGGAAGAAAGGTGAAATACCGCGCACTTCCTATATGAAGGGAAATTGCCACGCAGCTTCCTCTGTGCTAACGCTGAGAACAGCCCAGCCCAGCCCAGGTTAAGCTGGAGCTACAATGATCCACGCGACTGCTCTCCGTCAGTGATTCCCCAGCGCTTCCCCACCTATGGCCAGCAGGGAGCAAGTCCTTGCTGTGGGCTGTGCTGGACGGAGTTTTCACTCAACTCTCTTTGCCCACAACAAGCGCTGGAAGGTCCCAAAACAGTGTGCCACTTGCATCACTGTAACATGGAAACTAATGCTGTTCAAACTAGAACCACTGCAATTATTTTCAGCAACATCATGATCCTTTCCATTGCTCAGCTTACACAAGGACAACTAGCCAGGAGGTTAAGAAAACCAAACCAAGCTAACCCTAATTTAACCAATTACAGAATTAGTCATCAACAGACTAAGTAGTATTTAGACAGTAAGTTCAACATATGCCACACTGATGCCCTTAGCAGTTGCAAAATAGAATTAGAAAACTAATATTTATTAAATCAATTTGAATTTTAATATACATTTCAAGAATGTGGCAGCATAAAAGGAAATGTTTTTAGAAACAACCTGAATCTACCATTTGCAATTTTACATTAATGGTTAGGGCTCTCCTGTCAATGGTTCCAAAACACACTTGACCTAAATTCTCCAACTTGTGGTACCATATTTAACACAGCAGTGAGATAGTAAAGATTCCAAGTACTCCCATATTTCTGGAGCAAAGGTACTATGTATTTAATTTAATGAAAGTCCTAATAAATGTACCATCAAACAATCTCAGCAAAACTTAACAGCTCTGCAAAAGCATTCCGAAACAACCCATGCTGTGCAGTTCACTCTCCTCAAATCAGACTCTGATTTGGCTACTTTGCTTACACGTAGTGGACTAATAAACAGATTTACATTAGTAGGTCACGATCAAACCACCAAATTAGGAAATGGTAGAATCCTTTTGGGTCAACACAAAAATCACATACAAGTTTAACTAAATACATTTTAATAGGCCATTGTTAAATCTCATGAGGGCTAAAAAACACAGATCTTAGGTACTTGGGTTGGCAAATAAAGACAAGAATACTAAGAAGCATTTTCCACCATTTACTCATTATCAAAAATATTTTTCAACTCTTCTTGCAAAACAAAAACAAAAAGTACAGACTGGACACGTACATCACATTTTTCTTCCTATGGCTTTAACCCCCCACCCTACCCACCCCACAAAAAAGACGGGGGGAGAAACAAACCAAAACCAACAAAAAGATCTGACCACATTCACAGAAAATGACACCATGGTACACTACAAAACAAAAGGAGGTGTCATTTGTGTCCAAAGGTTTTTGCTTATTTCTTAGGTGAGGAACCATCATTGTACATGCTTTGTGCCAAATCAAAATACACCTAATGTTAGGTCCAAAAGCGCTGCGGGGTTCATTGGATGAATAAAAGGAAAGACAGAAGCAGTAGAGTAACTCAAAAAATTCACATACGATTTAATATGCTGTTGAAACAGGAATTGCCTTTTAAATGAGAAGGTAATGTTTTGTATTCTAGTCAGCCCATGTTTAATTTGTGCTGTATCATTCAAAGAGGAGAAATTTCTGCTTTCACAAAGTAATGTGACTTTTTTAGGCTGCCAATGAAGCCCTAAATGCAAGACTAAGTTCTTCCACTTGTACTCTTATTTAGGGATTATGCTGAAATAAACCATAAAGCTGAATTCCTACAAAGGCGCTTTCATTGTAACACTTTCTGAGATAAGCTCTGTGTCAACTTTGTGTTATTTTTCCATTTTAGAGCCTTTCAGCCCAGGTTGAAAAGCACTGACCTTCGAAAGCTACTTTCAACATATTAGTGAAAAATGAGATAGCTTCTGGGTGGAGTGAGTTACACAGCTTATCCTGTCTAAGAAACATCTGAAATATTTGACCTTAGATAGCAATCGATTCGCTGCCCCAGCTGAAAGATGCCTGGCAGCAAAGAACTACCCTCAAGGGGAGGGGTCCCAGGTCTATTGTGGTACAAACTTAATAAAACAAACAAACAAAACCCCACAATGGTGATAACTGCTGTGGAAGTCTCTGTGTATCCCAGGCACTGATCACCAGCAGAGAAGGGGGCAGAAATCAGCCACGGAATCTCTCTGTAACCCACAAAATCCCCTCTCTTTTCTAGAAGCAACAGCAGTAAAATCAGCAGGAATTAAAAAAAGAAAAAAAGGGGGGGGGGGAGGAATGGTGCTAATAGAACTTGAGCCTTGTGTACAAGTAATTTTCTCACCCCAGCCAAAACAGCAACATGCCAAACGAATGGAGTTGGTACCGAGGGCATAACTGATCAGGAACATGACCTGTGGGTTGTCAAGAAAACAAAACAAAAAAATGAATGATGTTGTTAATGGGGACGGTGCATCCGAGTCAGCAGTTCCACGTTCATACCTAACCAACTGATCTTCCTGACCCTTGTCTGGAGACTGAGCTGATTTTTGGGCTATTAGCTTTCTCAATATATTTACTAATATTTTTTTTAAATTATTTTTAAACTGTTCCATAAAGTAGATAACCAATTCTCACAACCAGGAATTATCTACCCTTTTGAGAGTGCATTCTCCAGCTCAATGCTGCATTTGCTACAGGAATATTAGGTTCTTTTCTAGTAATGGTGACTGTAACTAATCGGTAATTACTTTTCTGCACCATAATCTAGCACAGTTTAGATGGACTAACTAGATACCACTTTCCTACATTTAAGCAGAAGCTTTGACTGAGCACAAAGCATGACCAAGTACAATGAGGTTAATATACTCCTTGCCAAAGATCTTGTGATAGAATCATTTACATCAGCAATTGATCTCAAACTATGAGGTGCTGTAAGAACTAAAAACAGTTTTAGGGTAACTCCTCCATTATCTGCAACTATTTCCCAGACACTAATACACATAACATAGCAATGAAAAACACTTGATACAAGTGATCTAAATGCAGGAGCTCCAGCAAGTTGAACAGAACCATAGCTGCCTTAAAACTGTAGCAGTTCCCCTACTGATGGCAGGGAAAAGAAAGATTCAACAGTCATATCTCATGTCTATAGCTTCATCCAAACTTTTCTCGTCATGTGTACTGGCAGCTAAAAACGTAGTTACTGGTGACCCTGTCACATTGATTACACTGGTGCTTGTGCTGGCATTGCGCACTGCAATGCTTGTCACATTAATGCCCAAAGTAAGCCTAGTCTGCTCCAAGGCCTTTTCTGGCACTGCAAATGCCTCCAGCTTCTTCTCCCCATTAGCCATGTATGAGTTTTGGCAGCCACGGCATATGCAGTCAAGGCAGGCTTTGCGGTTAGAATAGCAAGGGCAGCGTTGGCCACGGCATGTAAGAACACTTGGATTTTGGGTGGCACGACCACATTTACACCCTTTCTTTTCTTGTGGCTTTTTATACACAGTTTTTGTTGGGCTTCCTGGCATAACATTACTGCTAGGAACTTTCTCCTTTGCTTTGTCTTTTGTTTTCAGCACCCCTGGTTTGGCTTTCGGGTGAGATTTCTTAGGGGCATGTTCTAAATTCTTTTTCATGCTTTTGTTAGACAGGAGCACAGTTTTACTTATTTTGGGAGTAGTGCCTCCATTAGGTACAGTTGCAATGGGCTGCAAAGACATTTTATTTTCCTGTTTCACTGTTACAGGAGCTGATGCTCCCAGTGTTGGGCCACAGATGATGCTGGAAATGGGTAGAGGTTGAACCTTTTCACTGTCGCTTTCTGATCGAGATCGCTTTCTGTTTAACTTAACTACCTTAGGCGTTGCCGCTGTACAGGAGATTCCGTGAGGAGAAGCGTCTGTGGACATGAAAATGTTATGGCTAAGAGGTGGGGGAGAAAGCTGCAGGAAAGGGCCGTTAGTCATGTTTGCTTCCAAGCTGGGCTGCAAATTAGAATCACAGACTTCAGTATTTGAAACTGTCTCTAAGCTCCGGAGAACTTCCTCAACGCTAAGGAGAAGTGAGCCACCTGGTTTTATATCTTCACTGAAACTGCAGATGTCAATGCCTGTCGTACACAAGTCACTAGTGGAAACTGTGTCACACACAGGCTGCAGGCTGCTAGAGATATCTTCAGTTTTTATATACTCTCCAGTACTACAGACATCAATTGTGTTTGCATGTTCAGGAGAAGGAATATTCACTCCAAGTTTATCTACCGAAAGCCCGTTACAATTGGGCAACCCGTTGATAACAGAACCTCTAACATCAATGTTGTGTGTGCTTTCAGGTATTGACGTAAAACCAGCCGGAGGATCAGTTGTGAGTTCTGAGGTTGACGGTACTGGGGAATGTGTCAAACACAAAGCCAAGGCTGTATCGGAAGATTTTTCTGTCTCTTCATGGAGTGGTGATCCATCTTTGAGCAAAGCCAGAAGATCTGCAGAACAATCAACTGCTTGGATAATATCTCGTGCCAGTGGAGTCTGTGTTATGTATTCGCAGAGTTTCTTATAGCAGTTCACTAAGATGCTTAGCTGCTTATTCTCCTCAAACTGTTCGTAGTCCTTGCACCAGCTACATGACGGTTTCATCATCATCTTCTTGCCTTTACAAGTTTTGCAGACATAATGCTGACACGTGGAGTTGGTAGGAGCAATAGGGTCTTGTAGCAAGTTTCCTAAGGAAAAAAGAAAGAGAAAGATTACAATGGACTCAAGGCAGGTTTCCAGGATAATGCGGAGTGAATTTTTTGTACTATCAAAAAAATTGCCTGAAAAAGTTCAGTAAGTCACAAGAAAATGTACCGTCCAAACAATAGCCTGTACAAATTTTCATGGCTGCCGTATCCAGTGTTAAAACAACATTAAAAAAATTAAAGAGAAGAAAACCATCACACCATAACTACTTGTGCTGCTGCAGCCTTTAGAAATACTCTCAACTAGAACACTACCAATCCCCTTGTCCCCTTCAGCAGTTTCTTCCATTGAAACTTACAAAACACACAAGATTTCTATGAATTTACCAAAAGTGCAACAATAAACCCCCATGAAGAGCTACTGCAGAGATTTTAATGAAATTAGTGAAAATAAATGGCAATGGAGCAGAAGGAAACTCTAAAAGGAATGTAAAAATGATGAAATATCAACCCCAAAAGGAAAGAAGACACAGCAGACTTTGTTTTGCTTTTCATTTAGCTGGGTCTAAAAACAGAGCCTAGCTTTGTGACAGTCAATGCCATCAATAAAGCACAAAGTTTTTAACTTTGCAAGCAACAAAAACAGTTAAATGGATCCCATGAATTCTTATAAACACTGAATAAAACACCTACTAATGCATTTGAATTAAAAAAAACCCAACTATATTGCTCTCTTGCTCCAAATTGAATTAAAAAAAAAAAAAAATCGACTATATTGCTCTCTAGTAGATCACTCTTGTGCCAAACCAGAAGGTGCAACAAGGTGACTATTAACATATCCTGGGGAGCGGTGGCTCCTAGTTTTCCAATTCACAGACACATCAGTGAAATAACACTTAAAATAGTGGTACTGTCATAGCCATAATGCTTAAATACTCCAAAGTGTCAACAACAGCTCATGTCCCGGGCAGGAGTAAAGTCAGAAGAAGGGATCTTCTCTCAGATCCTACTGTTAAGAATAAAAAAAATTAATAAAAATCAGTTGCTAAAGCAATCAACACACCTGAGAGCACAGAAAGTTTCAGACGCCCAGTACTGACAATCTAGGAGGTCTCTAGAATGTCTCCAGATCTCTGAAACTGTAAAAACCTGGAAGAGTGGGGTTTTTTTGTTTTTCTTAAGAACGAACCAAATAACATGTAAGGATAAAATATGAAAGAACAGATGTAACTGAAATTCTGTATAGAAATAATCCAGCTAGTAACTATATCCAGAATGTGACCGTATCACTTCGCTATTTCTAGCCAGCTCTAGGCCAGAAAGATACTCTAACACCTACATTGAATTTCAGAGTATCTACAGTCATCTACAGCAACAGGCTTCCCCTTCTTTCCCAGCAGCAGATTTTCAGCTTTGATCAGACCTTTCTGCCTGTAAGGAACCTTTGTTGGATGAGTTAAAACCATCCCTGAGTTCGCACCCAGATTTTCCAAAGTCAAAATGTGCTGTTGCAAACAAATGAATAACATTAAACAATTTGGGAAGAGAAAGCAAAGTGTGTATATTAAAACACTGAGATTAAAAAACCGTATCAAAGAAAGGTATTTGCTCTCATCACTCACTTGCCAAGGGAATTCTAGTCACATGGATCTTTTGTGACCGATTCTCTTGATAGCTCTTTGAAGGGACATAATTAACCAGACCTAGTCAAGTGGACTGAGTTATCAACTAACGAATAAAACCCAACCTTTCTACCTTGTATTACCTTAGTTGAGAATCCAAGGCCTCAGGTAGAAGGGCAAGATGTACTATACTAACCCTTGACTGTAGTAGCACTTAAAATAGGAAACTCATCCCTCTCTCCAGCTTTTGTCAAAACATTCCACCCCCTTTCCTAACCTAACTCTCCATACTTTCCACTATTCAAACAGCTTTTGAAAAGTCAACTTTTTGTGTGTGTTTAAAGAGGAAATTTGCATTAGCACAGTAATTCTGCAACAATTCTCTTGAATTCCTTGAGTGAGCAGGCTATCCCATCTTCCCTTGCAGAATTCCCTCTTGCCTCTTTGGGGAAGAGCGGCTGCTCCAGCCCTCTACCCAAGCTGTCTTCCAGTAAAAGTGGCCTCATGTAAACTGGGTTTTGAGCACAAATAACAAGAGTGTTGAAGTCATCATTACGTAGTATTTTTTTAATAAATTGAGAGAAAATGTAATTGTTTAGAAAGTTGGTAGGTGGCACACATCTACACAATGTCCAATAATGAGAACTGTCATTACAGCTCAACTGGTACAGGGGCCGTAGGGAAACACGCAGTATTTGAACACAGCTAACTGAAAGCGATGCAGGAGGAACACTGAATAGTAGAAGCTGTAGAACAGAGAAAGGTTCAAAGCACAATTACAGCAAGACTTGATGGGAAACACACTTCACAACCAAAGAATAGATATTTAACTTTTCTCTGCTAATCTAATGAGGAAGGGCTGACTGAGGAAGGATGACTCCACAAGACCCCACCATGAAAAGACAATAGCAAAACACTATTCAAGTTAAGCATTGAAGATTTAACGCCAACAGATGGAACATGAAGTCACACAATCCAACCTGCAATGGATTTATTTTTTTTTTTTAAAGTTCCCTTTAAATGGCATTATGTAAACAACAATGCAGGCAGAGATGTCCATTGTGGTCCTAAGACTGGATTTGATTTTGTAAGAAAAGTCCCTAACTCCCATGGGGAAAAACAAAAGAAAGCTTTAAATCACATCAGCTACTCTCAGCAGTCTCATCCTTCAGCAGAAAGAGTTCACTAACAACTGTCTGTCCATTCTAGATCTTGAGTTTTTCCACCAGGACAGGCAGAAAGCCATGCTGGGACCAATGCAAGAGGCAAATGCACATAACACTCATTTATTTAATGCTTGGAGACTTCAGAAGCCGTTGTAAAACTACATGCATCCACGGCACTTCTAGGACCAAAAGCCCACCAGCATTAATACCCAATGAAACAAAGCAGTTGGGTGTGCTTCCTGGTCCATCTTTAGCCTCTTTTTGCTACTTACGAAGATTAAGTATGAGTTACGATGATCAATGCTTTACAGAATATGAAGCACTAAAATACTTCAGAGGTGGAGCCAAATAAGCAATATACCAATTTAGCTTTTAATTAGATTTCAAACAAAGTCATCACCAACTGTGCATTTTATTTCTCCCAAAATAAATTTGGCTGAAATTGCTGAATGGGTATGAATGCTAAAAGAGGAGACTGAAAAATTTAAGTTTCCAGAAGCTTTGAGGGAACAAAACCCAAAACAACAGACAGACAAGACAAAACAGTTTACATGCTCTCATTGAAGGAAAGAACAGAGCGAGTTCTACTCTCAGTAAATGCCAGGCAACCTACATGGGAGAGACATTAGGAATGCCTGAGCTGTGGCAATATTGACAGCTTGAGCTCATCTCTTATTGAATATTCATTCTTCAAGGTTTCTCTCTGGTATGGATTTTGTGGTACCTGTCACACTCTCCAACTTTAGTATCGTTAAGCTAAAAAAAAAAAAAGAGTCAACCATGAGATGCAAATTCACAGAAAATGAAGCTTCATTACTTTCAATACTCAGGGAATGGTATTGAGTCAGCGACACTGTTCCAGGGAAGACAACATCTGAGCTGCTGCCCAGAATCTGGACATACTAAGCTCTGGATGTTCCAAACTGCTGGACTGTACAGGCTCTCAAGGCATAACACTCATTTGATGCTGCAAATTACAAGATTTTTTCCCAGATTAAGATTATGAACTTCACCATGAAAATAAAGCCCAGCGGATTCCAAGATGTTACCTAGCCCATCCTCAAACTCCTACTAATAACAATCACAGAATGGTTTAGGTTGGAAGGGACCTTAAAAACCATCTAGTTCCAACCCCCCTGCCATGGGCAGGGACACCTCCCACTAGACCAGGTTGTTCCAAGCCCCATCCAACCTGACCTTGAACACCTCCAGGGATGAGGCATCCACAGCTTCTCTGGGCAGCCTGTTGCAGTGCCTCACCACTCTCAGAGTAAAGAATTTCTTCCTAATATCTAATCTAAATCTCCCTTCAGTTTAAAACTGTTTCCCCTCGTCCTGTCCTTCTACTCCGTGATCAAGAATCCCTCCCCAGCTTTTCTGTAGGCCCACTACTGCTGAGTTAGACCATCTAGCCCAGTAGGCCATCTCGCTAGTGGCCAAAGCAGATGCTCAGGGCACAGAGTAAGAACAAGGCAAGCAAAATCTTAATACTTGCCCAGCTTCTAACCATTATTAGCTGAGATACTTCTCATGGGAGGTGGGGTTTCCATGTACTCAGTAACCCTTAGGTTCTCTACTTAGGCTTGCCTCATCTCCTTTTTAACTATTTAAAATGTAATCACAACAGGCTTTGACAAGAAGTTCCCTGGTCAACTATCCATTGTGCTGAGAATGACCTTTTTGTTTTGAACATTACTCTTACTAGCTTCGCTTGACAATCTCTGGTTCTTGTGCTGGATGAGGCAACAGTCAATCCCCACCCTCTCTTCTGTGCTACTCTTGGTTTTACAGACATCTACCACATAACCCCCAAGCTGTCTCTTTTCCAGACTGTAGAGAAGTTGTTCCTTACATTGGATCACCATTCTCCTAACTCTTCCACAGTTCTTTTTTGAGATAGGGGGACCACAACTGCAACACCATAAGATATGGGTGAACCACAGCTTTATACAGTGACATAATAAAGTTTTCCACTTTATTCTCTTTTCCAGTCCTGATTTTTAGCATTTGCTTTGCTTTTTTGAATTGATACTCAGTATTGAGCTGATATTCTCACAGAGTTTTCTATTGCAAGGCCAAGATCTCACTTTTGGCTGGTAGCCATCAGTGCTAACACTTTCTATAAATTTACAAATTTATATAGATCTGCAAGATAGAAAAATGGTGGGCTCTGAGAAGTTAATATTTTTCCATGTTTACCATTTAATATTTAAGTAAGCTAAATTTAATTTGTCATTTTATTGCACATTCATCTGCATAAGATCCTTCCACAATTACTCAATGCAGGCCTTCATTCTTACTGCCCTAAATAGCTGAGTATTACTAAACTTTGCCTCATCTTTTCTCACCCTCTTTTGCAAGGTGTATATTAATACACCAAAAGCAAAATCATGTTCTTACAAAGCCTCCAATAAGAGGCTTTCCCTAAACAACATCAGTTCTTAACTACCCTACTTTCAGAAAGGTTTACTAAACATCTCCATTAATGTGAGCACTTACGTTTAATAAGCTGCACATACAGAGGAAATACTTTTAATATATTATTTACAAAATATCACAGCTGTCCTGGAAAGGCTGCTACCAGGAGGGAGGTCATTTAAAGCACAACGAATACTTCCTATTGTGTTCCTTAATGAGCATTACTTCACAGCTGCAGGAAGAGGGGAAGCATCTGCAAATTGTATCTCGGGGACCAAAGGGAGGAGAAGAATTGGGAATCAAAGCAATTGTTAGGTGTATATATCCAGCAAATGTGCTCCAAATGGATGAAATTCACTGAGAAGAAAGACTTGAACAGGTCACTTCTTCTCATCTGTCCTCAGCAAAGGCAGAAATATAATGCCCTAGAAAAGGGGCTAAACACCAGTAACTACTTTAGTGCCCTTGGAAGAGCCTACTGAAACTTGATATATTGCCTTTTTTAACAACTCAAAGTCTTAAGAATTATGTTAACTATTAAATCTTAATGTGATGAAGTAAACTAGAAAAAATTATGAGGTCAAATTTTGTTACAAGTATAAATAAATGTATCACTGGGGTTAATCGCCAACATTTGTCTGCCAAAACAGTCTTCAATCTTTGACTGCATTCCTGTCACCAGAAGTCACTGTTCTACAGTGCGCAGCTCAACAGCGCAGCCCTCTACTCCTTCCCCTCTACCTGACTGAAGTGGCCTATCTGCTACACAACGCAACGGCAGGAGTGGCATCCATGATGAAGGGAAGAAGAAAGCTCACCCGCACCAGTTCATCTCTTAACATCAAACATTACAATGACCATGATGGCATTTTTAAACCAAGTATTACAAAAAGCCTCTGTGAACTTTGGATCAGTCAGACAGAAATTCTACAGCTCTGTTAAATCCAGAAAGTTTAAAAAAAAAACAAAACAGGAAGCTATAATCAATGTGGTGAAGCACACACATACTTCTATGTTACACTTAATATATGACAAGCACCTCAAAGTAATAACCAGAAGCTGGAGGTTTAACAGTTGGACTGCTACACTTTCAGCATTTTTATTTCTGGATTAAACATGATCTAATTGTTTCTACTAAAATAATTAGCAACAGGCAGTAAGCTCTAACAAATTGCTACATTCAAGCTTCAGAGTTCACTACCTCCTGAAGGATGGGAGCTAGTTCTCATTGACTGATGGTACCACCTGATACAGGTGTTTTGGAATTCAGCTGTCCATCTACCTGCAGCTCAAGCACTTCAGCTGAAGCAGCCTCTGAAAGAAAAGGCTGGCTCCCCACGCCACCTTCCCTACACTGCTGCCTTCTTCAACCCCACACAGCATCTTTTCATCTGAGAAATTATCAGCTAGATCCAACTGAAGGATAAGTAGCTCAATGAGGTTTCAAAGCACAACATGCAGAAGAAAGATACGATCATAAAAACAGTGGCATTTTCACAGTTTGATAAAAAACCTAAAAAACCTAAAAGCACTATTTGCAAAACTCTTTTGACAGTACACAGGCATATGATAAGTAGTGAAAAGATCTGTTAACCATCTGCAGAAAAATAAAACAAATGTCTAAGATCTGGTTTAGATGGGTGTAAGATCTGGATATTTACTAGAAAAGCAGATAACTAAATACACTCAAAAACAGAGAAACTTTAAGAGAGGTTACTGCAAGGACCAACTGCCAAGGACAAGACAACAGTGAAAGGTCTCCTTCCACAGATCTCAAGCCCTAACATAAACCCCTTCCAAAGCATATGCTGAAGATGGTGGGTTTAAACCATGGGCTGGTTGCTAACATTTCACAAATACTGCACCAAAGTCAAGAGGCAGACTCACCCAACCGAGGTCTGTCCTACCCCCTGCCCTGACAAACCATCCCAGTTAGAAAAAAAGTTTGGCAACTTTTCTCACCACACAGAAACCTACTGGATCACCTGGCAGAGGTGCCGCTGTCACCCACATAGCCCACACCAGCTCCCCAGCATTCAGGAAACAAATCTCCATTTGTAGCTACCACACTCTTGGTTAAGAGGCATGAGGACGCAAGACACATCTGCAATGTTACTGGAGCAAAACTTTGAACCTATGTCTAGAAAACACGGATTGTAAGAGGAGTTCACAATGGCAACACCAGAAATGTAGTTAGCCTTTAATGTTTTTTTGTGAGACAAGGTTTTGTAGACAGAAAATGCGAGTTTGATTCAGCCAAGTAGTAGAAATATAATAAATTGACTAAGGGTTTCAGCATACAACCCTTTTTCAGATCTGAAACAGTAAGTAAAAGAGTTTACACTTGTGAACTAAATTATAGTATTTCTTCCTGACAATACCACATTGCTCTTAGATCACCACAGCTACAACAACAGGAACACTAAAATTTGTCCAAAGACATTCACAAGCATTCATAGATTCCCCGTCAGGTGAAACAGAAACATGGGCGACACACAAAAAAAAGCATTAAAAAAACCCCAAAACTTATTTCAAAATTTTATCAGAGAAAACATTCTGCTGGCTGCTGAATATTTCAGATCATCCTCCATCAAGAAAAACTATGAAAAATTAGCTACAGAAATTACTACCCTCATATAGGGATGATCATGACTAACAATTAATAATTGTATAACTCTTTGTGTCCTGATTTGAGGTAAAACAGGACCAATTTTGTTCAGTAAACAAAAAATGCACTATTTTTGTCTGAACACCATGGGAACCCAAATTAACCATGATAAGAATACAGTTAGACTATTTTTCTACATATTTGGAGAAATACAGTCAACCTCTTTAGCCAAAGTTCAAGAGAAAAAACAGAAATATGCCAACAAATTGCATTTAAACTGTAGAAGGGACTGCTTTGTTCTCTGACTCCACGCCCCCCGCATAATAAACAACAGAACATACTTTACCAAATCCTGTGTCAAAGTTGTATTTCTGTTTGAAAGTCCTTGTGTTTCCAAAAATAACTGACTAGAAAAATTCCAAATGTATTTTTAACAAACTAGGTGGCAAAGTTAAAACTTTTGTGATGAACAGGCTTTAAAAAGATAAGTAAATTCCTCTTTTTCACAATCCAGTGTAAATGTTTCATGTAATGATGTCTTCCAAAAGTCAAGGTTGCTGTATTTTAAGAGGTTTTAAATGGCAAAGTTAACATTTCTCTTATACCCACAAGATTAATTTGACATGTTTCTATGCAGCATAAACACTCAAGAGTTAAAACTTGCTTTGAAAGTTATAGATCAAGTTAATTATATTCATCACAAATAAAACAGTAATGAAAACTACTCCTTCCTGCCAAACGGAAATGCTCACGCCGTCAAGATTAACGATGGAATCTTAAAGTAAACTGTATTCTTCAAGCCCAGTGGAGGAGGAGCAAGCCCTGTGCTATGACTGCAAGGCTCAGGAGACGGAGAACAACAAATTACATCACTGAAGGACTTCAAAGTGAATTTCTCCATAAGAGCAGGAAAATTTTTACTCTCTGGAAACCACAGTGCTCAAGGAAAGGTTGTGCTGTGCATCATTTCTCAAGTAATATACTAGATGCAAAGAATCTTTTCTGGCCTCACACAGAACTCCAATAATATCCAGCAACCGCTTACTCCATATTTAGTCAAACTAATCTGTAAATCATAACATAGTAAGAAAACAAAACCAAAGGAATCTGTGTTTGAACACACTATGTCCATAGACCTGGACAACTAAGTTGTCCCAATAAAGATGCCTCTTGGCAACATATTAACTTTTCTTTAAACACAGTGAAACGCAATCGGTTTAAGCAATATCCTCAGGTGACCATCAAAACCCATCCATCATCTCCCATTGCCTCAATGAGAAACACACTCTCATCTCAAATCACATCAGAAGACAATACTGCAATCTTCACTTTGCAACTGGCTTTTTTAAGCCCGGGATCAACTGGCTGTTGAGGTGGAAACCACAGTTACTTCTCTTCCTACTCCTCAATTTTGTTCGAAGACAGCAGTATTTTTAGTTTAGAAACCAATTCAAATTCAACTGGTAGAACTTCGTTATCAAAACACACGCAGTACAATGCAGACAACCTTGAAAGAGCGGTTCTCCCAGGAGTCATGCACAAGATTTAAAAACAGGAAAGGGAAGCAGTGAATTTGAGTAAGGAGATTTTAAGAGGAAGAGAAATCATCCAACATGTTCTTGGCTAAAAATTGGTGTATTCAGAGATGCACGAGCAGACATTTTATAGGCAACTGCCCATGCTGGTTATGTCCAAAACAAGAAGAAAAAGAAGACCTGCAGCAGAAGGTATTTGATAGGTACTGAGTCCCATAGCCCCCCTATGGTTGTTTTGAAGATTCTGGTTATTTTGCACATTCTTCAGAAATTCATAAGTATTTTAGCAACCATTCATATAATTTTTAAGGCAAAAATAACATACTTCTACCAATATGTAATAGCTGGTCAGTATCTTTCATCATTGAAAACCGAGGCAAGAAGAAAATGTCAGTGAAAAATACCAGGGGGAAAAAAAAAAAAGGCATCAATCCAGATTACTTTCAAACACAAAAGGCAACTCTGGTCTGGCAGCACGGATCATCATCAGCCTTCACTCTCCTTAATCGAAGGAGAATGGACAAGGAATGAGAGCTCTAGGCTTAACTTTTCCATCACAAAACTTAAATATGCTTTTTCACTTTAAAACAGATATCGAGGCTTAACTGACTTAGTCATGGCTCACATCCCAAACAGAAAATCCAGTATCATGCATATAATTGTTTTATTAGTAGTGCAAATTTGTTTCTTCTACCTTCTTCCATCTCTATGACCAGAAATCAAATTTTCTACAAAGTTTAATCTATATAGGTGTCACCCAACTATCTTCTCTTCTCTGAAGGTCATCATGTAACTTCTGCATGCTGCAGATTGTCTCAATACCATCAGTGGAAAGGCTTAACTTACTCTAGAGCCATAATTCACTTGCATTCCACTTGCTTGTGGTGCTTCTTCCCTTAGATATTTGTAGAAATTTTCATATGAAGGTTTAATGAAACTGTATAGGTCTAATTCACAATTTCCCAATGACAAATCACAGCCTAAAGTAATAAGGTCTAGTTGGGATCTGTACTGACGTCACTAAGAGCTACAGACAAGGGGTCTGGAGGAGGTGACACCACGCACTGGCGTAGGCAGGAAGCAGTCAGAACTGCAGAAGGAATGGAGAATTACCTCAGCAAGGGGCAAGGAAGAAGAGGAGGAGCCTTCACAGGTCCAACAACACAGACAAGATGGCACAAAGATGGAAAATTTTATACAACTCAATATACCACCAACGGTGGAGAAATTTCAAACCTAGCTAGCAGAATGAGTTCCACAAGACTCAACTTCTATTGATAGTATAAAACTTTAAAAAAATAGGCTAATACTTTTACACAAGAGCAGGATGGAAATAACATCCCTATACTGTTCTTCAAATAGGAAAACTGAACAATTTTAATTTTATTTTTTTTTTGTAATCCATGCCATTCCCCATGCTTGGGAGTTGCTTCCATAATGCTCCTTTACCATTCAGCCTTCAACGCTCTAAAACTCTCAAGAGCTATCTCAAAACATTTGACGGGAGTTCTATAAGGTACTGGTCAGTACCATCATGTTTCTTTGTTCCTTCCCACCCCTTAATCTCCCCTAAACCACATGTTGTCTCACATCCCCTTACTTAGATTACAGGATGTTTAAGGCAAGAACTATATTCTTATCCTGTATTTCCACAGCACACGCTACAGCTGGGTTGCTGGCCAAACATAAAGTGTTGTCCTAAAGCCATGCAACCTTTCAAGCACTTTCACATTCTAAAACAGCAATAACAATCTTTCACACATCTTTTAAATATCTGTCAGAGGTTCCAGGATGAAGTTTCCACAGATAAAAAGCTAAACTGATTTGACCGGCAATCTGTCTCTTACGGGCATTTTGACTGAATTTGAAAAAAGGCTGTTAATGCTGAAAAGCCAACAAAACCTTTGAATGACTTGCAGTAACCTACATGGTATTTGAAATAGAGAAAGCCACTTTTAAGAAGATTTTTATCCCAATAGGCAGCACTTTTAAAGCACAGAAGTTTGTTGCATAAATCATACTAAACTATTTTTAAACTAAATATGGTATTAACATGCAATTTAATAAAAATCACTTTAGCCCAGAGACTGAAACTGAAGTTTCAAACACATAAGGCACATACCTTCTGTCTAACACACACTCAGGAGTCATTATTTTTAAGTTTTAAAAGCTCTAGGAAATACCGACTTATACATCCCTGTGAAAGGATGATGCATTACCTACCATCTAGGAAACTTAGCACATGAGCACACTTAAATCCTAGAAACATACACCGTCATACCATCAACGTAATTTAACTTTTATAACCCATTAGATAAGACAGAGACCTCAAATCCACCTAGAACAGATTTAGTTGACTTACAATGGCATACTGTATTTACATTACAACCTTCTACTGATGGAACTTCACGTGTGCCCATTTGAATCTAAAATCAGAGCTTTAATTAGAATTTCATAATTACACGGGTCCAAAAACTTCTGCCACCCCTACTGTGTGAGCTGGTTTAAAAGACTATCAGATCAAAAGAAAATGAGTTGGCTTATGTCTACTGCATTGGGAAAATAGTGAAAGCACAATAATGTTAGTTGATTTACATAGCTGTCACTAATTTATACTAAAAACAATTATTGGAAATTAAAGGGACAATCTTGACTGCAGAATTAATACCTACAGCATAACAAAGCATTACAGAATGCATTCAGAGAGATTAAATACTGAGGAAAGGCTGATGACATAAGGAACACTAATTTGGGGAGAAACGTCCCAAGGGAAGTCCTGTAAGTCCAACACTTGGGACTTTAACCAAGCATAGGGGGTTTATACATTACTGATAATTCATACTCCAACAAAGTACAATTATTAAACGTTTACAGTCAAGACCGCATTCTACTAAGATCTGTGCAAGGGAAGTACCAGACACTCAAAGTTCCACGTACATGAACCCATACACAGATATTTGGATCTCACGGTCTAAATAGACAAATAGGGTAGAAAGCAGTAGTGAGCACCTGAAAAGCTTTCAAGTATTTTTCAAAAACCCACACTGTGAAGTTTTGGGTGGTCACAGCACCCACTCTTGTGATCATAACATCTCACAAAGTAATCTTTACTTCAGTACTTAAACTTTACCTTTTAAAACACTAAAGATAAAAAGGTTTTGACAGTTGGATAGGTGTTAAAATGACCTTAAATATGCAGAAGGTATAATAGCTCTTAGCACTAATGTATACAAGAGGAAAAAAAAGTATTTTAAAAATACCATAGCAAGGCCAGAGGGCGAAAGAGAGAAAGAGGGACCAATGACAGAAGTGGGAGAAAAAGAACACAAAAAGCAAACAAGAAAAAAGAAGGTTGATTTGCCTCTACCAGTCTGAGCTGAAGATTTATGACTGGTCAACACCAGAGTGAACAGTTTCATCTCGGGCAGGATCACTCTCCCATGACTAACTGCCTGCAGGTTCAAGAAAGACAGTTTACTAACTCTGCAGGACAGAAACTGTATTTTACTGTATGGCTTCACAAAGAGCCTGGTATTTCCTGAGGCCTCTGTATGCTGCCACACCACAAACAGGAGCCCAAGACACGGAGAGAGAATACTGGAGAATCACTTGTAGACAAAATATTTGAAACAAACAGCAGCTACAGTAATCTGAAAGCTAGCCACAGAAGAAAAAAATATAAGCCTAAGCAGTAACCTTAAAATTCAAAGAAAATAAGGGATGAAGAGGGGAAGTGGAACCATCAGGAAGTAGTTTGTAAGTAGGAATATCCGTGGAATTACATGTCAATAAAGAAAACAAACTAAAACGCATGGTCTGCTCTACCAAACTGAGAGTGACAGAAAAGCCAAGCAAGAAAAGCTGAAGAGGGGGAAAATAGCTCAGGAATTTGGGCAGGGACAAATTGAAGATAGACTATTTCAATAGCACAGAATGTAAAAATAAGATTGCAAAAGGCCAACAAGGGAAGAAGTCAAGGCAAGGAGTACAAAGAACACATTTCAGAAGACCAGTCTTAGAGTGGAGAGGCCAAGTAGCATAGTAGTTAGAAACACATAGTCCCTATGTGTTTTTTTTTTTTTTAAAAAAAATCAGAAAAATATTAACATATTTTTAGGCAAAAGCAGTCTGATGACTGACCAAAAGCAAGAAGGATTTATGGAAAAAAAGCACAGTTAGGGATTGGAATTAACAGGGCCTAAGGTAACAGACAAGAGATAAACAGCAGAGGTGCATCGATATTGACATCAGGGTTATGTGAGAAAAAAAACCCTTAGACAAATTATTTCAGGAAATTACGATGCTGTGATCCTGGGAACAGGCTCCCTCTTTCCCAGTACAAACAGATCTCTATTTTCTGAGACTTTAAGTGGGAGGAGCCAATAGCTACAGGATAGGAAGCATCCAACGCTAGTTTAGCAGCCTCAACAGTTGAAATCCTGATCCTGTAAATAAATACAATATTTAACTTTATAAACCCCAGTAATTCAATTACATCTTATTGTGTCCACACACATTAGTAAAGATAAACACATCCAAACATAGTGGACATAAGTCCACTCCCTTAAGAGAATACAAACACACACAGGGAGAGGACTTAGAACTACCAGAGGAAAAAAAAAAAAAAAAAGGAGAATTAATAAAATTAATCAACTGAGAGGTCTAACAGTTCAGACTCCCTCTCCCAACACTGACCAAGGCTTCAAAGTAAAGTTCAAGAAAGGCTGACAGCTTATTCCAGAGCTTCCTACCAGCGACGGACACATGCCCCCACTTCATAAACACAGCAGAATGCAATTCCTTCCCAATGTTCCCCAGACTGTAATACTGAAATTCCGGATGTCTGCCTTTTCCCACAAAATGCAGAATGCTCTGTTTTGGGGGGAGAGAGCAGGGAAATCGTAGCAGACTTTCAGCCTATTTGCTTCTTATGGTAATTATTGTTATAGGACAATTATCCGCTACACACCAAAAAAAAAAAATCCAAACATTGTTTCTGTGTGCTTAAAATTCCTGGCTTTCAATTTGAATTACTTTTTTGTTCTTTACGTTTCAAGGAGGAAAAAAAAAAAGTAAAAAGTTCTTATTTCCCTGCCTCTATGGTCTGTATACTGTTTTGAGTATCTTTTACCACACTTGTTCTTAGTCATCACTTTTTTAAAGCAATTAACTCCACTAAAGCTGGGTATTCCAATAACCACTAATAACTACCATACCCTTTATGAAATAAAGTGACCATAATAAAGTCTTGCGTTTTTGGACAAAACACACTCTCTCCACAAAAACAACGGAATATTTTCTTTACAGCCCTCCAGGCTATTCACTCTGCAGACCCCTAATGCCCTTCTACCTTTCCGACCGACGCCGCCCGCAGATTTCCCCCCCAGTTCGGGGTGGTTTTTGCGGGGTGTGTGGGGGGGATGTGTGCTCCAAGCCGAAAAACATTTCCACTCCACCTTTCCCAACTTGCCGCCCCCCCCGCCCCGCAATCC